>CM056054.1:108969205-109174235 GCA_029574335.1 Rana kukunoris
GTATTTGCGCTAGTACTTGTACTCGCGCAAATACTCCAGATACCTAAATAGAATACTTTTTTTTTTTTTTTTTTTTTTGAGTGCGGGGTGGAGTGCGGAGAAGAGCAGTCCTCGTATGGGGGAGAGGATAGCTGCTGCCGCCTTAGACAAAACCAAGTCAATCCCCCCCCCTCCTCCCGCCGCTGCTGACATCTACTTACTATGCGCTGGGGGAACACAACAGTTGTCATTTGCATTTGAATAGCTGTGTTTCCCCGCCACGCTGACAAGTATAGCCCCTCCCCCTTGCCCAGAAACGTTGATAGACAGGTCATCCGTCCCCAGGATTGGACGGGTGACCTGTCTATCAAAGTGCCTGGGCCAGGGGGAGGGGCTATACTTGTCGGCGTGGCGGGGAAACACAATGACAGCTGTTGTGTTCCCCCAGTGCATAGTAAGTAGATGTCAGCAGCGGCGGGAGGAGGGGGGGATTGACTTGGTTTTGTCTTACAGGGACCATGGCTGAACTTAGAGGGACCATGGCTGAACTTAGAGGGACCATGGCTGAACTTAGAGGGACCATGGCTGAACTTAGAGGGACACGTGGCTGCATTTGGGGACACGTGGCTGCATTTTAAAAAAAAGTATCGGTATTCGGTATCGGCGAGTACGTGAAAAAAAGTATCGGTACTTGTACTCGGTCCTAAAAAAGTGGTATCGGGACAACCCTAGATTTAATGATGAGACCTATAGGCCACTCGTTTTGCGGCACCTGCTTGTCTCATAACCACTTAAGGACTATACATAGGTACATCCTGTGCTAGTGCCCAGCGGTGGGTCGAGGGCGTGTGCCCACGACCCGGTCTGAAGCTCAGGGACCCGCGGACACGATCGCCGCTGGAGTCCCGCGATTGGTCTCCGGAGCTCAAGAACGGGGAGAGCCGTGTGTAAACACGGCTTCCCCGTTCTTCACTGTGGCGGCGTCATCGATCGTGTGATCTCCTCTTTTATAGGGATAAACAATCGATGACGTCACACCTACAGCCACACCCCCCTACAGTTGTAAACACATATTAGGTCACATATAACCCCTTCAGGGCCCCCTTGTGGTTAACTCCCAAACTGCAATTGTCATTTTCACAATAAACAATGCATTTGAAATGCATTTTTTGCTGTGAAAATTACAATGGTCCCAAAAATGTGTCAAAATTGTCCGAAGTGTCCGCAATAATGAAAAAAATCGCTGATCGCCGCCATTAGTAATATTTTTTATTTTTTTAAATGCAATAAAACTATCCCCTATTTTGTAAACGCTATTATTTTTGCAAAAACCAACCGATAAACGCTTATTGCGATTTTTTTTTTTTTACCAAAAATAGGTAGAAGAATACGTATCGGCCTAAACTGAGGGAAAAACATTTTTTATATATATTTTTGGAGGATATTTATTATAGCAAAAAGTAAAAAATATAGATTTTTTTTCAAAATTGTCACTCTATTTTTGTTTATAGCGCAAAAAATTAAAACTGCAGAGGTGATCAATTACCACCAAAAGAAAGCTCTCTTTGTGGGGAAAAAAATGACGCCAATTTTGTTTGGAAGCCACGTCGCACGACCACGCAATTGTCTGTTAAAGCAACGCAGTGCCGAATTGCAAAACCTGTCCGGGTCCTTTAGCTGCCTAAAGGTCCGGGTCTTAACCTCCCTGGCGGTATGATTCTTTCAGATTTTAGGTGCTGAAAGCGGTACCATTATTTGCAAGGGAATTTGGCGTTTTATACTGTAGGCTTGTAATTCTTAGGAAAAACTCACTGAAATCTTTCCAAACAAGAGTCTAATAGGCATCCCGGGTATGATTTTTTTTTTTTTATTAAAAATTATAATATAATAAATAATTATAAAAAATTATAACAAATAATAATATAATTATAGTAAAAATTATTCAATAATGTAATCAAATCAAAATCACTGAAATTTGCTCAGTTGCAGAATTTTTGCTGTCATTATTTTTTTTTTTTTTATGACGAATTTCCCCATAAATCGCTATCGCTAAATTCTGCAAGTGATTCTGATTTATTATCGCAGTTTTTTAGATGCTCTAAAACAATTTTTGCCATAAAGGGACACTTTTGGTTGCTATGGGCAATCTACAGTTTGCAGGGAGAAAGAACAGTTTTTATTATATAAAAGGACATGTAGTGTACAGGGCAGACCACTAGGGACATGGGGGTGTGTATTTTTTACATACAGTACTGTAATCTATAAGATTACAGTGTACTGTATGTATAGTGTTTGTTTACATTTTTGAATTTGTCGCCGTTCCCCCCCCCCCTTCCGCCCCCCTGCGTCGCGACGCTCGCAGGGAAGGGAATCGGAGGTACACACAGCATCAGGCGGACATCCGGCCGCCGTGTACTGCGGGGATTCATCGCTGGATCGCAGAGAAAAGGTAAGAAAACTCTTTTCTGCATCCAGCGAGGCAAGCCCGTGTGTGGCACGGGGTTACCGATTGTAGCTTGAAAATTTCACCCCGTGCCACACACGGGAATACCACCAGGGAGGTTAAGTGGTTAACAGAATGACATCTCCTTGAATGTTCTGTTTCACAGCTTACCATTTGCAACGTTCCTTAAGTGTCACAAGATATTTGCGCCTCCAACGGTCCCAAAAAGTGCTAGCGAGACACTGCACCTGTCTCCACTGGCGTTTTATATAGGTTTTTTGAATTGAAGTCCCCGACTGGAGTGGGAATGTCCCCTATCTTCTGTGTAAGGAGCATTGCTGGGTTCAGAATTCTTGGTGATTCTGGATCTGTTGATACTGGAATCAAAGGCCTTGCATTGACAATGGCTCACACTTCGGCCATAAATGTGGTTAGCACTTAATGGGTGATTTGAACGAAACTAGTAATTATCATCAGAGTCTAAAATGTGTTGAGTCACTCCGATCATGCATTCCCATGCTCCACCCGTGTGAGGAATGAGGAGAGTTGAATATCCACATGCACCCTTGATCACGCAGATACTTTTGGATGCTAGAATCTTCAATGTCTTCAGTGTCTATTTGTAATTCCTTACAAGCTCCAATGAAATTCGTTCCATAGTCGGAATGTATTTGTTTGACTGGTCCCCTGATTGCAAAGAATCTTCTGATATGCCAACTGTGGCAGTTAGTTGGCCGAAGGAGGTGGCTATGTGTCTAAGGTGCGCTTTGCTATCAGGGGAGCCGTCCACCTTAAGAAGCGATAAAAATAATGAACCAAATATATTTCCGGGTTGTATGTTGGCATGTCCACATGTGGGGCCTTACTTCAAGGTCTCTTTAAGGATATACAAGATCAAAGTCATTAATTATGATGGAATACCATCTACCTATGTTAGGAATGTTGGTCCTGTGAGCCAGGACGTATTCTGTAGATGTGCTCATCTGGTCTAGGGATGAGCCGAACACCCCCCCCCCCCCCCGTTCGGTTCGCAACTTTCAAACGGACCGATCGTTTGCGCAAACTTTAGAACCCCATTGAAGTCCCATGGGACTTGAAAGTTCGAAATCAAAAGTGCTAATTTTAAAGGCTAATATGCAAGTTATTGTCGTAAACAGGTTTGAGGACCCAGGTCTTGCCCCAGGGAACATGTATCAATGGAAAAATAAGTTTTAAAAACTGACGTTTTTTCGGGAGCAGTGATTTTAATGATGCTTAAAGTGAAAAATTCCCTTAAATATCGTAGATGCTGGGTGTCTATAGTATCCCTGTACAAAATTACATTACTTTAGGAAAAAAGTAAATTTAAAACTGTTTGCTGCTTTAATGTCCCTGCAATATGGATGGAAATAATTGAAAAAAAGCATGGGTTCCCCCCCCTCCCCCAGGTCATTACCAGCCCATTTGGCCCTATATACTTTGAACAGGCAGTGCAAACAAGACGGGGACTGTAGGTTTGTTGTTAAGTATAATCTGTTTGTAATTTTGAACTGATACTTTTTTAAAGTGTAGCTCCAGCCAGAAACATTTAATTTTAAGCTTTTCAGAAAACATAGAGAAGGGTTATCACTAGTGTTGCTCACGAATATTCGCATTGCGAATATTCGTTACGAATATTGCATATTCGAGTATTCGCGAATAAATCGAATATCGCGGTGAATATTCGCTATTGCGAATATTCCTATTTTTTCAAATTTTATTTTTAAAACAGATCACATCCTAGTGATCTCCATCGACGTCTAAAAGCATTGCTGGTATGATTAGAGACCCTGGGCCTAGTAGCTGAGGCGATCCTTTTATGTTGCTGAATATTCGCAATGTGAATATTCGTATTACGAATATTCGCGAATACTTTCTCTGCCCTTCTGTGTTTTGTGTATAAAAAAAAAATATTAGTTTAGTAATCCAGGAAATGATCTCCGTTTTCGCGTGTTGTTCGCGCGCATGCGCGGACGAGAATTTCGCAATCAATTTCGCATTAGCGAAATTTCGCTTTGGCATTAGCGAAATTTCGCATTCGCATTAGCGAAATTTCGCAAAAAAAATTTTTTGATAAAATATCACGAATATTCGATATTAACGAATATTTCACGAATATTCTTCTATATATTCGTGAAATATCGCAAAATCGAATATGGCGTATTCCGCTCAACACTGGTTATCACCCCTGTAACATTTGTTTTGCTGTCTGTGTGCATCTGTTTAGAAGATTGCACCTCACTTTCGGTCCCAATGACAAATGTTTTTTTGAAAATTAGTTTTTTTTAGTGAAACGAGGATTGTTGATAAAGCATCAGTGGACAGGAAACACCTCTTAAGCCCCGTACACACGGCCGAGGTTCTCGGCAGAAACCAGCGAGATCCTCGCTGGGAGCCACATTCTGCCGAGAACCTCGGCCGTGTGTACGCTCTCGGCGAGCCCCGCCCGTCGGAAAACCCGTCGAGCAAATAGAGAACAGGTTCTCTATTTGCTCGATGGCCCGTCGGGATGAATGGCTGGTTGCCTTTCCCGACGGGCGGGTCGCCGAATCTGACGGCCGGCAGAGAACCTCGACGGGCGGAACGATGTGTTCCGCCCGTCGAGTTTCTCTGCCATGTGTCTGCGGCATTACAGAAGAGAATTGCCCTTCCTAGGGGTAGATTTCCTCTCACTTCCTGTTGTCTCCTTCCGTTTGCAAGTAGGAGTCGTTTGTAAGTTTGATGTTTAAAGTAGGGGCCCTGCCATATTTACTGGGCCCTAGGTGTTGGTGTTGCCACAACACTGTAAGCCCTCACAGTCTTGGGCGCTGGAACACCCTGCTATGAATTATTATATCAAATTAATGTGTTCCGTTTTACGGGATTATGTGATGTGTCTTCTTTTTTTTTTTTATGTCATCTTCTGAGTAATGCATCTAATGCTACTGGGAGGCAAGGGGGAATACGGAAATTTTACGAACTCGGCGTTCGAGATACGCCCACTATTACTTTTCTCTGAGTGCATTGCTGTGTGATTTATTCGTGCCACAGTATTGTTTTCAGAGTTAAGCTATATATCCTTCTGTTGTCTCTCCACATGCAAATACCTGACTCGCACCATCCACTATGTGTACATCTGAGGATTGTTGGGCTGTCAGTGCAACAGCTGTGAGGTGAGCTTCTAGGAGACGCAAGAGGTGTTTACACTGAAGTTTCCTTCTTTTCAACAATTGTGCCTGGCTTTGGGATCACCATACAGAGACTTTTTGTTTATTATATATTATTCAGTGTGGTTTCTCTGCCAAACTATTGGCTCCTATATATATATTTTTTTTATATACATGATTCACGTTTGATTTATTTCACTTGCTTCACGAATGTTGTTTTCATTCATATATTTTTTATTTGCTGAAGATTTTTAATGTTTCTGGATCACTTATTGATTTTATTGTGATTTTTACAGTTCCATTGTGTTTTACACATTTAGTGTGCCCATCAGTCACACTGTTCCCTTGCCCTTTGAGTCACACAGCGCAGACATCACAATTTATTAATTGACACATTTCTCTGGCTAGGACAGATCACTAGGTGTCTGCAGCAGTGCCCCCTAGCTTAGTTTTACTGACAGCGCGGGAGTCCTTTTGTTTACAAGAATTGTAGTTACATGCACCTGTTGAACAGGGGCAAAAAAATTGGGCCTTAGTCACTGGTGTTGGTGCCACAACACTGCAACCCCTCACAGATACTCTAGTTAGAGCGCACGAATAAGCCCTGCTGCAAAGTATTGCATCAAAAATTGTGAAAAAAAAATGTGAAAGAACGCTGGATGCAGGACAGGCCAGTAGCTCAATTGCATACTGTGCAAGCTCTGGCCAGTGATCCATCCTCAAGACCCAGTAAGCCAGAGGATTTTCGGTGGGAAAGGTGCCCAAGTCTGATCTTGCCCCTAGGTATTCCCGCACCATGTAAAACAGACGCTGGCGATGGTTGCTGGAACCGGTCTTACCTTGGGGCGGCGGACTAAAAAATTGTCTGAACGCATCGGTCAGACGGCCACCTTCTCCACTGCTCCTTCTGTGACTGACCGAAGCCTCAGCAACACGTTGTCCAGGACCAGGATTTTGTAACCTCCCAGTCTCTGGGAACGCCTTGCACATACCTTTCTGCAAGGCCTCCCGAAGACGTTTCACCTTCTGCTCCCTCTGCATCGGCAATATAAGGTCCACAACCTTACCCTTGTAACTTGGATCAAGGAGGGTTTCCAGCCAGTAATGATCCTTCTCCTTCATGCCACGAATACGAGGATCCTTCCGCAGGCTTTTCAGGTTAAGGGAGGCCATACAGCGTAGGTTTGCTGAGGCATTTGGTGCAGAGTCCTCTGGGTCACTGAGGACAACAGGATCTGTAGCCACCTCGTCCCAGCCACGTACAAGTCCATGGGTTTTTTGCGACTGTAATTGATTCCATGAAGACTGCTGCTGAGTGCTAGGCTCCACTTCCATGCTGACACAATCCTCCTCCTCCTCGTCCTCTTGCTGTGTGATAGGCGGGCAAGCAGGAACACTGTCTGGATAAAGGGGGCCTTAAGAGGTAAGGAAATCCTCCTCTTCCTCCCTCTGTTCTGCCTCAAGTGCCCTGTCTATTATTCCATGCAGCGTGTGCTCCAACAGGTGGATAAGAGGGACAGTGTCACTGATACATGCACTGTCACTGCTCACCATCCTCGTGGCCTCCTCAAATGGTGACAGGACAGTGCATGCATCCCTGATCATGGCCCACTGGCATGGGGAAAAAAACAAGCTCCCCTGACACTGTCCTGCTGCCATATTGGCACAGATGCTCATTAATGGCCCTCGGATGCGTGTGCAGCCATTGCAGCATGGCCAACGTAGAGTTCCACCTGGTGGGCATGTCACAGATTAGGCGGTTCTTGGGCAGGTTGTATTCCTTTTGGAGGTCTGCCAGCTGAGCACTGGCATTATATGACCATCGGAAATTCACACAGTTTCCTGGCATGCTTCAGGACATCCTGTAAGCCCAGGTACCAGCTCAAGCACCACATGGCATCTCTTTACCTGCGTACCTGCATAGCTCCTTGAATGCCTACGGAGCACCGCTGGTTCAGAGGACACATCAGCACAGGAAGAGGCCACAGAGGAAGAAGAGGAGGGGTGGAGGAGAGAGGTGTGTCACAACCAGTAGTAGCATTTTGGAGGCGTGGTGGCGGAACGACCTCTAACACTACTGTACCTTGTCCTGCATCCTTCCCAGCTGCCAGTAGTGTCACCCAATGTGCTGTAAAATATGGGTAACGTCCCTGTCCATGCCTGCTGGACCAAAAGTCAGCTGTAATATGCACCTTACTGCTGACCGCCCTGTCCAGCTAGGCATTGGCATTGCCTTCCACATGCCAGTAGAGAGCCGGAATCGTTTGGGAACTTGCCACTGAGGTACTGCACATTCCACAAACTCACAGAAGGGGGCAGAATCTACCAACTGAAAAGGCAGCAGTTGAAGTGGTAGGAATTTAGCTAAGCTAGCATTCAACCGCGGGGCATGTGGATGGCTGGGAGAGAACTTCTTTCAGTGCTGCAGCAGCTGGGGCAGGGAAATTTGCCTGGTACAATCTGACATTGGTGTACCGATAGTAGATTGCCTGCAAGTACTTGGCTGTGACACACCTAATTCTACACCTTTTAGTCCTATCAGTGCAGGCTTCAGAGAGGACTGAGGGTATAGTGAAGTTGGAGATTCCAGCTGATGAGGAGCAAGGAGTGAGTGAGTGAGAAACTTATATAGTGCAACACATGCAAATTGAATCGCCTCTGGGCATTGGTAACCATTCCCTAAGTGAACTTTAGCCCTCAGAAGAGATGGGTTTTGATTTTTCCTCTGAAGGCCAGGATGTTCACCTCCAATCAGATGCTGGTTGGTAGAGCGTTCCATAGTCACGGCCTTGGACTGCAAATCTTCGTTCTCCTTTGGACTTGTATCTGGCTTTTGGGTATCTGGAGTAGATTTTGGTTGGTGGATCGCAGAACGCGATTGGGGGTTGTGAGCTTTTAGTTTTTCGCATTGATATTGGGGGGCATTTCCTTGAACACACTTATGCGTTAGACAGAGTGCCTTGGAAGTGATTCTGTCTTTTACTGGCAACCAATGGAGGGATCTCAGCGAAGGTGAGATTGATTCCCATGTTTTTTTCCCAGTCACCAGTCGAGCGGCCGTGTTTTGAACGACTTGCAGACGAATGATTTGGTATTTTAGAAGTCAGAGATAAAGGGCATTTGCATAGTCCAGGCTAGAGTTGATGATTGTTCCCACCACGACTGCTATGTCTTCTTTTGGGATAAAGGGAGTGAGTCTGCGTAGTAGGCGCAGCAGATGGTGCAATCCGCTGACTACTGACTCTATTTGTGCATCCATTGTCATGTGGGTGTCAAGAATGGCTCTGAGGCCTCGTACACACGCGGGAATTTTTCCGCTGAAAATGGTCCGACGGACCATTTCAGCTGAAAAATCCGCTCGTCTGTAGGGGCAAACGGACCGTTTTGGCCGGATTCCTCCAGCGGAAAAATTTCAAAGCATGCTTTGAAATTTTTCCGCCGGATAGCTGCCCGTCGGATATGTCCGCTGGTTAGTACGCCTAACCAGCGGACATATCTGCCCGCACATGCGTCGTATCCTGTGAATGGATCCAACGCATGCGTGCGGAAGTGTTTACTTCCTGGTGCGGTGACGTGGCTGTGACGTGGCGGCGTCAACGTCACCGCCACGTCACCGCGCTGTCCGCCGGCGGGGAATTTTATCCGATGGTGTGTACAGCCACCGGATCAAACAGCCCAGTGGACATATCCGATGGAAACGGTCCGTCGGACCGTTTCCATCGGATATATTACATCGTGTGTACAAGGCCTGAGACTTTTGACTTTGGTGCTAGGGGTGATGGTTTCTTCCAGAATGGGCGGCGGTGTCCATATTGTAGCGTGATGATTCTTTCGATTGGTGTGATAATGATCCTTTTTTTGCAGATGCGAAAATACAGTTGTGTGTCATCTGCATAAGAGTGGTAAAGTAACTTCCGGTTACTGATGATTTCAAAAAAAGGGCGGAGATAGATATTGAACAGAACAGGCGACAAAGAGGATCCCGGAGGGACTCCGCATGACACCGTGTGTTTTTCAGAAGTGAAGGGGCCAAGTTTCACTATTTGTGATTGGTTTTCCAAGAAGGAGGAGAACCAAGATAAATCACATTTTGTGGTCTACAGTATCAAATGCTGCGCTTAGGTCCAACAGTACCAGGAGACAAGATTCTCCTTCATCTGCTGCTTCGAGAGCGTCATCCCATGTTTTGTTAGCGGTGCTGTTTCTGTCCCGTGACCAGGACGGAAACCTGATTTGAAACGGATCGAGTAATTAATCGGTGTCTAAATGAT
Source organism: Rana kukunoris (assembly GCA_029574335.1). NCBI lineage: Eukaryota > Metazoa > Chordata > Amphibia > Anura > Ranidae > Rana > Rana kukunoris. The sequence continues at coordinate 108,979,063 of CM056054.1, forward strand.
GTTGTAGCTGTTGTACAATTTTTTTTCTCCGTAACCTTGGAGAAGACATTTAGGCCTGTTATGGGTCGACGGCGGTTTGGGTCTTTGGGGTTGAGGGTGTTTTTTTTTTTTTTAGAATTGGTTTGATTATGCCTTGTTTCAGCAAGGTTGGCACCATGCCTCCTTGAATGACTGTGATAGCTGGTGCCAAAATATTGGCACATTCTTTCAGCAGTTTAGTGGTGATGATATCATTGGGCGCTGTGCTGTTTCGCAGAGTACTGATGATATTTTTAGTGGCATCGATAGAAATGGGTTTTAGAGTGAAATTGGTTGATTGCGGCTGATTTATGTGGGTATTAGCTTTGTGATTTGGGGGGGGGGGGGTTCGATGAAGTTTCTATTTTGCTGAATACTTTCACAGATTTTTGTCAATTTTGTTAATGAAATAATCCGATAATTTGTTGCAAAATTCTTGTGAATCAGAATTCGGGGCCTCTAGACAGACTGGGTTCATGGTCTGGATAACTAAATTAAAGAGTTCGCGGGTGCGGTTTAGGGGATTTGCGATGATATTGGAATTCGACTCTAACACGAAGCTCATCCCTAATCTGGTGGCAATATCTGCAGGGTTTTGGTCTGCATTGTTTTGATTGGGTAGGCTTCCTGATCCTTTGCACCCGATTTCCCACATATACATAGAATCTTCTCTTTGTATAACCTAACACCACTTTAGTGTCTGTGTAGAACCTGATGGCATCTAATTTACAGTCTATTTTATTTTCAATGAGTTCTGCCAATTCTACTGCCAATACTGTGCCACATAACTCAAGTCTGGGTATGGTATGGTAGGGTTGTGGTACCAGTTTAGCCTTTCCTAGAATGAACCTGATGTGGTGTTTAGCCCTTACATCTTTAGTTTTTAAATAGGTCACTGCTGCTATTGCCTTGGTTGAGACATCCGAGAATACACAAAGTTCTTTGCTGTGTACAGTGGTGAGCGATGTCTGCGAGTAGGGGCGTGGGATCTCAAGTTGTTCAAGGACTTTCAAATAATCCTTCCACGTTTCCTATTCTTTTTGTTTTTCTGGAGGCGATGGGGCCACCCAACTACTATTTGTCTTTGTAGAACCTTGAGGAGTGTCTGGATGTGCTAGAGTGCGGTTAAACGGTCTCCAGGAGGACCTATTTTCTTTCTTTTTGCGCTTTCGTGATGTCGGTATCCACAATGCCTTCTCGTTTTAGATCAATCACTTTTTGCACATAACGTACTTGCAGGCGTTTGTGTTCGTTCTAGTCAGATAGAAAAAGTAAGTCTGGGACAACGCTACGTAACATCCATGGCATGACTTAATCTGAGTTATGGCTTGCATAACGTGCCCTTCTTGACTGCTAACACCTGTGGCATTACATATTTCAAATATTGTAATCCCAAGCCCTTTTTTGGTAGCACGGTGCACGTCAATGTTCGCTTCATTATATTCACGGGCCTTTTGTGTGTGAATGATTGTTCATTTAGGCACTGTGCCTTCTTGCATTCCTCGCAGTTGTGTAATGGTTTCGGTGTCCAAGTTATCACTGTCCTGTGCAGTGTCCAGTGAGTGCCTGCATTCTGCCACACTGCTGGTGTGTGTAGGCCAGTGTGTGGCGTGCGGTCTGTTACCTAGTCAGTGATAGGCGGCAGTCTCAGATGTTGCTGGTCAGCGTAGAGATAGGTAAGATCGCTGCTCCTCACTTTAACACTATGCAGAGAGAGAATTCCGGAAAGACAGAATTGTTGTAAGGTTGCTTGCAGTCCTTTTTGTCCGAGAGCTCGGTCACTGTTGCTTGTTCTTAGCATAAGGACTGTGTATAGCTGGAGCTTCCTGTGCTGTTTTTCAAAGCACAGCAATCTGAATAAGGCCAGATAGCTTAACTCGCTTTCCTATCAAAGCACAACAAAGTTCTTTGACTTTCTTAACTTTATTTGTAAAATAACAGCAGAGAGTTTGTAGATGTTGCAGGTCAGGATATTGAGAGAGAGCTTCTCTATGTGAAGTGCTTATCCAGGAAGTTGGTCAAAAACAGAATGCTTATTGCAAGGTTTGGCAGCTTGTACTTACAGAGCGGTCCATGAGTTAAAAAGGCCAGAGGTCTAGGCTAAACAGGAAAAGGAACAGGGAGAAATGAACTAATGAGATTAGACAGGGAGAGTGGGCTAATCCATTCTCTCTACCAGAGAAATGGAAAGGTTACTAGGGCAACCAGACTGTAGTAGATCAGAAAAGTAAACACAGCAAAAAGAAAGACGGGGCAAACAAACTAGGGACTCTTGTTTCATGATAATCACACACAGGTGGCTGGGGCATTATATAAGCACAATGGCATAACTAGGTACCTGACTAGCTAAATGTGCTAATATCAACTTTAGGCTGCAGAACTAATTTGGTAAAAATAAAGGCCCTCGCAAACAATCAGATCAGGGAGACGATGGGGTAAATACTGTACTTGTCACTGCTGTTTAGAAGATATTACAAATAATATTCTTTTTAACAGCAAAAAGCCAGCACAGCTAAAACCATAATCCCAAATTCTCTGGTTTATTCCAACATGGTCTGGTTGCTCAGCCACAGGTAGGTGAAGTGCCAAGCAGCAGCTTGTTTACAGAATTAAAAGGGTAAAGAGGTGTTAAACTGCTTCCTGTAGAAAGTGTATGTTGGGCTTGCCCATAACTGTCATGTTTTTGCAAAAACACATTAAAGCAGATGTCAGGTGTGCATATATCCAAAGAGATGGGTATGTTTCTGGGTGTATATTTTTAACCAAAACTAATACTGTAGAACTGTTGAGTTACTTAGCAGAGGAAAGATCTTGGATTGCTTCAGCTCACAAAAACTTTATTGAACATATATTATGTAAAATTCACTGCGTTGTGGCTGATTTAAGAGACTTTTACAAATAAAAATCATAAATTTTTTCAAAAACTGCCTGCAGCTTATCTGCCAAGACGCTGTTGTGACTGGTAAATGCTTTGTAGGTATATATACTAAACGGTCTTTGGGTTGGTCCCAGGTAATAGTTATTTGAAGCTGTTATAACAGTATATGCCCTATTGATGCTCTCACTTGGCTAGAGTTTAACTGCATGGACAGAGGTGCCTTGAAATGGCACAGTTCCCTCATGTATTTGCAAGTGTAGCTTCTTTTTTTTTTTTAAGCTAGAAACAGTTTAGACGGGCTCTCTTTCTGACTAATAGGCCTTCGAGGGTTTGGATTGTCTTGTTTACTTCTGGAGTAAAAAAATCATGAAGGATATCAGGATTGGTTCTACAACTAAACACATGTAATCATATTTTACATATTACTGAAGCACCAGAAAACAGGAACTGTCTGTTCATAAACTTTATATAAAAAAAAGGAAAAAATACAGATTTCAAAATGTATTTTACTAGGTGGAGAGAGATGAGCCAATTCTAAGGTACTTTAAGTCTTCTAGATTGTAAGCTCTAAGGAGCAGAGCCCTCTGATTACTCCTGTATTGAATTTTGTATTGTATTGTATTGTAACTGTACTGTCTGCCCTCATGTTGTAAAGAGCTGCACAAACTGCTGGCACTATATAAAGCCGGTATAATAACAATAATGCTAAAAATGCATAGTTTAATTGACATGGTCCCTTCTATTTCTGTATGTGGATGGCACTGCAATTGTTTTGATAGAAAAAATATAGATATACAGCTGTCACATTACCCTGATCTATCCCAGCTGGTCTGCAGGGAAACATAAGCAGGAGGAGCTTGTAGTCCTCTGCTGCTGGTCACATGTTTAAAATAAAATACACAGCCTTTGGAATACAGAGTAAAAATTAATATCAATCTGTTTTAAATTGGCATACAAATATAGATTTGAAATGAAATCTTTATTATTTTGGTAAAAAAAAAATGGAATGGGTGAATTTCTGCCAGTCACAGGCTGTGTCACGGCCCTCCAGACTTTGTCTTAGAATAAGAGGGAGGTGAAGGTCACCATTAATCTACGTGTAATATCCTCCCCCTTTGTGTTTAGCTTGTTAGTTTGTATGATGATGATGGAGGAGGGAGAGAGAGGGTGTCATTTAACGCTGTATAGTCACATGGGCTGCTCGGATGTAATAGGGAAGAAATGCTCAGCAATGAAATTCACTGAAAACTGAGCATGTGCAAAGTTGCCACTACAGCTGCAAAATCTAGCTGAATTGAGGACATGAACAGAAGGGGGAGATAGAGAGCAGCAGGATCAGCCAGGGTTTTTGCAGAATACAGAAAACGAAACTTATAGTGACCGAGTTTGAACACCATGTAATACAGCATTCACTGATCATTCTTTGATGTGGGTTTAGTGGCACTTTAAGTTTAGGTTCATTATCGAGGAAAGCAGTCATGGATATCGTGGCGGATAAACCTGTAGGCTTCCTGAAGCTGTGTTCAAATCCATATATTGGCTACAACCATTCATTTATTCATACAACCAGACAAACTTTTATTTATTTTTCCTATTTGCTAAAGCAATGTTGTACCTGAACTGTCAGTTTCTAAATATACAACTGTAATCCTTTCAAAGTTTTCAAATACAATCATAAGGTGTTGATATCTGCCTCAGACTTGCAGCAGATTGTTAAAGTGATTGTATAGGCTCATTTAAAAAAAAAAAAAGAGGATCCACCTCTTCTTCTTGGGTCCCTCTTTGCTGCTCCTGGCCCCCTTTTTTTTATCAAGTGCCCCCACAGCCAGCAGCTTCCTACGGTGGCACCCGAGCTGAGTCACAGCTTCATGTGTCCATTCAGAAATGGAGACCCGGCCTCCCCCTACCTACTGTCTCTCCTGATTGGCTGACTGACTTTGAAACTTGCGACAGGCAATGGTGCCGCTGCTGTGTCTCAGGAGGAGTGTCTCGGATGACTTAGACATTTGTGGACATGACTGGAAAGAGGTGGGGCTCGAGTAAGTAATGGTGGGGGGGGGGGGCTAGAAGGACCGCTACACACAGGTTTTTTTTTTTTTTTTTTTATCTTGATGGATTCTGTAAACACAGACACACCACAGACACAATCTCACAAAAGTGGGTAGACCCCTTACATTTTTGTAATTATTTTATTCTATATTTTAATGTGTCAACACTGAAGAAATGACACTTTGTTACAATGTAATGTAGTGAGTGTACAGATTGTATAACAGTGTACATTTGCTGTCCCCTCAAAATAACACACAGCCAATAATGTCTAAACCGCTGGCAACAAAAGTGAGTACACCCTTAATTGAAATTGCTACTTTGCCCTGAATTGCCATTTGTGTTTACACAAGGGAGATGTCCTTACTTTCTGTGTTGTCAGTAGCTAAGTAAGGTGAAATTTTACACACACACACACACACACACACACACACACACACACACACACAATAACCTATACTTACTGTAGTCAAAACAAGAAAAAAAGTGTTCCAGTTGAAGCAAATGTTCATCTGGGAAGTATTAAAGCATGTCTGTCTTTTTTTTTTTTTTTAATCCCATTAAGACTGCGAACATAGCTTTTCAGTACAATACAGTGTGACAACCTCTCACACTACACCATGGGCAAACAAACAGATGCTATCAATTAATTAAAGTGTATCTGACCTATATGGTGGCAGCCGAGATAAAGGCCCTGTTCACTCCATGTCCATTGAGCTGCTGCACACCACCACACTTGTATGGTGTGAAGCGGGCACATAGAAAACATCTGTGGTGGTGTGCAGAAATGCAGCTTAGCGGGCATGGTGTCAATAAGCCCAGAAAGTTTCTCTAATGCCCCGTACACACGATCGGACTTTTGTCTGACCTAATTCACACCGGAATTCCGATGGAATTCAATCGGAGGAAAAGAGAACATGTTTTCGATGGAATTACTCCGATGGGGAATACACACGGTTGGAATTTCTATTGTGTGTACGGGGCATAACAGTCACCCACATAACCCTACCGTTAATTGTAAAGTGTTATTGCAGTCTCAATTGTCCAATAACACTATAAAACAAAACGCAGCTAAAAGCAGTAAAGCATTTCCTGTTGTGTGTTCTGACATTGGGGAATTCAGCTCAGTGTTAGAAATGTTTTTTTGGCGAGTCCATGCCAGTAAGTATGTTTCTCCAGTTTTGGTGCTTTCTCAGAACTCCTAGCTTTCCCCATCAGTTCAGTTGCAGCACTTGCTGCATGGGCCCACTCCCTGGCTTCTTAACTCACCTATTAGTCCAAGATCTCACAGACTTGTTTCGCCACCTCGACTCTCTTAGCCCAATGGACACGGAATCTCTCCTCCAGCCTGTGCTGTCTCTCGAATAATGCACCTGTCTCCTCACAGGAGCATTCATGTTTCCAAACGGTAGCTCTGAACTATGCCCAAGCCTATGCCCAAGTTATAACAGCTGGGCACATCTGTACACTCAGCCTGCTGGTTTTCTGCAAGATTTTAACATTGGTGGTTGATTTCTTTCCTCCCAAAGTACTCTGACATCTCCAAACTATGGAGCTCAATCTGGGAATATCAAAATCTGGAAAAAGCAGACAGAAAAAAAAATTCTGTCCATAATCGATACCCTGGAGTACCACACTCTGAATCCGTGCAAACCTTGTGTCCTTTCTGCAAACATTTTCACAGTGGCAGGACCTATTGCAGTTTCACCAGTTAACAATTGCCACTGTGTCTTCGGGAAGTCCTTAACTGCTTACACACTCTGCCAACTGAAACAGATAATTTGCTAACATTTGTTTAGAACTCCCATCTTGTACACTACACAGTGACAACAGCAATGCTATGAATCTGGCAACATTTTAGATACAGGATTTGGGCCTTTCTTTTTACCTAAAAACATGTATGAAATTACAGTTAGACATTTTGGGTTCCTCATCTTTTTTTTGCTCACAAAATCACCTTAGTATTTGATTCATTTGTGGTTACAATTTTTTTGCACACAGTAGTAACACAAAATACCTTATATGAACCAAATTCATAATCCATGAGCATCTACCTGCTCCTGAAGGACTGGAGTGTACAGAAGTATATACATGTAAAACACATACACTCTGTATTCTTGCTGTGAGCAGGACTTTTCCTAATGAGCACCCTGGCTCCAATCCCGTGAGCACTCCACCAATTGACAGGGATCATTTGACAATTGTATTGCAAGAAAAATCTGCTTCTGTTCCTTAAGCCTCATACACACAATCAGATTTTCCAACAACAAATGTGTGATGGCAGGGTTTTGTTGTATAATCTGATCATTTTGTACGCTCCATCTGACAATTGTTGTCTGAATTGCTGACAACAAATGTGGGATAGCATGCTCTCAAATTTTCTGACAACAAATGTGTTCTGTCTGATTATCCTATCGTGTGTACACAAGTCCGTTGGAATAAAATCCAAAGTACAAACACGCATTCTCCAAACCAATGCACAACACTAGCAGAAGTTGCCCAAAGGGTGGCGCTAAAGAGCTGAAAAACCATGTTGTTTCATGTATGTTGGCTGAAAAAGTTCTGTCTGTATGCATTCCAAGTTCACGACCAATGCCCTTTGCACAAAATTCCACGGATTTGTCCGATGGAAACCCAATCGCGTGTACGAGGCTTTAGAGCTTGTTTGCACCATGTCCATTGAGCTGTGTTTTTCTGCACACCACTAAACAGGTATGATGTTTACTATCAAGAACCAGAGAGTGAGGTCCCATTCATGTGGGCACTGAGTCCTGTACAACATGAATGGTCTATTTTTTTTTTCTTGTGTTCATAGCCAGCAGGGTCTGCATGCAGGAAGCCCATTTGAGTCTAATAGGATGAAGCAGCTACACAGACACTAATTCTAATGTTAACAGGTAACTGGGTACATGATCTGCATTCCAGGCCACTCACCTTCCCTCACACACCTGTCACGTGATGATGAACAGTTGTGTGTGTATGTAGCGGCCCTATATAGACCTCAATGGCCAGCACACAGCAGCTGGCTAGGAACACAGAAAAAAACAGCCTTGTGAATGAGCCCAGAGGAACTGCTGATGTGTACCTTAACACTTAATAGCATTTTTGCATACAAAGTTTTGTTAGAAGTGATGATTATAACAATTGTTCAGACCATAAATGCACAATAACTTTGGCTCTCCGATTTATGTAGGGGATTTATGTAGGGGAGCACATAACTTGCATGCAAAATAAAAACACGACTTAGCACAAGTCGTGTTTTGTCTTGTTTTGTCTTGATGATCCAAAATTAAAAACAGGAAAAACTCAAATATTAGGATGTTAATTCTGTGATGTAATGTTACAAAAATCAGACAAAGAACAGTTCCTTTCTATTTTTGATACATTTGTCATTTGGGTTTAACTATAAAAGGCGGACACTTAACATCATTTAAGTATAGAAGCGTTTTGCTTCTCAGCACTCTGCAAGATCCTTAGTGGGACACTTGGGTTACAGCCTCTCCTGTACGCCAGATGTTTCAGATCACATGCGGAGAATCTTTGTGGTTGGAATTTGTTTGAAACTGATTGTTGATAGTCTCCTGAGACAGCACTGTGACAAATTGTATAATAAAAAAGTTAAAAATAGCATATATTCCCAGGAAAGCCAACGTTCCCACAAGTCAAAAAGCTGGGAAAATTGCAGACATTTTCTCTGACTGCTCTAGGCTTGTTTTGTTTTATCATTTTGCCATTGAACATTTCCTTTTAGTCCTCGAGTAATGTAACACTCCTGAGTGGTAAAAACAGTCATTTATTTAACTGTAGTGGATTTGGGCAGGACAATGGGCAATTCAACAGGTTTCTGCCTTTAATAAAGCCCAATGCCAGCCCTTCTTACAGGCCATGCAATATACATATATTGAGGTCTTCCTGCAATGTTCCTCTTGCTGAAAGCATATATATATATTTTTAATTTAGCTATTAACATGTGACCATTTAAGCTGGTTTCCTCCTTACATGCGTAAACATGCATACCACTTTCAATTTACTTTCCTAAGCATCAACATAGTTGCAATGCAACCCCCTGAGAAGGAAGCCTATGTTCGGTTTTCCAAACTTGGGTGATGGAAAAGGTCCAATGGAAATCCTTATTTTTAATGTTGCAGGAAGTTATGGGTTAGGGACTATTAGCTTGTCATGGTTTCCAGATCATTGTAAAAGCCCAGGTAAAATATATTAACTTTTTTTTTTTTTCTTTTAATAATCGATAATTAACACAACTGTCCAAGGAATTGAAGCATACAAAAACATGACCTGTAAAGCCCTAAATAAATGGGGAGGGCCTTTCAACTGCACTCTAATGCTCCCCAGAAATTCTGGATAAACCCTCTGCACACTGCTTTAAAGGAGTAGTAAAGGAAAAAAAATTTTTGCTGAAATGACTGTTTACAGGGTATAGAGACATAATAGTTAACTGATTCCTATAATGTGCCTGCAGTTTAGTTTAGTTTTTAGACTAGTTTCAGTTTGTTCTGTGTGTACAGAGACCCACAGAACAAAAACAAACACAGGGCAGTGTTTGTTTTTAAAATGAATCTGATTGGTTCTGAAGAGTTTTAGACACATAGTAATCACATCTTCTTGATCATGGACCACAATGTCCTGTGATGTATTCCCAAGAAAAGGATTTTACAGGTAAGCTATATTAAAAAAAAAAAACTATTTTCTTGATCATACATCACAGGACACAGAGCCTTAATTACTTAATGGGATGTCCCATAGCAATGCTAAAATTTGAGGGGAGGGAGACACAGATCAGAATGTGACCGCCATCGAGCCAGAGGATCGATACTGCTGCCTGCAGCACACTACGCCCGAAGGCATCATCCTAGTACCCTCTCATCTACCTGGTAGAATTTAGTAAATGTATGGACTGAAGACCAAGTAGCAGCCTTACAGATCTGAGCCATGGAGGCCTGGTGATGCACTGCGCATGAACCACCAACTGCTTTAGGTGAGTGCGCTTTCATCTAAAAAGGAGGGATCTTCTTTTTTAAACCATAGGCCTGAATAATGACTTGTCGAATCCATCTTGCAATAGTGGATTTTGACGCTGCCTGGCCCTTCCTTGGGCCTTGTGGCAGAATAAACAGACAATCAGTCTTCCTTATCTGAGCCGTAGCTTGCAGATAAACCTATACCGCTTTTTCAACATCTAGAGAGTGTAGACTCTCTTCCTCCCCAGACTGCGGATCTGGAAAAAAACGGTAGGACTACATCTTGATTCAGATGAAAACCTGAAACCACCTTAGGTAAGAAAGTTGGATGAGGAAGCAGCACCATCATGTCATCATGAATAATCATATACGGTTCAGTACACGAAAGAGCCACCAATTCCGATACCCTCCTTGCTGAGGATATGGCTACAAGAAAAAACAGTTTCTGTGTCAACAGACTTAGAGAAACCTGGTGTAAATGTTCAAAGGGTAGCTTCTGTAAAACAGATAATACCAAATTCAAATCCCATGGGCACACAGGAGACTTAACTGGCAGATTCAAACGCAGTGCACCCTGAACAAAGGCCCTGACTGGGGAATGGGTGGCAAGCGTTTTTTGAAAAAATACAGACAAGGCTGAGATTTGGCCCTTGATAGTGCTCAAGGACAACTTCATATTTAAGCCTAACTGAAGAAAGGCAAGAATACTATTAATGGCATACTTCCTAGGATGCCATCTTCTGGGTTCACATCAGGAAACATATGCCTTCCAGATTCTGTAATAGATGAGCCTGGAGGCCGGCTTCCTAGCATTAACCAGAGTGGATAGGACTGGACCTGAGAGCCCACGTTTCATCAGAATGTGAGTTTTAACAGCCAAAGCATTACATTTAGACTTTGTAAGGCTGGATGGAATATTGGACCCTGCGACAGTAGGTCTGAGCGTAATGGGATAACCCAAGGTCTTCCTACTGCCATCCTTGCGATTTCTGCGTATCGGGGTCTCCTGGGCAACCAAAATCACTGACTTTCCTTCCTTCTTGACTCTCTGAAGGAATCATGGGAGAAGCGGAAACCGGAGGGAACAAATAAATAAGGGAATACTGATCCCATGAGATCACAGGGATCTCTTGTTCTTGACACAAAGCTGTCCAGCTTCACGTTGAACCTGGAAGCCAATAGGTCCACATCTGGGGTTCCCCATTTCTGACATATAATTTGAAACATGTCGGGGTGTAGAGATCATTCTCCTGGACTGGCGGACTGGCGGTTTAAAAAAATCTGCCTGCCATTTTTCTACCTCTGGAAAGAAGACCGCAGATAGGCGAGGAATATGCCTTTCTGCCCAGGCCAGGATGTGATTCACCTCTTTTTGGGCATTCACACTTCTAGTGCCTCCTTGGTGATTGATATAGGCCACAGCCGTAGCATTGTCAGACTGAATCCGAAGAGGCCAACCTTGCAGTCTATAAGACCAAACTTTGAGGGCCAAATTAATTGCCTGAATCTCCAGAATGTTGATGGGTAGGAGCTTTTCGGCAGATGCTTCTTCTAGAACTGCCCCCAGCCAAGAAGGCTGGTGTCTGTGGTCACCACTTTTCAGGAAACCGGAGTGAAGGATTTTCCTTCTAATAGATTTTGGGGGAGCAACAACTAATTGAGGCTCTGGTGAACCTTTGGAGATAAGATCATGGGAAGATCCAGGGCCTGAACATATTTGTTCCAAGCTGACAGAATTCTGCCCTGTAACGGTCTTGAGTGAAACTGGGCATGAGGGGACAGCCTCGAATGAGGCTACCATCTTTCCCAATAATCTAATGCATAGCCAGATGAAAGGTCTTTTTTTTGCCTTTATCACTTTATCAAGTCTCCTATGACTTTTTCCTTTGGCTTGGGAAGTAATACCTTGCTTAGGGACGTGTCTATAATCATGCCCAAGCAGTGTGCAGAGGGTTCATCTACAATTTCTAGTGTTGACATGTGGTCAAACTCCTTTAGTACTTGATGGATTATGTATATACATGTGTAAGCAAACAGCCTGCTCCTCAACTTACCCCAACCTGCCATTGGACAATAAAGTAGACACTAGTGTTGCTCAAGAATATTCGCATTGCGAATATTCGTTACGAATATTGCATATTCGAGTATTCGCGAATAACTCGAATATCGCAGTGAATATTCGCTATTGCGAATATTCATATTTTTTCAAATTTATTTTTAAAACAGATCACATCTTAGTGATCTCCATCGACGTCTAAAAGCATTGCTGGTATGATTAGAGACCCTGGGCCGAGTAGCTGAGGCGATCCTTTTATGTTGCCGAATATTCGCGATGCGAATATTCGTATTACGAATATTCGCGAATACTTTCTCTGCCCTTCTTTTGCATCAGAGCCAATCAGAGTTCTCCTACCACAGTTGTCAGAGGTTAGCAACCTCCATAGCAACCAATAGGAACCTGCCTGCACGACCATTATATAAGATCACTCCCAGCAGTATTTCAGTGCAGATTCACAAGGTGGCTAGAGAGAGTGGAGTGTTTCTGTGCGTTTTTCCTGTGTATTGCGATCTTAGAGCTTAGCATTGTGCTTCGTATAGTGCTTTCAGTTCTGAGTTTCCTGCTTCTAAAACCAAATGCTTTTTTCAAAGCAAAAGACCCAACAGCTTTTCTAAAAGCTCAGATTTGTGTTGTTTTGTCCAGGTTAGTGTAGCTTAGTGTTAGATAGATTTCAGTGTAGTTAGTGTAAGTGTACATTTCTTTAAGGTAGCTTAGTTTAGTGTGTGTTTAGTCTCTGTGTTTTGTGTATAAAAAAAATAAAAATTAGCTTTAGTTTAGTCATATAAGTTTGTGTAAGTAGAGTTAGTGTTTAGTGCATATAAGTTTATTATTTGTAGTCCTCGTCTTTGTCCTTGTCAGTCAGTGTAAAAAAAAAAAAAAAATGTAGCTTTAGTTTGGTCATATAAGTTTGTGTAAGTAGAGTTAGTGTTTAGTGCATATTAGTTTAGTAATCCAGGAAATGATCTCCGTTTTTGCGTGTTGTTCGCGTGCATGCGCGGATGAGAATTTCGCAATCAATTTCGCATTCGCATTAGCGAAATTTCGCAAATTTTTTTTTTTTTTGATAAAATATCACGAATATTCGATATTAACGAATATTTCACGAATATTCTTCTATATATTCGTGAAATATCGCGAAATCGAATATGGCGTATTCCGCTCAACACTAGTAGACACTGGCAAATTAAATTTGCCTTAGCCCCTGGATTGTTTTCAACTCCGATATCTCCCCCACTCTCATGACACAGTAAAATATAAAAGCATCAGATATGAGGGCTGCTGAAACTTTTATTTAGATTAAGACAAAAGGCAGGTTTGGTATGCATGCTATCTTGCCAAAAACTGCCTGGTGCCTGCCCCTTTCTGCTCCAACTAGGGATGAGCCGAACCCGGGTCTTGCCCCAGGGAACATGTATCAATGGAAAAAAAAGTTTTAAAAATAATAGTTTCTTTAGAAGCAGCGATTTTAATGATGCTTAAAGTGAAAAAAAAAATTAAAAATTCCGTTAAATATTGTACCTGCTGGGTGTCTATATTATGCCTGTGAGGTGGCATGTGTTTAGAACTGTCCCTGCACAAAATGAGATTACTATAAAAAAGTAATTTAATACTGCTTGCGGCTTTAATGTAATGCTTGGTCCCTGCAATTTGACTGAAAAAATAGCATGGGTTTCCCCGCCACCACTCCCCCAGGTCATTACAAGACCCTTTGGCCCTATATACTTTGAACAACAGTATACAGGCGGTGCAAACAAGACAAGGACTGTAGGTATGTTAAGTAGAATCTGAACCATGTCATACTTTGCTGCTGCATATTGCACAATTTCCAAGTGGGTTTAGTTACAAAGTAATGAGCACACTTGCACTATGCACCACCAAGTGGGTTCAGTTGCAAAGTAATGAGCACACTTGCACTATGCACCACCAAGTGGGTTCAGTTGCAAAGTAATGAGCACACTTGCATATAAATGTAGCACAAGTGAACACCAGCTTTTACACGCTAAATAAAATTGAATTCAAATAGTCACTCCTCCAGTCAGGAGGACACCACCATAGCTAGAGCATACACTAAAGAAAAAAGTTTTTGGTCCTAACAGGAACACCAAGAGAAAGTGCCTATAGGGGCCAAGAGGCTATAAAGGTGGCGACGGACAATAGTTGAATACAAAACAGGATTTTATTATAAATAGTAAAAAATTGAATATATACAAATTCTAGTGTAGCGCTCACCCCCGAAGGAGCAGCTGGATGATCGGGTCTTCTGTTTTACCTCTGTGACACACCACAAATAATGAATCCACAGCACACCAGCACACCTTGTGAGAGTTTAAATAACTATTTACTATATATATATAATAATCTGAATAGCAATATACAACATCAACATTTATCTCTACACAGCATAACACAGAGACTGCATATGAGACACCAGCATAACAGTGATGAACGATAAATGCGGTTATTCTAACTGTGAACTTATATATATATATATATACTTAGTCCCAATGTACCCGGGTACCTAACCCACTGGCCAGTGGTAGTTTCTTCAGCTAGCCAACGTTGGGGCCCAATATGAACGGTAAAAATCTGTGTGTATGGTTAATGACAACGGGCCGGAGGCCTCTCACCCATCCACGGAGGGAGATGTCCGTCTGTAGCCGGCAGGGATGTCAGCAATTATCTTCTGCGATGAAGAGCTGTATATAGGAGCTGGAGTCTGATGTCATCAGGGGTTCTGGTCATCAAATTTGGCGTCCGTCCGGGCCGAGTCGCCCCCGCAGTGTCCTCTCAGCAGGGTGGCACCTTACTCACAGCCCCAGAGGATCCTCTTCCAGCCAGGAACAAACAGCCGTTTACCCTGTGTAGCAGATGTCACTTCAGGAAGGCACGTGTGACAAGTCAGCACAGTCTCTCCACAAACAGGCGGCACCCCCAAGCGACAGCAGTCTGTTCTCCCTGTCTCCTCACATCCGACTCCCCTCTCACCCGGAACGTCCTGTCTGTACCTGACATCACTTCCTGTCTTTCTCCTGTAGCACTCTGGGAACTGTAGTCTAATTATCCGTTTTCATTTGTAATTCCTCAGTGGCTGTGTCTACAATCCCCACAAAGCTGTGCTCTCCGGCTCCACCTGCAGCTGCAATATCTTTTCTCTTAAAGGAGCTGAAATCAACAACAGGGCTACATTCTCCCCCTACTTAAAGTCTTTGGGTCCCTCCAAAGGGTAAACTGCGTTTGTAGGTTCTACAGACAGCATATACAATATAAAGGCACATATAAATTTATACTAAACTACTTGAATACCTTTACTGCGTGCAGATAGATGCAGTTTATGACAGCGTCTAGCAAGTGGGGTGGGTAGAGGGACACTCCACCAAGGTGTGCTGATGGCCTGAGTTGGACACAAGTCCTTTGATACTTCTGTGGTCAAGGTGGACACCTCGGGTGATCTTCGCACAGTAGTTACAGCTTCCTCTGTGCTATTCCCTGGTGAGTCATAAGTGAGTCTCTGAGGGGGTCGCACTGGTCGTTTGGACCTTGATTCTAAAAGCCATGATGGGCCCTCATCTGCGGAGTCCCCTTCTACTTGAAGTGTTGGCTGAGAGAATTCAGTTTCCTCTTCGACTGGCTGAACAAGAGCATCCTCTAGCACTGAGGTTTCTGGCAAGAGACTTTCCACTTGAGAAGGTACAGAATTATCTTCCATGGGCATATCCTCGTTTGTTTGAGGCACAAATTCAGGGGCATCCGGTCTCAAATTGCTCAAGTCCTGCTCAGGAGCCATAATAGTTGGATGGACATCCATAGGTTCAGATGGCCACATCCAACTCGGACACACATCTTCCTCATCGCTGTCGTCCTCACTTTCTCTTGTAGAAGGTGGCTGTTGTGACCGGGTAACAGGTGCTTGACGGGAAGTGGATGGAATGGGTGAAGGAGACTCATCTCTATCTGGTACCCGCACAGCTTCATTCAGAGGTAGGAGATGATTCCGATGCCAATTCTTCAGTGGCCCAGTCTTTCCCTCTGGTCGAATCTGGTACACTGGCAGGCCAGGTAATTGTTTACAGACAATGTAGATCTGAGAACTCCATCTATCAGCTAGCTTGTGTCTTGCAGACGCACCCAAATTTCTCAACAAAACTCGATCATCTGGCTGTAGGTCCTGTACCCGAACCCTCAGGTCATAGTTTCGTTTGTTTCTTCGTTCTCTACCCTCAGAGGTCAAACGGGCCTTCTCAAATGCAGAAGCCAGGTTCTTCCTGAGTCTATCCACATAGCCCTGATGAGACGCAATAGACGTCTGGTCAAGGGAGAGGCCAAAAGCTAAATCTACTGGCAATCGGGCTTCTCTTCCAAACATGAGGCGGTACGGTGAGTATCCGGTAGCATCACTTTCTGTGCTATTGTAAGCATGCACAATGGTAGAGATATGCCGACTCCAGTGCTGTTTCTCCCTGGTCGACAGTGTTCCCAACATGTTGAGTAGAGTACGATTGAATCTCTCCGGTTGTGCATCACCCTGGGGGTGATAGGGGGAGGTCCTCGACTTCTGAATCCCCAATAGATCCAAGAGCTGCCTGATGAGCCGACTTTCAAAGTCTCTGCCTTGATCAGAATGGATCCTTTGAGGTAGACCATAATGAACGAAGAACTTTTCCACTAGGACTTTGGCTACAGTAGGAGCACGTTGATCTTTGGTTGGAAAAGCTTGAGCATAACGGGTAAAGTGATCTGTCACCACCAAGATGTTTCCCTGTCCACTAGTGTCAGGCTCTAGGCACAGGAAGTCAATGCACACCAGGTCCATGGGTCCTTGACTCTGTAGATGACTCATTGGAGCATTCCTCGAAGGTAAAGTTTTCCTCTGGATACATCTTAGACAGGAATGGCAGTAACTTTCAACTTCAGATCTCATGCAGGGCCAATAGAATCTGTCTCGGACCAGTTTGAAAGTTCTTTCTGATCCTAAGTGACCATGGTCATCATGCAAAGCTCTCAGTACATTTTCTCTATGCTTCTCTGGGAGGAACAACTGCTGCTTTTCTTCCAAATCATCCGAGGGGCCCCTTCGGTAGACCACCCCGTCCAGCAGTTTCAGCCGTTCCCACTCTTTGTGGACCAGACGAGCCTCTTTTGGTGAATCAATTAGTAGGAGCCCTCTTTGACCCGCTTTCATTGCTTTTAGAGTTAACCCAATCAGAGGATCTTCAGCCTGATCTACTCTCAGGTCCTTCTTCGTGAAAGTAGGCAGGCCCTCACTCCTCAGCTGTGTAGGGTTACAATACATTTTAGGGACACCGGCAGCCATGACTCCTATGGCCTCTGCTCCAATAACTCCTTTGGTTCGGTATTCCACCCCTTGGCATAGGGCTTGAACTCCATCTGGAGTCAATTGAGTCCACTCTGTTTCTGGGACCCCTGTGCTATAGGGTCTTCTGGACAAGGCATCCGCGTCTTGGTTATTGACCCCAGGGCGATATTTGAGGCTGAAGCGGAATCCTGACAGGGCAGCCAACCACCTGTGCCCAGTGGCATCCAGTTTTGCCGTAGTGAGAATGTAAGTGAGTGGATTGTTGTCGGTTCTGACCACGAACTTGGCCCCATACAGGTAGTCTTTTAGTTTGTCCACCACTGTCCACTTCAAGGCCAGGAACTCCAACTTGTGAGTGGGATAATTCTTCTCAGAAGGGGTGAGACCCCGACTCACATATGCCACCGGTCTCAGGAGGCCATCATATTCCTGGTATAGTACTCCTCCTAGCCCTTCTCTGCTAGCATCCACATGTAGTTCATAAGGTTTGGCAGGATCAGCGTAGGCAAGGACAGGAGCCTGTGTTAGACTTCCTTTCAATCGGAGGAAAGCCCTTTCACATTGGTCGGTCCATTCCTCCTGGATTGATTCACGAGGCTTCCTAGGCCCGTGGGCTGATGAACCCGGCTCAAAGGGCATTGATTCATCTTCTGCTCCTTCCATTCTTAGAAGTTTGTTCAGAGGCTGAGCTATCTTGGCAAACCCCTCTACGAACCTTCTATAGTATGAGCAGAATCCCAGGAAGGACCGGAGTTCAGTAATATTACGAGGTCTCGGCCATGAAGCCACAGCTTCCAACTTCTTAGGATCAGTTGATATGCCTTCTGCTGAAACAACATGTCCCAGGTACGTGACTGAAGGCAGACAGAATTGACACTTCTCCAAGGAAAGTTTCAATCCTTCTTCATGCAGCCGCTTCAAGACCTTTTCCAACCGCTGCTCATGTTCTTCCAGTGTTCTTCCGAAGACTATTAGGTCATCCAGATACACTAGTACCTCAATCAGGTTCATGTCTCCCACCGTCTTTTCCATTAGTCGTTGGAAAGTTGCTGGGGCTCCTGCGAGGCCTTGGGGCATTCTATTAAACTCAAAGAATCCCAGTGGACAGATGAAAGCAGTCTTCTCTTTATCTTCAGGATGCATGGGTATCTGGTGATACCCACTTCGCAGGTCAAGTACACTAAACCACTTTGCTCCAGACAGACACTGTAAGGCATCTTCTATTCGAGGAGTAGTGTATTGGTCGGGAATGGTTCTTTGGTTGAGTGTGCGATAGTCTATGCACAAACGGATGGAACCGTTTTTCTTGCGAACTACCACAATGGGTGAGGCATAAGGACTCCTGGATTCTTGGATTATCCTGGTCCTTTTCAATTCAGCCAGTTGTTCCCTTAGGTCATCTAGATCTCCCAATGGGACTCGCCGTGACCTTTCTCGAAAGGGCTTGTCATCTTGGAGGCGAATGTGGTGTCGAGTGCTCTTGGCACATCCCACATCAAACTCATCCTTGGAGAACAAATCCTGCCGCTTGAGGAGTTGAGATTGAATTCGCTTCTTCCACTCAGGCGAGATTGGAGCGTCTTTAGGATAGAACCGTTCAGCTGGGATCTCTCTGTCTACTCCCTCCACCAATTCAGTGGGTGAGAGGGGTGTGGCAGTGGCCACTTGTCCAATCGGCATCCGTGCCTTCAAGGTCACTGGGTAGTCTGACACATTGCAAAAACTTACAGAGACTCTCCCACGGGCCCGCTGTAGGGCTCTGGTGGATATTATCTCCGGCACCAATTCCACTCCAGATCTCTTCTCATTTCTGGGATCAGTTTCCAGGACCACATAGGGGCCTGGTTGTGACCAATTCAACTTGACTGAGGCCCGGAAACTAGTCATTTCTCCTGGCTGTAAGACCTTCTCCGCTCTTTCTAATCTCCAAAGCCGTCCCACTTCTGCAGGGGCCCTCTGTTCTTGTATAATCCGCTGGTAGATTGGCCGCAACATCGGGTGCATCTCCTCAGAAGTAGAACTCTCTTCCGTCACTAACAGAGTTATAAGGCGTCTCACCAAGTCAGTATTTGTCCCCACTATTATAGAACTCCGATTAGCTCCTGGTGGGCGGGGACATACAATGGCCAAGGCGTCACAGACCCCTGGTTGCCCAACAGTTGCCGAACTGAACTCCAGCTTCACTTGTAGACACCCATCATATGGAAGCTTCTGAGTCCCAATACCCCAGATTTCGAGATCCTCTAACTCCATCAGGGGTAGATGCTTCAAATGCTTCTGGTAGAAGTCCCGGTAAATCAGTGTTACTTGAGCACCTGAATCGAGGAGAGCCTTCGTGTAAACCCCTTCTACTTGAACTGGGATAATGGGTGAAGGACCTATCAACTTGTCAGGGAACTTCTTCCGAGTAGTAGAAGGCATAGACCCAGTCGACTGCACTCCAGCCTTCTTCCTAGCTCGTGGTGGTTGTTTTCTTCCCCCTAACTGGGGTTTAGGTTGTGGGTGTGCATTGCTTCCCTGTGACACAGGACCAGACACCAAGGGAGGGGATCTTTTTGTCGTAGCAGGGGGGGCTCTGGGTAAAGACTTGGGCCTCTTATTGGTATCCTGGGAATCAGAGCAGTCTTCAGTAGTTGGGCACCCAGTTTGCTCCCTCACTGGGGCCCTCTGTAGTTTCCCGCCGGTAGATAACTTCCTCTTGAATTCGATGGGCTCGGACAGATACTTCGGTAATGACCCCCTCCTCCACAGTTATAGCAGCTGTTTGACGGTTTCTTGATAGGCACCACCTGAGTGGTAGAATCAGGAACTGGTTCTGACGTGACTTTTTCAAGGGGCGACTTGACACCTGCAGACAATAGGGTTAGCATTTGCGTCAGCTGGGAAACTTGCGCCTTTAATTTCTCTATTTCTGAATTCCCATTCGACACATTGAGCGTTCGAACCTCAGCAGGAAATGAAAATCCTGAGCCCTTCTTTTTCTCCTCTAGGATAGCCTCTTCCTCCCTTACCACCTTAATGAGATCAGAGTATCGCAAAGAGGTACCTCCTTGTAAAGTTTTCAACTGGATCCAGATAGGGTCAGAACTCAGAGCGCCTCTCAGGATCTGTTTCATTCTTACTTGATCCATATCCCTGGGCTCTATTCCTTTCTTTAGTACAATCTGGTATAGCATTTTGTTTAGTCGTCGAATATACTCGGAAAGCTGCTCATTTTCCCGTTGAAACATGTGTTCAAAGAGGAAGATTAAATCTGTACCTTTCTCTGTGCGCCCAAACTCATCTTGCAACATGCGAAGATAGTCATATGCTGTACAAGACTCCTGACTGAATTTCAAATTTCGGATGGCTTCTGTTGCAACGCCTTTCAGACTTTCAGTAATGCGCTGTTTCTTTTGAGCCTCTGGAACATCCCATTCTTCCAGTGCTTGCATAGCCTGTTCCATCCAGGTTTCATACTCTTCTTCTCCAGTAGGTACAGGCTGCACTCCAGAAAAGATTCTCAACTTCCTGTAGCCATAGTTCACAGAGGGCGAGGAAATTTTTATAACGCTCTCTACCAGTTTTCCTATGTCCATGAAGAAGGAAGCTGGGGGGTAGTTAGTGGTTGGCACAGAAGTGGTAGTTACTTCCACTGTGTCTGACATGGTCTGGCTTGGTCCCTCCAAACAACTTGCTGAGGTGACTAGAGGGAGTAACCGTGCTTTAACTTCTCCGGTTAGCTGGATGCTATCACCCTGGAAGCAGGTTGGGACTCCTTTCTTCCATTCTAGTAGGGCATAGGTATGGGAGATTTCTTGATCTATTTTTGTGTCTATTACAAACACTTTCTGGTCAGGTGCTAGTGTAGTTACTGCTTGACGGATCTGTTCCTCTGTCCATTTGTCAGCAGGAATGTCCATTACTACACTCAGCCCTAATTGGCCATTTTGTTCCTC
Source organism: Rana kukunoris (assembly GCA_029574335.1). Taxonomy (NCBI): domain Eukaryota; kingdom Metazoa; phylum Chordata; class Amphibia; order Anura; family Ranidae; genus Rana; species Rana kukunoris. Next base: position 109,000,295 of record CM056054.1, read on the forward strand.
GCACCACTCTGCTGCTGTGTTTGGATCCATTGCTGGCTCGTTTGTGTGGTTATCACTTTGCGAGAGGTATCAGAAAAGATCCCGGACGAGAACCCCCACGTGTAGCGCTCACCCCCAAAGGAGCCGCTGGATGATCGGGTCTTCTGTTTTACCTCTGTGACACACCACAAATAATGAATCCACAGCACACCAGCACACCTTGTGAGAGTTTAAATAACTATTTACTATATATATATAATAATCTGAATAGCAATATACAACATCAACATTTATCTCTACACAGCATAACACAGAGACTGCATATGAGACACCAGCATAACAGTGATGAACGATAAATGCGGTTATTCTAACTGTGAAGTTATATATATATATATATACTTAGTCCCAATGTACCCGGGTACCTAACCCACTGGCCAGTGGTAGTTTCTTCAGCTAGCCAACGTTGGGGCCCAATATGAACGGTAAAAATCTGTGTGTATGGTTAATGACAACGGGCCGGAGGCCTCTCACCCATCCACGGAGGGAGATGTCCGTCTGTAGCCGGCAGGGATGTCAGCAATTATCTTCTGCGATGAAGAGCTGTATATAGGAGCTGGAGTCTGATGTCATCAGGGGTTCTGGTCATCAAATTTGGCGTCCGTCCGGGCCGAGTCGCCCCCGCAGTGTCCTCTCAGCAGGGTGGCACCTTACTCACAGCCCCAGAGGATCCTCTTCCAGCCAGGAACAAACAGCCGTTTACCCTGTGTAGCAGATGTCACTTCAGGAAGGCACGTGTGACAAGTCAGCACAGTCTCTCCACAAACAGGCGGCACCCCCAAGCGACAGCAGTCTGTTCTCCCTGTCTCCTCACATCCGACTCCCCTCTCACCCGGAACGTCCTGTCTGTACCTGACATCACTTCCTGTCTTTCTCCTGTAGCACTCTGGGAACTGTAGTCTAATTATCCGTTTTCATTTGTAATTCCTCAGTGGCTGTGTCTACAATCCCCACAAAGCTGTGCTCTCCGGCTCCACCTGCAGCTGCAATATCTTTTCTCTTAAAGGAGCTGAAATCAACAACAGGGCTACACTAGTATTTGGAGAAATGCTAGATAAATAAACTAATAATGCATCAGTATGTAGTCGGCCACAAATGCACCAGTGAAGATGAGGCTTCACTAACTGGTGCTGACAAAAAACATGCAAGACAGAGACAAGGACATACAAAGACAAAATCAACATAAACGTCTGTCCGGACACGTTAAAGGCATTCCTGCTGATATGACCAGGGATATAATTACCACAATTGGCAAAATATGTCAATCCCAGGTAACAACAGCTGGAGGGCCCGCTTGGAGGAGGGGTAGGTTGGGGCTGTAAACTCTGACAATCAAGGACTATTGGTCATGTAATTCTATAACTAGTAATGACAGGGATATGTAGTGTCTGCCTATCAAATCTGGATAAAGTACAAGATATATCTAGTTCAGATGAACAGAGTCCAGGATTGTGTTGGAGGTGATTTGAGTCACAGGTAGTCCTATATGTGGACCAAGTCTTTTCCTAAGACTTCAGCAATACGGTTGTTGTCAGTGTCCAATGGGAATAGACCTGCTGGTTACTCTTGGATACCCATGTATCATACTCCTATAAGAGATCAAGGGATGTGCAATATTGTCTCAAGAGTTGTGGGTCTAGAAGCACAGATGACAGCTGCACCAATGATTAGTGTGAGCCCAGTAATTTTCACATATGTGTAAGACACGGAGAAATGGAAAGATCTTACCCGCTTGCTGATTTAGAGGTGCCGTGGGTCGCACTGTGCACACAGGCAATACAACATGAGAGAACACTGCATCTAGCACAATCAACTGCCTGACAGATTAGGAAGAAGTAATCTAACTAAACTATACAGTGTATAAATACTGTATATGTACAACTCCTGGGATGTATATATATCCTCTACACACTGTAAATTTAACTGACTAGCATGCCTGCTCTATCTAGCCCAGCCCAGCAGGCGGCCTTTTATAGTGTGGGGTGTGTGCTAAAGCCCTGAGCCATAATTGGCCAAAGCCACCCTGGCTTTGGGCAATTATGTCTCTCCGTTTTTTACGTGCTGTGATTGGCCAAGAATGCGGGTCATAGTGCATGCTTGGTCAATCATCAGCGCGCAATGCCGCACTGAATTATGGGCCATGGCGCGTCACTCGAATTTGGCGCAAACGACCCGTTTTGTTTGTATTTCGACGAACGGTTGAATATGCAATGTTCGAGTCGAACATACGTTCGAGTCGAACAAAAAGCTCATCCCTAGCCCCAACCATGTCTGATGTGCAATTTACATTAGGTGCCATCTAGACCTTAAGTAAAGGATCAGTAAAGGAAAACATTTTTAATGCTAAATAGCTTGCTTTACCTTATAGCAGTCCTGCTTTCATGTCCTCCATGTCAGTTTTTGCTTGGAAGTTGCTGTAATCCCCTGCTGAACTCCACACTTCCTGCTTGTCTGGCTCCTGCTTTTCATTGCGGTCCATGATCAAGAAGATGTGATTATTATGTGTCTAAAACTTCTCAGAACCAGAATCAGATTCATTTTAAAAACAAACACTGCCCTGTGTTTCTTTGTTTTTTGTTCTGTGTGTCTCTGTACACACAGAACAAACTGGAACTAGTCTAAAAACTAAACTAAACTGCAGGGACATTATATGATTGATTTGTATCTGTTTTTAATCATTTTTAAAAGGAATCAGTTAACTATTACCCTGTAAACAGTGGGCCAGATTCACAGAGCGATTACGCCTGCGTAACAGGAGATGCGCGGCTTAAGTCTAAATGTGCGTGTGCGTTTCGATGCACGGCATCCCCAAAACGAGATACGCAAGAAAACTACTTTTTTTTGTCCAGCGTAATTTCGTTAGACAGGCGCATCCGTCCGCGCAAAACTGCGCTAGACAGACCATTGATTTGCTAGTCAAATATGCTAATGAGGGACTTACGGGGATCCACAAAAGAACGTTGGGGCAGCGCAGGCTACGCGCTGTGCGCAACAGCAAAATGTCCTGTCTAAAATTAGACCATATAAAAGCTGGTCTAAAAAGAGAAAAATCGTCTACATGTCAGATAAAGCAACACTGTTAGTGAGGAGCTCGGCAGTCACACGTGTTGCCCAACAAACTGTATGCCAACATGCCAGTGGCATCCATGCTCATAACTATACTACTGTCTTTAGATGAGCAAAGAAGGAGGAGGGCACAGGAGATGTTTTTTTTTTTAACTTTTTATTTGCTTATATAAACTTTACAATTTAATCTAATCTAATACAATATTCTTATCGGATACAAGCCCCTCACTCTTCACTCTTCACGGGAGAGGATATATCACACACGCATAGACATCTATGGCATGAGTGATTCTGAGGTGTCTCGCATCTTCAGATTCACCCCTCATGCCATCATGGAATTAACCACAACCTTGCAGGAGGACATCAGCAGCCCAACACATGGCACTTCCCATGACACTCATGACAGCTACATATACAATCAGAGCCCCATTCCCACATATTTCGAACAGAACATGTATGGGGACAGCTGGCTGGTTGGTGAGTGACATGGGTGGCAGGCATGACTCTCCCCCCCCCCCCATGATGCACACATCACAAGGGGCACATGCACTACTAACATCCTCCTGTCTTTTCCCTTCAAGGTGACTCTGCATATGCACTGGGACCCCATCTCATGACCCCATCTCATGCCAGCTCACACATGCATCTTTGCACGTTAAACACACACATTAATCAAGGCACAATGAGAATGCATGCATGCACACCACTGTGGTCCCTAGCACACACACCCCACATCCTCATCACATTGGATTGGCACCAGTCCACCATGCAGGACTTGTGAGCAGCAACGCCACGCCAAGGCTCCAATTATGTCACTGTACATTCATGCACCATTCACACGGACCTGGGGATCACTTCTCCCTGGTCCTGGGGAACCCTTCTCCACCAAAATTGAGGGTGACACCCCTTTTCCGGCAGGAATGTCACCCCCACATTCCCAAATCATACACAAACAGAACCAACAAAAAAAAGCTCAGCAAAAATATAATTAAAAAAAAAAAACAACAAAGAAAACACATAAAAGACAAAAATCACTCTGCAAAACAGTCCCCAAATATCTCAACGACACGTCACAAACAAACAAAAAAACGCTAACAAACAACAGAACAATAGCACCTTGCTGTATAGGGAGGGATACAAAGGGATGTACTTTTGCAATGGAAGTGCGTTTGTGTCTGGCTATTTATGCTGTCTGCGTAGTTCAGCAAAGTTGCCCGGGTCTACTTCCAATTTCACTGTTCCCGAGTTGTGAGCATGCGCACAGAGGTGCTGACCATGGTCTCCTTCAAGCGCGCATGAGCGAGTCGGCCGGCCCTTCATTTGCATGGGGTCACGGCTTATTTCAATGTAACACGCCCACGTCCTTCCCAATTTGTATTACTCCGCCTTACGCCTCTGAAATAATGTTACGCATGCGCAATTTTATGCGTAAAAGCGACAAGAATAGGGTGATTGCGCGGCTACATTGCGCAAGTCTAACGTAAAGGCGGTGCGCTACGCCGGTCCAATAATGCGCAGATGTACCTGAATCTGGCCCAGTCATTTCAGCAAAAAAAAAAAAAATGCTCCTTTAACTACCAAATGTAATCCTAGACCTAAGATGATCATTACTTGCTCTAGGACTTGCTGAATTCCTTCTTCCTCACCCCCACCCTCACCAGTCTCTGCCTCCTTAATATCTCTCCACCTTAGTGCTAGCGAGTACTGATTTTCTAAAAATCCTATGATATAGAATATAATAAAGTGGGAGATGGGGCTGGCACAGAGGAATTGACATTAAACAGTACAGCATTATTAATTTTCACGATTTATATAGTGCTGACAGTTTACTCAGCACTTTACAACATAAGGGCAGACAGTAAAATTACAATACAGTGGGAATCAGAGAGCTTACAATATAATCGCAATATTTTAGAAAAGTAGAAGGCAGAACTGGCCATGGTTGTGCAGGTGGCATAGGAACACTGGCAGTTGTCATATTTGCTCTTCTGAAAAATTCTAGGTGGGTTGGCGTATTAAATGTATTTATTTAATTTGTAAATGTATCCAGCACTGTCTGCTATATAGTGTTGGAAGGGGTAGGAAGGATTGCAGGGCTTTTATGTAATTTACCTAAGCTCCTGCAGCAGTTTGTTTAGCACCCAGGGCAAGGAAGTGGAACTGCGACCCCCCTCCCAAACTCCTAAAACATGCAGTAGAATAAGCCTTCCACCCTGTGACCAATCTCAGCCCCCCTTTGCACCAGTTGTTCACTACACTTTTAGCCAATTGGTTGTATTCTAGCAAATAAGTTATGCGTGTTTTGTGTCTGCTATGGGGTTGAGAGTGGGCAATTGGAACATGTGTGGCATCAGTAGCTATCAGTAGACATGAATCTGCACCCTGATGGTTGCTAGCCACTGATCTGGGGTTTGTGTGTTGTGAAGAGGCACCCCCTAGTGCTGCACCCTGGGTGGCTTCCCCACTTGCCCACCCAGTATCCTGGCCCTACTCTGCAGCTAAAGCAATGTACTGTCAATCTAAAGGGCTGTGGGCAAAGTTAAAGGAACACTAAAGGTTAATTTTTATTAGATCAATTGCTGTAAGCTAGAGCATTTAAATATCACTTACCTAGTTTTTCCTTTTGACCTCCAAAATACAGTAATCCAGGTTTGAAAAATGCCATTTCCTGTCTCTCATCTTCTTGCTTTCCACCAGCATCTGAGCCGTTTTGCATGGTGGAAAGCAGAATGTGCTCACCCCCTCCCTATGACTACAGCCCTGCGTGAAGATGCTCTTATCCCTCACAGGCATGGAGGCTAAGCCTAATGGGAACTGTAGTTCCCATTAGGCCGTGATGTAGCAAGAATGAATGTGCACCACAAACCAGGAAGTCAGTGAGAATAACGATTCAACAGTGACGGAGATGAATAAAACAGCTCAATTTCAACAGGTATCAAACTAGTTATAATGCAAAACATTACTTTTTACTTTATCAGCTACTGTCGGACTTTAATTTAAGAGGAAAATATTTTTGTCTTTACAACCCCTTTAAGTGTGACTATATACTGGCAGCAGGGGCGTCATTAGGGGTGGGCTGGGGAGGTTGGAGCCCCGAATGGGTAGCCAAAAAGCCTCGAGTCTCGGGCATGTAGAAGTTAATTACTAGCCCCGAGCGAGCGCTGTGTTGCCGAGTGTGGCCGAGAGACACAGCAGGTCCCCGCCTTCCGGAACCTGCAGCGCCTATGATGGACGTCCCACTGGTCCAATTCAGGACTGTGGGACGTGTGACATCCATCATAGGCGCTGCAAGCTCAGAAGGCGGCAATTACAATGCCGCCCGGCGCGCCATGATGTCACATTCCTGCTCGGTTCAGTGGCTCTCCTCGGCTCCTCCTGAGCATGGCTGCATCTTATGACAGGGTCTGGCACATTGGGCGCGCCGCACCTCACATCCCTGCTCCGTTCAGCGGCTCTCCTCTCCTCCTTGGCTCTCCTCCTCGATTTCTTTGGCTGCATCTCTACCACGGCTGAAATAGGTCAGTGTTAGTGTATGTAGGTCAGTGATTGTGTATGTAGGTCAGGTCAGTGTATGCAGGTCAGGTCAGTGTATGCAGGTCAGGTCAGTGTATGCAGGACAGGTCAGTGTATGCAGGTCAGGTCAAAGGAAGTGCCTATCTCATAGTTCTACTGAAGGGTTCATGTTGTTTCAGGGTGTTACTAGAATGCACAGCCTTTATCACATATTACTATAATTCTACTTTATTAGAACATACATTGTGGTTGTAAACAGTAGTCTAAAAATTAGTTTTAGCAGAGATTTGTCAATCATTTATAAAGCATTTTAAGACTTGAGCAGTTTTACTGAATTGGTAAAGCTAAGAAATGCACCACAACTCTGGAGGATCCCACACTGGAGACAGCATTGAGCCAGCAAAATCTTGACAGACAGCCCCCCAGCTATCCCTGAGCTTGGACCTTGATGAACCTCAAGCAGACTCCAGCTAAATGGCCCAGGAGGGCAGAAGTCTCTACTCTATCTATCAAGTGCCATGAATGCAGCCTCACAAGGGCCACGAATGCAGCCTCGCCATTGCTATGAATGCAGCTTTATGTCATGATGGATTAATTATTGCAGTTGTAAAGGCTGACACCATATTCCAGGGGTGTCCAAATTTTTTTTCAAAGTGGGCCAGATTTGATTAAGTGAACATGCGTGAGGGGCGACCATATTGCCTGACATTCTTTGAACCATTAAAGCTAAATGCAAATTAACTAATTCACTACCCAACAAGAATTATCTTGCCTTTGTGGCTCTGCGTTAAAGAGTCTAAGGATGAGCTTGGGCGTGTTATTTGGATATACTGTCGCGTATTTATCGGCATATAACACACACCTTCACTTTGAGGGAAGTTTTAGGAAGTGTATTAGTTTGCATTTAATTTTAATGGTTTAAAGAATGTCAAACAATATGGTCGGCCCTCATGCATGTTGGCTTCATCAAATCTGGTCCTCTTTGAAAAAAGTTTGGACACCTCTGGTATATGTCAGCCTTTAAAACTGCATTAATTAATCCATCATGAATTCTAAAATATAGAAGACGTATGATAAAATCAACTGAATTACATTGTTAGAATAAATTATATTACATATTCAACTAAAAGATGAGCAAAAATTTTAACTAGGTAGCATAAAAAAACTATAAAAACATATTGTTACCATCAAATAAGCAGCAATAGAGGAAAAGTAAAAAAAAAAAAAAAAAAAGTAGAGGATTCCTAGAATATTGTGAAACAACATATGTATCAACAAAAGAAACTATTTTACACTGACAGGGTGATTTAGATACGTTGTTGAAGAAATTGAGGACATGATAAAAAAAATCACATTTACAGTATAGGATGATATGTAACTCAAATGCACCCTCTAGTGGCAAAATAACAAAATAAAACATCAATGCTAAAATACTGAATTCAAACAATATACAGAAGAAGCCAATTGGACATTAATAATAAAGAGATACATTTATATTTTAGGTTTCTGTTATAAATGTTAACTAAAAGCTTTACCAAGATGAAGAAAGATTACAGTACAAACTGGTAAAAAACAGTAGGGGCTTCTACCCAAGACTTCATATTGTAAGTCCAAAAGTCATTTGATGAGTGTGTATGCATAGGGGTGTGTGTGTGTGTAATATATAGGTGTATGTACTGTATCCTTACTGCAGCACCTGTTTTGTACATGTTTACAACTATAGATCAGTTTAGTGATTTAATTTCTCATTTAGACAATTGGAGCCTACATTTTCCTTCAACTGTATAACGTTTCTTTAATGTCTGGCCATTGGCGGTCCATAGAGGGCGCAGGAGCGCCGGCCCCTCTCACTCCTGCACCGCCACTGAAAAACAATACATAGATTCATGCATTGCATGAAACTATGTATTGTTGCCGCTGCCCACTATTCAGATGTCCGGCACCCTGGCGTGAGCCGGCCATCTGAAAAACGGCAGCTGGTTGGCTGTGGAAGTGTCTCTGATAGGCTTTCTGATTACAGCCTGAGGGCTGTAATCAGCTTCCAAACAGTTAACCAGGGGACGCATGGGGTGTGCGTTCCTTGGTTAACACTGACATGCATATCAGCCAATCAGGTTTGCTGGATCTGGTTACCGGTAACCTGATTGGCTGAAGTGACATCGAGGGCAGGACTACTTTGAGGGATCGTGGAGGAGGATCCGAGGTGGCTGACCGAGAAAGGTAAGTGCCAGGCGGGGGGCAGCAATCTGGCGGCATTTTAGGGGCAAACTGGCGGCAATTGATGGGCACAGTGGCGACAATGGCATGGCACAGTGGCTGCGTTTGGCATGCACAGTGGCGACAATGGCATGGCACAGTGGCGACAATTGATGGGCACAGTGGCGAAAATGGCATGGCACAGTGGCTGTGTTTGGCATGGCACAGTGGCGACAATTGATGGCACAGTGGCTGCGTTTGGCATGGCACAGTGGCGTCAATTGATGGCACAGTGGCGATAATTGATGGGAACAGTGGCGACAATGGCATGGCACAGTAGCGACAATTGATAGGCACAGTGACGACAATGGCACGCCATAGTTGCTGCGTTTGGCATGTCACAGTGGTGACAATTGATGGCACAGTGGCTGCTTTTGGCGTGGCACAGTGCGACAATTGATGGGCACAGTGGTGACAATTGATGGCATGGCACAGTAGCGACAATTGATGGGCACAGTGGCAACAATTGATAGGCACAGTGGCTGCGCTTGATGGCATGGCGCAGTGGCGACAATTTTATGGCACAGTGGCGGCAGTTGATGGGCACAGTGAGGCTGCAATTGATGATTTTTTTTTGTTTGTGTGCACCCCCCAAAAAATTTGGAGCACCAGCCGCCACTTTGTCTGGCCTACAGTGGATTTACATGAATTATGAGTTATCCATTCAACTCCTTTTGTTGCTATGGTCAGTTTCATTTTTAATAAGAGTGATTAGGATAAGAAAATTGTAAAATGTTTTATACATACAGTACTTAGTCTAAATCAGTGCTTTTACCCACAGACCCATCCGCTTACACTCTGGCTTTCATTTGTCTTCCCTGAAATTGGCTTGAAGTTAGCAGGAAGCCTATAACTCAGCTGGAACCACCCTTTAACACTGCTTCTCTAGTTGAAGGTTGACATAGTTATGAAGCCATAAAGTTTGATAAAACCAAACAGACATGGTCTGTTGATTAGGGATGAGCTTTGTGTTCGATGCGAACACATGTTCGCATTGAACATTGGCCGTTCGATCGTTCAAAAAACGAACAAATCGGGTCGTTCGCGCCAAATTCGAATGACCCATAATTCACTGCGGCGTTGCGTGCTGATGATTGGCCAAGCATGCACCATGACCCCGCATGCTTGGCCAATCACAGCGCCCAAAAAACGAAGAGACCTAATTGGCCAAAGCCTGGGTGCTTTGGCCAATTAGGGCTCAGGGCTCAGGGCTTTAGCACACGCCCCGGGCAGCCTCATGTAGTGTGTTCCGGCTTGCTTAGAGAAGTGAGACAGACCGACAGAGAGAGATAGATAGATAGATAGAGACACAGTGTCTAGATAGATAGATAGATAAGGGAGGCTACTAGTTAGTATAGTTAAATGTACAGTTTGTAGAGAATATATTGACATCCCTAGGAGTTGTCAATATATTTATAAACTGTATAGCTTAGCTAGTTCTGCTATTAGTATCTGTCAGGCAGGAGATTGTGCTTGATGCTCTAACGTGTTAGTGTACACGTGTTAATTGCACATAGACGCATTAACTGTTACTGCACGTGTGCTATTTATTTGCACAGAAAGGCAGTTGCTGTTAATGCAAGTGGGTTATTGAATTGCACAGAAACGCAGTCGCTCTGACTGTGCGTGTGCTGTTTAATACCACCTTAGCGCATTTGGGGTCACCGCACGTGTGCTGTTACATACCACCTTAGCGCATTTGGTGTCACCGCACGTGTGCTGTTACATACCACCTTAGCGCATTTGGTGTCACCGCACGTGTGCTGTTACATACCACCTTAGCGCATTTGGTGTCACCGCACGTGTGCTGTTACATACCACCTGAGTGCATTTGGTGTCACCGCACGTGTGCTGTTACATACCACCTGAGCACAGTTAGTGTCACCGTACGTGTGCTGTTACATACCACCTGAGCGCAGTTAGTGTCACCGCACCTGTGCTGTTATATACCACCTGAGCGCAGTTAGTGTCACCGCACGTGTGCTGTTATATACCACCTGAGCGCAGTTAGTGTCATTGTACGTGTGCTGTTATATACCACCTGAGCGCAGTTAGTGTCACTGGACGTGTGCTGTTATATACCACCTGAGCGCAGTTAGTGTCACTGTACGTGTGCTGTTATATACCACCTGAGCGCAGTTAGTGTCACCGGACATGTGCTGTTATATACCACCTGAGCGCAGTGAGTGTCACTGTACGTGTGCTGTTATATACCACCTGAGCGCAGTTAGTGTCACTGTACGTGTGCTGTTATATACCACCTGAGCGCAGTTATTGTCACTGTACTTGTGCTTTTATATACCACCTGAGCGCAGTTAGTGTCACTGGACGTGTGCTGTTATATACCACCTGAGCGCAGTTAGTGTCACTGTACGTGTGCTTTTATATACCACCTGAGCGCAGTTATTGTCACTGGACGTGTGCTGTTATATACCACCTGAGCGCAGTTAGTGTCACTGTACGTGTGCTGTTATATACCACCTGAACACATAAATATGTCTGGAAGGACAACAAAGAGAGGCAGAGAGTCACGAGGCCAAGCAGGCTCTGCATGTAGAGGTAACGCTGGTAGTGTATGTGGTGCGTCCTCTTCAGCACGTGGCCGTGGCCACTCGTCCTTCTTTTCGGGAGCTGGCCGTGTTGAGCCTCAACATGCAGAGAAATTAGTAGAGTGGATGACCAAGCCGTCCTCATCCTCTCTCACACAGACTGATCAAAGTTTATCTGGCAAGGCAGCTGCCAAGGCGTCCTCTTCCCTCTGCACAATGGCTTCACACAATACTTCCCTAGTACCACCATGTCCTCCTGAGGAGTCCCCCGAACTGTTTCAACACAGTGTTGGGTACATGCTGCAGGAAGATGCGCAGCGTTTTGAAGACTCCGATGACGGAACACTGATAGAGGAAGGCATTGATGTGAGCCCAGGGAGAGGGGGGTGTCCGAGAGGGACAGCAATTTGTCAGTGATGATGTTCCCCCAGCTGGAGCATACTGCCAGGTTGTTGACAGTGATGAGGAGGGAGGGGATGATGAGGTCACTGACTCTACCTGGGTGCCTGATAGGAGAGAGGAGGAGGAGGAGGAGGAGGACGAGGCACAGGCACATCTCTAAAGAGGCAGGATGCGCTCCAGGGGTCAGCTTAAGGTCACACCCACTGCATTACAGCGCACATTTATGGCGCTTGTGCATGGCGCTGCTGTGTCTGACCGGTACAGCAAAAGTTCTTTGGTGTGGGCCTTTTTTTAAACATGTCCACAAGATCGTACCTTTGCTATTTGCAACTTATGTCGCAAGCATATCTCGCGTGGCCAAAACATCAACCGCCTGGGTACCACATGCTTGTCCAGACATATGTCGACCTGCCATGCAGCTCGTTGGCAAGCACACCAGAAAGACCCACACCAAAGACAAAAGCGTACCCCCCCTTGCCCTTCTGGGACCTCCAACCCCAGTAGACCCCCAGTCCTCTCTGAAGCCTGCAGTGAAGGTGTAGAAATAGGTGTGTCACAAGCTAGTAGTAGCGGTCAATCTACTGATAGTACCAGGCAAATTTCCCTGCCCCAGCTGCTGCAGCACCGAAAGAAGTACAATCCCAGCCATCCACATGCCCAGCAGTTGAATGCTAGCTTAGCGAAATTGCTAGCACTTCAACTGCTACCTTTTCAGTTGGTAGATTCTGCCCCCTTCCGTGAGTTTGTGCAATGTGCAGTACCTCAGTGGCAAGTACCAAAACGCCACTTTTTCTCATGGAAGGCTATTCCGGCTCTCTACCGGCATGTGGAAGGCAATGTCCATGCCTCGCTGGACAGGGCGGTCAGTGGTAAGGTGCATATTACCGCTGACTCATGGTCCAGCAGGCATGGACAGGGACGTTACCTGTCTTTTACGGCGCATTGGGTGACTCTGCTGGCAGCTGGGAAGGACGCAGGGCAAGGTCCAGTAGTTTTGGAGGTTGTTCCACCACCACGCCTCCAAAACAATACTACTGCTTGTGACACACCTCTTTCCTCCAACCCCTCCTCTTCTTCTTCCTCTGTGGCCTCTTCCTGTGGGGATGTTTTCTCCGAACCAGCCGTGCTCCGTAGGCGTACGAGGGGATACACAGGAATGCAGGCCAGAGATGCCATGCGGTGCTAGAGCTATGTGCTTGGGAGACAGGAGCCACACTGGGGAAGAGGTTTTGTCAGCTCTGCAGGGTCAGGCTGAGAGGTGGTTGACGCCACGCCAGCTGAAGCCTGGAATGGTGGTCAGCGATAATGGCACCAACCTCCTCTCTGCCCTGCGACAGGGAAAACTCACCCACATGCCCTGTTTTGCGCATGTCCTCAATTTGGTGGTGCAGCGGTTCTTGAGCAGGTACCCGGGCTTGCAGGATGTCCTGAAGCAGCCAAGGAAAGTCTGTGTGCATTTTCGGAGGTCATATAATGCCACTGCTCGGCTGACTGACCTCCAAAGGGAATACAACCTGCCCAAGAACCGCCTAATTTGTGACATGCCCACCAGATGGAACTCAACGTTGGCCATGCTGCAGCGGCTGCACACGCAGCAGCGGGCCATCAATGAGTACCTGTGCCAATATGGCAGCAGAAATGGGTCAGGGCAGCTAGGTTTTTTTCCCCACACTAGTGGCCCTTGATCAGGGATGCATGCACTGTCCTGTCACCATTTGAGGAGGCCACGAGGATGGTGAGCAGTGACAGTGCATGCATCAGTGAGACTGTCCCTCTTATTCACATGTTGGAGCACACGCTATGTGGAATAATGGACAGGGCCCTTGAGGCAGAACAGAGGGAGGAAGAGGAGGACTTCCTTACCTCTCAAGGCCCCCTTTACCCAGACAGTGGTCCTGCTTGCCCACCTAGCACACAGGAAGAGAAGGAGGAGGAGGAGGGGGATTGTATCAGCAGCATGGAGGTGGAGCTTAGCACTCAGCAGCAGCAGTCTTCAAGGGATCATTTACAGTCCCAAGGAGCACGTGGAGTTTTACATGGCTGGGATGAGGTGCCTGTGGATCCTGTCATCCTCAGTGACCCAGAGGAATGTGCCCCAAATGCCTCTGCAAACCTACGCTGCATGGCCTCCCTGATCCTGCAAAGCCTGCGTAAGGATCCTCGTGTACGTGCTATTAAGTAGAGGGATCATTACTGGCTGGCGACTCTCCTTGATCCACGTTACAAGAGTAAGGTTGCGGACCTTATGTTGCCATCGCAGAGGGAGCAGAAGATGAAACTTCTGCGGGAGGCCTTGCAGAAAGGTCTGTGCAATGCGTTCCCGGAACCGGGGGGATTACCAAAATCTGGCTCTGGACAACGTCTTGCTGAGGCTTCGGTGAGTCACAGAAGGGGCGGTGGAGAAGGTGGTCGTCTGACGGATGCGTTCAGGCAGTTTTTTAGTCCGCAGCCCCAAGGTCTGACCGGTTCCAGCAACCATCGCCAGCATCTGGTTTACATGGTCCGGGAATACCTAGGGGCAAGATCCGACTTGGACACCTTCCCCACCGAAAATCCTCTGGCTTACTGGGTCTTGAGGATGGATCACTGGCCAGAGCTTGCCCAGTACGCAATTGAGCTACTGGCTTGCCCTGCATCCAGTGTTCTTTCAGAACGGACATTCAGTGCTGCTGGAGGCTTTGTGACTGATCACAAGGTGCGCCTCTCCACCGGCTCTGTTGATCGACTGACCTTCATCAAAATGAATCAGGCTTGGATCAACACCAGCTACCAAGCACCTGATGCTCATATTAATGAATAATATCTTTTTGTTGAAATGTCGGATCCCTTTTAGACTGCTGATGCTGAGTGACTGTCCTCTTATGCTGCTGATGGAATATCCTTCTCCTCCTCAATTTTCTTGCTGATAGCTAGTAAGAAATGTTGTGTTTCTGGGCTCCGCCACCAGTGCCTAAGGCACAATTTTTCAGCCCCTGTTTAACAGGGGCGCCTAATAACAATTTTTGATACAATACTTTGCACGTGGCTCCTTGTTGCGCTCCAATTGGAGTTATTGGGAGGGGTTGCAAGTGTTGTGTTGTGCCCAAGGCACAATTTTTCAGCCCCTGTTTAACAGGGGCGCCTAATAACAATTTTTGATGCAATACTTTGCACGTGGCTCATTGTTGCGCTCCAATTACAGTATGTTTGAGGGGTGCCCTTTTTTCAAAAAAAAATCTTTCACAAAACAATAATGGCCCCCCACCACCGCTAAAATATTCGACATAATGTTGCCACACAGAACTTGCGCAAGTAGCATTAATTACTTTTTTTTTTATAGTCCTCTCTTGTTGTGCAGGGACATTTCTAAACACGTGCCACTAGACACCCAGCAGGTGTGATATTTAAAGGATTTTTTTTTTTCACTTTAAGCATCATTAAAATGGCTGCTCCGCAAAAAACGGCAGTTTTAAAAAAAAAATGTTCCATTGATACATGTTCCCTGGGGCAAGACCCGGGCTCTGAATGACGTTTTCCAACGTTTTAATTGAATTTTGGTCTTTAAAACGACCGTTTTTGAATTCGAACGTTCGGGTCCCATAAACTTCAATGGGGTTCGAAATATTCGTGCAAACCCGCGGTCTGTTCGAACGTTCTGGTGCGACCCGAACCCGGGGGTGTTCGGCTCATCCCTACTGTTGATGTTTTACTATAGATGTCCATGTGTGTATACAAGAAAGGCATACTACACATTTGGACAGAGAACAAAGCATCAACAAAGACTTGCAACGTTTGCTTCACCTTCAACCACACCCCACAACAGTTATTGTCTGTACTGTAAATCCTTGGTAACTCTCAATGACTGTATCCGCTTACATTACTCTGCATGCCTTGTATGTCTTCACACTACAAATAAACAATTTTTTTTAAGTAAAAAATTTGGTTTTGTCTATTGTGCATAGTTTCTCACAACAGCTTATTACTATATTAATTCACAGTGGTTCCCTTCCTTGTACAGAACCTCTATATTTAGAAAGAAAAAATATTTATGTCACATATTCCAAATATAAGATTGTTGTTATCTGCTAGTGGTCTTGTAGCAGATTCACCAAATATATTGTATGTGACAAAGACTAACCTTCCTGGCATGTATAATATGCTTCATCAGTATGAAAGATTGAGGTATTTGTCATATAATCCAATAGGTACAATTCTGACTGCCTGTGGTTAAGTTAACTACACAAAACACTGCGGGCAAGCAAAATGCACCTAGTCTTTATAATAGGCTTCAAAAGTATGAAAGAGAATTATTACATTTACAATAAAGAGTACCAAAAAATTAATTATCAGCTGCTTGCAGATATGTAACCAGCACATTATATTTGGTAAAACCTGGAGGGAACTGCCTCTTCTATTGCATATTGCTTGCATGTGGAACTGTAGCCAGCACAGTACATTTTGTAGGACCTAAAGAGGACTGCCTGTTCTCTTACTGTTGGTACAATACACTGCCATGATATGTGAAAGAAAAGATTGGCCAATTTCCCCTCCCTCTTACACATTTAGCAAAGATGACCTTTCTGGCTCCACTCCCACTCGAGCACAATGATCTGAGACAACATGCAGCTGGCAAGCAACGCAAAGCAAAGTTACATTAGATGTCAAGAGCCACCCCACCATCAGAAGTTGAGTCCCCCACTCTCCCTTACATCACAGTGCACCCCCCTTTCCTTATGCTGCTGCTGGGAAGCTGGATGCATTGCTTTAAAGCAGAAAGCAAAGGTCTGGGGGAGGACCAGAAGAGGGCTGGAGCTCTCCTGCAGCTGCAGGAGAGGTGCGAGGGCCACATGAAATGGCCTGGAGGGCCGGATTCGGTCTGTGGGCCTTGTGTTTGACACCTGTGGTCTAAGCAAATAACAGCTAATAAATATAGAAAAACAGAAAGCGGAGTTATCACTTAAAAAATAGCAGTTATAAATATTTATTTAGGATTGGACGTCCATCTGTGGACAAGTCCACAAGTGAAAGAAAAAGGCAACTTTTTCCAAGGTGTGAAGCTACAGTCATTGGAAAAAAAACAGCATGGGTTCCCCCTTAGTCCATTACCAGGCCCTTTGGGTCTGGTATGAAAATTAAGGGGAATCCCAACCAAAATTAAAAAAAAAATGCATGGGGGTCCCCCCAAATTCCATATCAGGCCCTTCAGGTCTGGTATGGATATTAACCTCCCTAGCGGTATGATTCTTTCAGATTTTAGGTGCTGAAAGCACTACCATTATTTTGCATGGAAACTTGGCGTTTTAGATTGCAGGCCTGTAATTCTTAGGAATAACTCACCTAAATCTGTCCAATTAAGAGTCTAGTAGACTATGATAAAGTTTGAAACACAAAAGCATAAATTATGATATAATAAATAATAACAAATAATTTATTAATAACAATACTTTTTATTCAATACATTTTAGTAAATAATACATATAAAAACTTAGATTTTTTGGGGGGTCAAACAAGGGTGCAATATCATTAGTCAGTAAACGTCTCTGTTTTTTTTTTTTTGTCAAATTTGTTTATTGGGTTTAAGGTAAAGAGAAAACAGTAGATACAATTGACAATAAAAAATTACAGAAAAAGAAAAATGGTATCATGTAATAAGAGAGTATTTGAAACAGAAAAATCCAATAAATATTTGTAGATCCTATGAGAAATATTAAAGGAATCATTAAAGCAGGTTATAGTCAAACCAATCATGTTAGTCTAGAGGTATATATAGTGTACCATGCTTCGGGGCCTAAGCCTCGTTCAACTTTTCATAACAAAGTTTAAATATACTTAAAGAAGTGAGAGAGAAAGGGGGGTGGGAAAGGGGAGAGAGAAAGGAGAGAGAAAGAAGAGAGGGAGGGGGACCAAATAAGCATCTATATAAGGGGGAGAAGTACCTTCTGGTGTCGACCGCCGGATCAAGGTGGGTCCTCCCGGGAGCGCCACAGCTCCCAGACACTGTCGTGGTCGTCAAGTCTGTCTCTCAGTCTGGCCGTCATTCTCTCCATTATCCCAACATCTCTGACCCTGGCATAAAGGGCTTCCTGTGATGGGGGTGTAGTCCTTTTCCAGTGGAGGGCCACTAGGCACCTTGCCGCTGTAAGAACATGCCCAAGTAGTTTCCTATAGGGTTTGGCTAGCTTTGGCTGGGAGAGACCAAAGAGAAAGAGTTTCGGGGTCGAGGGTATGGGTACCTCGAAGAGTCGAGTCAATAATTGTTGAGTCGAGGTCCAAAACGGGGCTATTAAGGGACACGTCCAATAAATGTGAAAGAGTGTGCCCTTAGCTCGCTGGCACCGCCAGCAACGATCAGAGGCGGAGGGGTAAATTTCCAATCATGTTAGTCTATTGCATTTGAACTCATATAAAATATTATAGAATATTGTGATATAAATGGAACCAGATATAATTATGAAATGAACTATATATTTGAAGAAGTGAGAGATAAAAAGAAAGAAAAAGGACAGAATGTGGAGTATAAAAAGTGGAAAGTGATGAAAACAATAGGATAGGAAAGGGAGTACAGGATAGAGAAAAGGCTCCGGGATCGTTGCATAATAGAGATAGTATTAATATCGATGAACTGTATCCAGAATGTTACTGGCTTACAATATCTTACCAAGGTCTCAATGGAGAATCATCTGGGTTAGTTGAGACAGTATAAGTCACCCATGGGTTCCATATTGTTTCATATATGTCTATGGAATCATTGGTTATGGCTTCTGATTTTGAGTGGAGCATGGCTTGGTGTACTCTATTTCTGGTTTCAGAAACTAGAAGCGTAGCTGTTTTCCAAGCTTTGGAGATGGTTTGTGTAACGGTCACCACCGTTTACGATATCCATTCCATCGCCCCAACCACGACTGCTTATCCGACAATCCAGCCAACAGGACCCATTTCATTCCCCAGAACAAGGACGAGACACGCAGCTCTGTTCTTGTTCCAAAATGTATGAACGATTTAATGGTCAACTCAGCTGGTTCTTATACAGTTACAAACATGTCACAGTTATTAAAGGAACAATAAAACTCTCCACCCCCCTCATCACACAGTGGGGCTTCAATCACATTCTTTTAGATAATGTCATTCATTTTAGGTAATTATTTGTCATCCCCCAGATGTCCCGTCTCCGCAATTAGAAGAGGTAATTACTAGGGTTGTCCCGATACCAGTATCGGGACCGATACCGAGTATTTGCGGGAGTACTTGTACTCCCGCAAATACCCCTGATACCAGAATAGAATATTTTTCCGCCCCCCCCCCCCCGCTGAACGCCGCCACCTCATCGAAACCCGCCGCCGCATGGGTTAAACATCGTGCGGGAACATCACAGCATTCATTTGAATAGCTGTAGTGTTCCCTCCCGTATGGACACTCCCCCTTGCTCGGGATTGGATGGGTGTTCGTGATCTGTCCAATCCCAAGCAAGGGGGAGTGTCTATACGGGCGGGAACACTACAGCTATTCAAATGAATGCTGTGATGTTCCCCGGTCGGCAGTGGCTAGGTAGGGGTGACATGGCTGCATATATGGGTGACATGGCTGCATATATGGGTGACATGGCTGTATATATGGGTGACATGGCTGCATTTGTGGGTGACATGGCTGCATATATGGGTGACATGGCTGCATATATGGGTGACATGGCTGCATTTGTGGGTGACATGGCTGCATTTGTGGGTGACATGGCTGCATATATGGGTGACATGGCTGCATTTGTGGGTGACATGGCTGCATTTGTGGGTGACATGGCTGCATATATGGGTGACATGGCTGCATTTGTGGGTGACATGGCTGCATATATGGGTGACATGGCTGCATTTGTGGGTGACATGGCTGCATTTGTGGGTGACATGGCTGCATTTGTGGGGGACATTTAAAAAAGTATTGGTATTCGGTATCGGCGACTACTTGAAAAAAATTATCGGTACTTGTACTCGGTCCTAAAAAAGTGGTATCGGGACAACCCTAGTAATTACTACAGCTTGACAAGTTCCCCTCACCTGTTACACAAAACACATTCCTTTACTAAACATAATTGACATGCTAATTCAATACACCTGAAGAGAGATGTCTGACCTTTAGAGTCACAACACATCTATACACAATGAAAGGTCTTTCAGAAGCCGACTCACTTAGCATCTCAACAGCCTGGGTTAAGCATTGAAAGAGTCATTCTTATTGACCGGTTGTGGGTCAACATGAAATCACCTGTAATCTGTCCCATCTTCTGCAATACATGAATTATGATTTATCAGCCACCCTATGCCCAAAAGGGGCACAGGGTGACCCAAGAGTCCTTAGTGACGCTGGCACAGGAGTATCCCCCATCCCTCAAAAGTCTCTGGGCATCACGAGTCATTCCGTTACAGTTTGCTATGCGGCTGTGGTGATTTGTAGGAACAGTTTAAATTGAGCATAGTAAATACAATCAGTTTTAAATTTAGGAGTGCGGTAGTTGAATCAGGAGTAATGGATTTCTTGAAAACTGTTGAAATCATGAGGAATATTTCTTTCCAGTAATTTTTTGTAACAGGGTACTCCCATAAAATATGTAAATGTGTTCCTGGATCACCACAGCCGCGAAAACAAAGCGGGGAATAATGGGGAGCAAATTTTGCTATTCCAACAGGAACCGAATACCAGTACATGAGAACTTTATAATTTGTTTCCATAGCAAGTATATTTTGGGAGGACGTTTTAGTATTTGACCATACTTTATTCCAGGTAGATATATCTATATTGAAACCAAAGTCGTTCATCCATTTTTCAGCATATGAAGGTAATTTTGCGGTAAGCTTAGTACTTAGTTGGCTATATAGTATTGAAATAAGTCCTCTTGAATGAGGATCTCGTTTACATATTCGTTCAAACTGCGTCATGTCACTCAATTTATTTATACCTTGTAAATATGGTAGAGAAACATTTTTGATGCCGGAAGTTTATGACTTTCATGTATTTCTGGAAATGTTTTAAATGAGGCAGGTGTTAAAAAGTCACAACATTGTGTTAGACCCGCTGAAAATCCATCTTGTGAAGGTTCTAGGAAATGTGAGGGCTGGGTAAAACTTTGAGTTTCTCATAAAAGATATAAGGGGTACATGTGGGGATTGTAAACCCTGGGTCATTTTAAATCTTGATTGTATGTTTAGTAATCTTATTGTTGATTATTTTGTGGTTAGAGGAGGTGGACCATATGAGATTTGGTATAGAGATTGGGTCGCTATCAATGGTTTCAATTACTACCCATAGTGGAATTTCATGGCTTACATGGTATTTGGGAATTTTTGCTATTTGTGCAGCATGAAAATGGCAAAGTTTGGGAAACCTACACCTCCTTTAAGTTTAGGGAGGTATAGGATGTGTGGAGAGATTTGAGATTTTAAAGTGCTCCATATAAATGATTGTGTTTTTCGTTTTAGGTTTCTGAGGAAGTAGGCTGGAATAGGAATGGGTAAAACTCTAAAGAGATATACAATTTTGGGTAATATAGTCATTTTCATAACATTTATTTTACCTAACCAAGATAAAGGGAGAGTGGGCCATTTCTTTAAATAATTTGAAATTTTCCGTAACAGTGGAGGGTAGTTGGCGGAGAAAATATCTTTTAGATCAGGGGTAAGTACAATACCTAGATATATTGTTGAAGTGTCTCTGGGGGCAAAGAAACGTTTAAAGCTATAGATTTTTGCATGTTTATTTTTAATCCAGATATATGGGAAAAATGGTCAAGTTTGTTTATAACCTTGGGAGCTGTAATATGGGGGAGGACATGAAAATTAAAATATCATCAGCAAATAAGCAGAGTTTATGATGGTAGCCAGCCAGTTGTATACCTTTAATTGATGGATGTGCTCTAATAGCTTGAGCTAGGGGTTCGATGAGTAAGGCAAATAACAGTGGGGAGAGGGGGCACCCCTGGCATGTGCCTCTGTTAATATTAAACATAGCTGATTTATACCCTGCATACTTGATGTATGCCTTTGGGTTATTATATAAAGATGTGACCCAACTAAGGAAATGTGCGTCAAAGCCCCATCTTTGTAAAGTGAAATGTAGGTAGGGTCACGTTACCGTGACAGTAGACACATAGGGATTCTTCTTTTTTTGGCTGCTTGGATCAGCAACAAGGCCCTACGAACATTATCAGTTGCTTGGCGCATTGGGATAAAACCAACCTGGTCGTTACTTATTAAGGTACCTATTATGCTATTCAATCGGGTTGCAATCACTTTTGCTAATAATTTTATGTCTAGATTTAAGAGCGATATAGGTCTAAAATGAGCACAGTAAGAGTCATCAGATTGTGGCTTAGAAATCATAGATATAATTGCCGTTAGAGTTTCAGTTTGCACCTAAACGTACTTGGTGTTTACTGCACTTGTGCTGTCTAGTTTGCACTTAAACCTACTTGGTAAAAGTAAAAGGCTTGACTGACATTGGCTTTTTTTGCTTAATTTTGACTTGCAGAAATAATGGAGGCCTTCAGAGAACAGGAGTTCTTCACAGAATTTGTTCAAAGGGGGCCCGGATGACAACCCCCCTTTTTTCTAGAATTTTTCTTTCCCAAAAAAATAATTTATTCAGCCAAGATCTGGCATTGTAATGTCCCCCCCACCCCTAAAATAATCAACATTTTGTTGCCACACAGCACGTGCGCTTTGGGGGGCCAAGCCTGTATGGACAGGCTCACAGGCCACCACTGGAACATCAATGGCCTCATCAGGCACAAGTGTCATGTAGTTTGTTGAGGGTCTCTTTAGGAAATTGTGCAATATGCAGCAGCAAAGTATGACATGGTTCAGATTTTACTTAACGAACCTACAGTCCTTGTCTTGTTTGCACCGCCTGTATACTGCTGTATACTGCTGTTCAAAGTATATAGGGCCAATGGGTCTTGTAATGACCTGGGGGAACTGGTGGCGGGGAAACCTATGCTATTTTTTTCAGTGATTTTTATCCATATTGCAGGGCCAGGGACCAAACATTACATTAAATCCGCAAGCAGTCTTAAATTACTTTTTTCTGATAGTAATCTCATTTTGCGCAGGGACAGTTCTACACACATGCCACCTCACCGGCATACTATAGACACCCAGCAGGTACTATATTTAAAAGAATTTAGCATTTTTTTTCTCACTTTAAGCATCATTAAAATCGCTGCTCCACAAAAAATGTTGGGTCCGTTCGAAGGTTCTGGTGCGAACCCAACGCGGGGGTGTTCGGCTCATCCCTAATGCTGACATTGTCCAAATATGGCCATGTGGCTATAATAAGTCAATGATGTTACCAGCATTCCTACTGTATTGTTACAAGCAGCTGTGTAGTGAGGAATTCCATTGCCACAACTGATTGGGCTGATGGCCTGCTATTTTATGACACTTTCTCATGGGTTTGACATGAATCTTAGCTTATGCATGACCTAGGCACTTCCTGTTGGCTGTCTCTAGTTACTGGACCATCTCAGAAGAGTAATCTCCACAGCAATGTCATCAAAAGGGGGCTGTCGGGACAGGTTTTGGCAGGCACATCTACATCGCTGGAATATTGGTCCCCTCGTACCTAGATCTGGCACCGGCAAGGAACTCAAACAGTGGACATAAATCATGCTTTAAAAAAAAAAAAAAAAAATCATAACAATAAGATACAATTTTTGCCTGAAGATGAGCTTTAAGAAAATGTCATACTTGTAGTTTTGCATAGAAGGAGATTGGGAGTCAAAGGCTGTTGTCTACAGCAGGATGTAAATAAAATATCTGCCGATGCTTGAAATAAAATAGCTTGATTAACAAATCTAGCACACTAGAACAAAGCAAAACTAAACCTGCAAGTACTCAGCTCCAATCAATCAGAATTCCATGACAACCCATGCCGGTGCCAACTTCAGGTTGCTAGGTCTTAAACTGTTGACTGGCTGGCAAGGGATGCCACAACTCTCATGCATGTGCAAGAACTATCCAAGGGTAGTACAATGATCTCCCCTGCTGTTCTATTGTGTTTTGACAGGGGGACAGTCCCCCTGCCAGTAAACTCCGGTCATGAGCCGATCGGCAGACCTTTATCAGTCACACCCCTTTGACAGAAGCCAGCTCCAGTATACACATGGGCTAAAAATCAGCTGGTTTCTATCGTTTTTTTTCTGCCTGCAAAATCAGCCTCATCGATTCATAAAAGCAGCACATAATGTACACATTGTTAAAGATGTTGTAAAGACAAAAATATTTTCCTCTTAAATTAAAGTCTGACAGTAGCTGATAAAGTAAAAAGTCATGTTTTGCATTATAACTAGTTTGATACCTGTTGAAATCGAGCTTATTCACCTCCGTCACTCCTGAATCGTTATTCTCACTGACTTCCTGGTTTGCGGTGCGCATTCATTCTTGCTACATCACGGCCTGTGAGGGATAAGGCTTAGCCTGCATGCCTGTGAGGGATAAGAGAGCATCTTCATGCAGGGATGTACTCATAGGGAGGGAGTGAGCACATTCTGCTTTCCACCTTGCAAAAGGGCTCAGATGCTGGTGGAAAGCAAGAAGAGGAGAGACAGGAAATGGCATTTTCAAACCTGGATTACTGTATTTTGGAGGTCAAAAGGAAAAACGAGGTAAGTGATATTTAAATGCTCTAGCTTACAGCAATCAATTGATCTAATAAAAAACGCACCTTTAGTGTTCTTTTAAGCACACAGTTAACCCCTTGACTGCCCCTAGATGTTAACTTTTTCCCAGTCAGTGTCTTCAGTACAGTGATAGTGTTAAATATTAGCACTGATCACTGTATTAGGCTGGATTCACATATATGGGAATTGGATGCGTTTCTACCTCATCCAATTTGCATAACATGTCAATGACTTTCGGGGAGCCAGTTCACACATGTTCAGGGCGGCTATAATGTGGTTTGAAAAAGGGTCCTGTGTGTTTTTGGGTCCGGTTCAGGTGTGAATTCAGGTAAATAATCGCACCTGCATCGATGAACAGAAACACACAGACTCCTGACTGCAAACCGCAGCTGGACATGTGTAAACCCAGTCTAAGTGTCACTGGTGATGTCAGTGTCAGTCAATTCCCACCAGTGTCAGTTGAGCCTGGTACACATTACAATTTGTTTGTTTTGTAAACTGACAGCTCTGGTCGGGAGCCACTGTACTAACCATCCGAGGTTAGTCCACAATCTCCCCCCGCTGAGCTGTTGTGATCTGACAGGCGAGATGGCCTGCCACCAGAACACTCCAATCAGTGCTCTCTGCCATTGGCTGAAAGCCCTGTTGTGGAGTCTGTTGGATCCTGGTTTTCCAGAATGCTCCTCTGAAAGAAGCCGGTCAAATGGCCCGCTTCTGCCGGACAGACCGACATACACATGGGCAGAATGTCGTCTGGTATTTTTTGTACCGGCAAATGTCTCCTGACATTTTGCTTTTGTGTATGGGGCTTTATGTGTTTATCTACTAAAGCTAGAGAGCGCAAATTCAGGCTCACTTCTGCATAGAAAACAATCAACTTCTAACCTCAGCTTGTTCAATTAAAGTGGTTGTTATCTGGTTCCCGACTGGCACGTGACAGAATGGCACGCTGCACAAATGGGCATACAGGTACGTCCCCTTTAAGTTGCGAGCCGCGATGACAATGGTCTTAAAATGGTGTCAAAAGTGTCCGATGTGTCCTCCAATAATGTCGCAGTCATGATAAAAATCACTGATCGCCGCCATTACTAGTAAAAAAAAATAAGAAAAATGCCATAAAACTACCCCCTATTTTGTAGACGCTATAACTTTTGCTATTTATTTTTACCAAAAATATGTAAAAGAATATCGGCCTAAACTGAGGGAAAAAAATATATTTTTTTGGGGGGGATATTTATTATAGCAAAAAGTAAAAAATATTGAATATTTTTTCAAAAATGTTGCTTTATTTTTGTTTATAGCGCAAAAAAATTCAATCGCAGAGGTGATCAAATAAGAAAGCTCCATTTGTGGGAAAAAAAGGACGTCAATTTTGTTGCACGGCCGCACAATTGTCAGTTAAATCAACGCAGTGCCGAATCGCAAAAAGTGGCCCGGTCTTTAACTAGCCAAATGGTCCGGGGCTTAACTGGTTAAGGCAGAAGGTTTGTTATCTTAATGCATTCTATGCATTAAGATAAAAAACTTGTGTGTAGCAGCCCCCCTACTACTTACCTGAGCCCCATCTCTATCCTCGGCTATCCGGGACTCTCTCTCCTGACTGGCTGAGATACAGCTGCAGCGTGATGGCTCCCACTGCTGTCAATCAAAGTCAGTTGGCCAATCAGGAGAGAGAGAGAAGAGGCAGAGTCAAACCGCAGCTCTGTGTGTGAATGGACACATGGAGCTGCGGCTTGGGTGCCCCCACAGTAAGCTGTTTGCTGCGGGGGGCAGTCGACAGGAGGGATGGGACAGGATCACTGATGAGAGACCCAAGAAGAGGAGGATCTGTGCTGCTCTGTGCAAAATCCTTTCACAGAGCACGTAAGTTTAAATGATTATTATTGTTTTTAAATAAAAATTAAAAAAACAAGACTTTAGTATGACTTTAAGCTTTGGCAATAAAACCTGATAGCTGATTGGTATCTATGCAGAAGTGAGCCTGATTTTGCACTCTTCGGCTTTAGTAAATAAAAGTGTCAGGTTGCCCACTACTGTATACTATCATAGTCTCACTATAAATTGTTATTCACTGCAAAAGGTTTAAAACTGCAATACATTCTGAAGGAGTACATTTTCCATAATGCACCTTTTTCACATGTTATCTTAATTACCCCGCCTATCAGCACATTAACCATAACAATAAGATATCATTTTGGCCTTTCATGCAGATTGTAATGATGGGGCCTGGGCACATTCAATGCATTTCTTGAGTCAGTTACAGATAGATAAGTGCTGGGATTTCCACCATTACACAATATTACATAATCAAATTTGAAATGTCACTTACAGGAAACCTGAGCAATCAGTGGAATGTTCAATGTATTTCATTACTCTAAAATACCCAGGAGAAGGCACAATATGAGTAAAAATCAGAGGAGTCTTAACCATCATCGGGACATACTGCACACAAATAGATTCTATAATTTCAGAAAGAAAGGATACATAAAATATGGGTATAAATACCTCTAGATAATTGTATTCCTATATCTAAATCTTTGTGTTCTTTTTATGTGGAGTGAAGTGTTTTTTAAATGCAGTGTGGGTAATGGATAGCTTTAAATGGCAATGGTTCCATTTGAAAGGTTTCCCTTAATTTCCTGTTCTGTAGGCCCCACAGGAAGTAAAAAGAAATGTTTGTTAAATCCTCTCCTGAAGCCTAGTATACACCATTGTTTTTTATTTATTTTTCAACTTTTTTCCAACTTTTTAATATTGCTTACCTGTAAATAGGGATGAACTCCCGCATGTTTGCACACTCCACGTGCAGAGCCCGCCAGGAAGTCGCCGCGGCGCTGCGCTAATCACAGGCAGGGAGACATTGTCCCAATGCTCAGCTGCAGAGATCTGGAAATGTCTCCCTACCTGTGATTGGCGCAGCACCGTGCTGACTTCCTGGCAGGCTCTGCATGTGGAGTGTGCAAACACGCTGGACCTCATCCCTACCTGTAAAATCCTTTTCTTGAAATACATCACGGGACACAGAGCCATTGATAATTACTTAGTGGGTTAGTGGACACTGGCAACCCTAATTACAAGGCAAGTTCCTCCCCTATTTAACCCCATAAGGAGAGTACCTACGTTTTGCAGCAAAGCAATAAGTGTTTTCATCACGAAGAGGGGTGGGAGCACTGTGTCCAGTGATGTATTTCAAGAAAAGGATTTTACAGGTAAGCTGTATTAAAAAAAATCCTATTTTCTTGTTCATACATCACAGGACACAGAGCCATTGATAATTACTTAGTGGAATGTCCCAAAGTAATGCTTAAATTGAGAGGAGGGAGACACAGATCAGGAACTTAGGCCGCCATTGGGCCAGAGGATCTATACTGCTGCCTGCAGTACACTACGCCTAAAGGCGTCATCCTCATGCCCTCTCACATCTACCTGGTAGAATTTAGTGAATGTATGGACCGAAGACCAAGTAGCAGCCTTGCAGATCTGAGCCATGAAGGCCTGGTGATGCACTGCCCATGAAGCACCCACTGCTCTAGTCGCGTGCGCTTCCACCTGAAAAGAAGGAATTGTCTTTTCCAAAGCATAGGCCTGAATAATGACTTGTCGAATCCAACTTGCAATAGTGGATTTCGATGCTACCTGGCCATTCCTTGGGCCCTGTGGCAGAATAAACAATCAGTCTTTTGTATCTGAGCCATAGCTTGCAGATACATTTTTACTGCTCTTACAACATCTACAGAATGTAGATCCTCTTCTTCCGTGGACTGCGCATTTGAAAAAAATAATGGTAGGGCTACATCTTGATTCAGATGAAATCTTGAAACCACTTTAGGTAAAAAAGCTGGATGAGGACGCAGGACCACCCTTTCCTCATGAATAATCATATATGGCTCCTTACGTGAGAGAGCCGCCAATTCCGATACCCTCTTTGCCAAGGATATGGCTACAAGAAACATTTGTTTCTTTGTCAAAAGAACCAAAGAGGCATGCTGCAATGGTTGAAAGGTTGCTTCTGTAAAACAGACAAAACCAAATTTAAGTCCCATGAGCACACGGGAGACCTAACCGGCGGATTCAAGCGCAGCACTCCCTGAGTAAAGGCCTTGGCCAGGGAATGAGAGGCAATCGGTCTTTGAAAGAATACAGACAAAGCCAAGATCTGACCCTTGATAATGCTCATGTCACATACCTGGTAGGAGTCTGATGTGAAGAGGTCGGCCTCCCTTATATCTCCAACCCAGAACCCCTTTGAGGATGAAACTGATGGCGTTCAGGTAGGAGGAACACGAGTGCCAGATGATATTTGCTTGAAGTACCATTGGATGCAGGAAGGGCAGCAGACCCTAGCTGAGCAGCAGGCACAGGGCTAGGTGGTGTAGAGCGAAGAGCCTGAACAAAGGGGAACTACAACCCCTAGCAAGTCAGGGTGACCCGTGGCAGGAGCCTTGGATGCAGAGGTCTAGGATGGCCGGGTTGGCAGCAGGCAGGCAGTGAAGTACAGAAGTGTTGAGCAGAGGCAAGGTCAGAGGTCACAGTCCGGGTCGTTAGCAGGCAGGCAGCGGAGTACACGAGGGTTAAGCAGGAGCAAGGTCAAGGTCACAAGCCGGGTGGTTAAACAGGAATCTTGGTGATGGATACGGGCGTCAGGAATTCAGGAACCGCTGAAGACCGGTCAGCACCGCCCAGTCATCAGACTGCCCTTTAAATAGGAAGGAAGGGTCAGGAACGCCCCCTGCGTGTGAATGCGCGGAAGTGCGCCGTTGAGGTTGGTGGATGCGCGTATGTGTGCGCAAATGCACGCCATTGGTCAACAACGTATTCTGCGTTCCAGGTATGCGCACATGTGCGCGTGTGCGTGCTAACGGCGTCTCTGTCCTTTCCTTACAGCTCAAGGCCAACTTCATTTCTACGCCTAGCTGAAGAAAGGCAAGAATCCTGCTAATGGCATACTTTCTAGCATTAACCAAAGAGGATAGGACTGTACCTGAGAACCCACGTCTCCTTAGAATGTGGATCTCAATAGCTAAACCATCAAATTTAGACTTTGTAAGGCAGGGTGGAATATTGGACCTTGTGAGAGTAGGTCTGAGCGTAGAGGGAGAACCCAAGGCTTCCCCTCTGCCATCTTTACTATTTCCGCATACCAGGATCTCCTGGGCGAAGCCAGGGGGGCCAGAATCACCGGCTTTCCTTCTTTCTTGACTCTCTGAAGGAATCGCAGAAGAAGCGGAACTGGAGGGAACGCATAAATCAGAGAATACTGATCCCATGGACAAGTTAGGGCATCCGACCCTTGAACCAATGGATCCCTTGTCCTTGACACAAAGTTGTCCAGTTTTGTGTTGAACCTGGAAGCCAACAGGTCTACATCTGGGGTTCCCCATTTCTGACATATGGTTTGAAATATGTTGGGGTGTAGAGACCATTCTCCCGGCGGCTTAGAAAATCTGCTTGCCAATTTTCTACCCCTGGAATGAAGACCGCAGATAGGCAAGGAATATACCTTTCTGCCCAAGAAAAAATGTGATTCACCTCTGTCTGGGCACCCAGACTTCTGGTGCCTCCTTGGTGATTGATATATGGCATTGTCGGCCTGTACCCGAACAGTACACCCCTGCAGTCTGTAAGACCAGACCCCGAGGGCCAGATGAATTGCCCAAATCTCCAGAATGTTAATAGGCAGGAGCTTTTCGCAGCTGGACCACTTTCCCTGTGCAGATGCCTCATCCAGAACTGCTCCCCAGCCTACAAGGCTGGTGTCTGTGGTTACAATTTTCCAAGTAACTGGAATAAAGAATTTTCCTTTTAGCAGATTTTGGGGTAGCAACCACCAATTGAGGCTCTGGTGAACCTGTGGGGCCAGGATCATTTGAAGGTCCAAGGCCTGGATTCTTCTGTTCTAAGTGGACAGGATGCTGCCCTGCAATGGCCTTGAGTGAAACTGGGCATAGGAAACAGCCTCGAATGAGGCTACCATCTTTCCCAATAACCTCATGCACAGACAGATGGGAGGTTTCTTCTTTACCTTTATCACTCAGACCAGATCCTTTATGGCTTTGGCCTGGGCAGGAATACCCTGCTTTGGGACTTGTCTATAATCATTGCCAAATATTACAGCCTTGTTTGAGGCTGTAAGGAGGATTTTTCTAGATTGAGGACCCAGCCTAGGTACTCTAAATACTCCACTGTGCTGCACACATTGTGGTCTAGGCGTGTTACGGACTGATCTATGAGCAACAGATCGTCCAGGGTGTAACTGCTATGCCCCGTGCCCTCAGATTTGCCCAGAGGTGGGGCTAGTATCTTTGTAAATACCTGAGATGCAGTAGCCTGCCCGAATGGAATGGGCCACAAACTGAAAATTGCGCTGATCCACCCCAAACCTTAGATATTTTTGGTGAGCAGGAAATATTGGCACATAAAGATATGCATCTCTGATGTCTATGGACGCCAGGAATTTTCCTCCCTGAAAGGTGGAGACTACTTAACAGACAGACTCCATGCGGAAGGAGCGAATGTTCAGAAACTGATTCAAGTCTTTCAGATCTAAGATAGGTCTGATATCCCTGTTTGGTTTTGGAACCATAAAGCTTTGAGTAAAAACCTGAGCCCTGATCTTCTGGGGCTACTTCCATAATTACCCCTTGGGCCAACAAGCGTTCCAGGGCCAAGAGCAATGGCCTCCTTTTTTCTGGATTCTTGGAAATCCTTGATCTCAGGGTGGCAGAAGTTCTCGGAATTCCAGTTTGTAGCCGAGAGACACCGCGGAGATGACCCACCTGTCCTGAACCTCTTTCCGCCACAAAGGTTTTGGGCTTTTGTTTGGCAGACCTAGAACCTCAAGCTCTTTTCTGCCCTTGGGCTTTTCCCCTAGTATTAGACTGGGGAGGCCGTCGCCACTGCCTGGAAGATGAAGTTCCAGGGGCTGGGGAAAGAGAACTCTTAAATTAGGGACATTTACTCTTCTTCTTAACCGGTAATAGTGTAGATTTGCCTCCGGTAATCCTTTGGATATATTTGTCCAAATCATCCCCAAATAGGTGTTCCGCATAAAATGTAAACGCCGCCAAGTATCTCTTGCAAGAAACTTTAGCTTCCCAATGCTGAAAGGGGTTATAAAGGTGCAATTTTCTCCCCCCTAAATAGCTTCCTTTACCTGAATGCAGTACCTCATCCTTCGATTTTGCTTTTAACTACTTCAGACCCGCGCTACTGTCAAATGACGGCAACAGCGTGGGTCTGAATATCCAACATGCCGTCTTTTGAGAGCCGCCCCTTTGGGCGTTCCCAGTAGAGCGCGCTGCGGGGAAGCCCTGTGTTGTCCATGTCCCTTGAAGAAGGCCAATCACAGATCGCGGCGAACGGCCAGTCAGAGTGGCCATTTGCGATGCGATCTGTGGGCGAATGAGAGATGATCTCATAGATCATCTCTCATTGCCGTTTTACATAGAGACAGCGTCCTGTCTCTGGAGAGGAGGAAACCGATCTGTGTTCCTTGAACATAGAGACACAGATCGGTCATCCCCCCCTCCCCCCACAGTTAGAACACACCTAGGATACACATTTAACCCCTTCCTCAACCCCTAGTCTTAACCCCTTCAATGCCATTCACATTTATACTGTAAATAGTGCATATTTATAGCACTGGTCGCAGTATAAATGTGAATGGCGCCAAAAATGTGTCAAAAGTGTCCGCCATAACATCGCAGTACCAATAAAAATCTCAGATCGCCGCCATTTCTAGTAAAAAAAAAATAATAAAAAATAATAATTTTCTCCCCTATTTTGTAAGCACTATAACTTTTGCGCAAACCAGTCGCTTATTGCGATTTTTTTTTACCAAAAATATGTAGAAGAATACGTATCGCCCTAAACTGAGAAAAAAAATGTGTTTTTTTTTTAAATTGGGATATTTATTATAGCAACAAGTAAAAAATATTGTATTTTTCTTAAAAATTTTCGCTCTTTTTTGTTTATAGCGCAAAAAATAAAAACCGCACAGGCGATCAAATACCACCAAAAGAAAGCTCTACTCGTGGGGAAAAAAGGACGTCAATTTTGTTTGGGAGCCACGTCACACGACCGCGCAATTGTCAGTTAAAGCGACGCAGTGCCGGAAGCTGAAATTTCACCTGGGCAGGAGGGGGTGTATGTGCCCAGTAAGCAAGTGGTTAAAAGTCCTTGTTTCTTCTGAGAACGTAGAGAGTGTCCTGACTCTCCTGCTCGCCCCCATCCCCCTCAAGGGAGGGGGCGAGCACGACACTCCATACCAGGGAGAAAGCCTTGCATTACTGTGTGGAGTTGCAGACAGAAGAACAGGAAGTGAGGATTTCTCAGAAGAAACAAGGACATTGAAAAGCAAAATCGAAGGATGAAGTGAGTGAAGAGGACTGCACTAAGGTAAAGGAAGCTATTTAGGGAATTTGTTTTTTCCTTTACAACCCCTATAAGCTAAAGGTACATGCGCATGTGAACCAGCGGGAGATTTAGGTGGAATACTTGCCGAACAGAGTCCATAATCGCATCCACCGCAAAACATAGGGCCTTAGGAAGGTCCTCATAAACCTCAATTTCCTCTGCAGGGAGGATGTTAACCACATGTTTCATGTGTTCCTTGAGGAACTGGCACATGCCAATTGCTGCAACTGCTGGCTGCACCACAGCACCAACCATAGAGGAGGAGGCTTTAAGCAAAGATTCTAGCTTTTTATCAGTTGGATCTTTGAAGCCCTGAGCATTTTCTACAGGACAGGTCAGGTTTTTGTTTACACAAGAAATAGCCGCGTCTATAGCCGGCACCCCCCCATTTCTTGGTGAAACCTTCCTTCATAAGGTAAAGCAGGGAAAACTTTTTAGGAGGAGAAAATAGTTTATGTGAGTGAACCCAGTCATCATACATCAATTTCTCCAGCAACGGATGAATTGGAAAGGTACACGCAGCCTTTGGGGATTTCCGAGACGACAAGGAGGAAACAGAGGGACAATCCAATTTTTTTTCAAAGTTACTGTAGCGCTCACCCCCGAAGGAGCCGCTTGTTAGAATAGGGATGGCATGTTACCTCATGGCTCTAATGAAGTGTCTAGGGTGAACGATGAACTCAGTAGCAATAAAGGAATGTCCGCGAAAAGGAAGTCTCTTTTATAGGTGCTCTTTATTACCCAGCCGGGTAAAAACAATCAACAGGTGAGGGAAGGATAGAAGAAGGTTTTGAAGGAGAGTAGCAGACTCAGGCCCTGGATATTGGAGCAATCCTGATTCCGACAACAATCAGTCTTTCTGCGCCACTCCAACCTGAGTGGGTATAGCGTACCTGGACAGGTCCCTCTCACAGACCTGGCAGCCAGAGTATCACTCGAACTTGAAAAGGATGCCTCTACCACAGGCTCTTCTGAATGACCATCAGACAAGCGCCTCTGCCACAGGCCTTGCCCGAGTGTGAATATGGAGGAACTCCTCCTGAGAAAAGGGTTTTGCCTGAATCTTCCTCCAATGTTGCCAGGGTACTGACTATCAGAGGAATCAATCCCTCAGTGTCCAGTACCTCGATCCCCGATGGTTCGCTCCAGTGCTGTTGGGCCATGGACTGGTATACAGGAAGAAACTACAAAGCCCTGGATGCGCTGCAGAAAAAAAGCTGAGGGCACCATTTTGTGTCCTGAGGAAAAGTCAGTCATGATGAGGCAATAAGGGAGAGCAAACCTGTAGAAGAGATGCTGTTTCTCAGATGATCACACCACCCAATTCTGGCCTCAACCGCCAGTCGGGACATCCAGCCTGAGAGTGGGAGAGAGGGACTCCAGATATCGAGGCGCACCTGCACCGAGGGTGAAGTGTTCCAGTGTGAGGTAACTAGTCGGGTCATCAAGAAAGCCTGCTGTTCCAGGGCATTTGTTTGGGCCTTGATCACAGGATTTGGTGAGAGGGCATTTTGCCCATCTTCAGGAAACGGAGACACTGCACCATAGAAGGAGTATGAACACTGTATACAGACATTGTTGCTGGTAGTCATCTTGCTGACATTTGTAGTACCACATGGATAAGAAACTAGCTGAAGACAACAAATATTATCTTTTCCTCAAAAGGACTGTGCCATACAGATACGCACACACTTAGGGCTCTGCATATGCATTGGGTGTGTGGGACAGTTTATCTAAGAAGTTTTACTGTTTTACAGACTACTACAGTAATTTACAGCTTACGCAGAAGCCGCTCAGGTATCACGCATGCATACTTAGATGGTCCATTGTAAGTATGAAAAAACATATCATTGCTAGTCTTCAGACTTAAGGGGGCGCCGGAGAGCCTCGGAAACAGCCGGAAAGGCCCAAGGACAGTTCGGCTGACCTCGGAAAGGCTCAGGAACTGAGTATTTATGAGTCTTTTCGAGTATTTCCGAATGGCCCAACCGTCCCGTTCGGCTTTGCTCCGGTGCCCCTCCCCCCCACTTCATGCCAAACGCTGTACTGCACACTGTTTTGGCCTGAATCCTGCTAGTTTTGCGAGACAACACTCGCAAATCGAGTTAGGATTTTTGAAAATACAATGATTGTACTGCGAAACGCTTGTTAACTCCTTTACTCGCAATACGAGGTTCCACTGTAAATGAAAGCTGATCACCCCAGTCAGTGATGAATAGTTTGTCTCATCCCTGTAACTGATACAGTATATGCTCAAGAGAAAATGTTTCTTTTAAAAAATAACAGACTTACTGGAAAGAGTCCAGTATAGTGTGGAGAGGTGTGGCATTAAAGGAGAAACCAGAGGCCTGCTACTCACAGTAGGGGTGTCCTAGAGACCAGCATCCTAAAACAGGGGGATGCGAGTATTCCCAAGAATGCTGTAAGTCCTTCCACCACTCCAGGTTTCCCCCCTAAGTGAAAGCTACACGATGTAGGTTCTTTGTCTACATGCTGGTCCGTGCCTTTTAGGGTGACCACGTGTCCCGGATTGCCCGGGACAGTCCCGCATTTTGCAGGTCTGTCCCGGGCACCTTTATTTCAGGACAATACAGTGTCCCGGAATGAAACTGACACAGCCAGCCCCACCCCCCCACCAATCTGATGCCCCCAAAAAAGTCCACCACATCACCGCTTTACTCACTGACAGTACTTGTTCTGGCCGGGAATGCCTAGAGGAGCACAATCCCGCCTCCTGCTTGTGATTGGATAAATCATAAATCCCGCCTCTTGTGTCCAATCACTTTGCTGTGATTCGTTACACCACAAGCTGATTGGGAAGGGAGGGTGTCCCTGAATGGTAGTTTGGAAATGTGGTCACCCTAGTGCCTTTGCATCCACAGGGAGGAGCAGCTTGGGTACACACTGACAATTTTTCATTTTTTCAACAAGCGGGTTGAACAAAAAACAACTAACAGATGCCCTTACCAACACAAGCGATGTTCCCTGCTGTTCTATTGAATTCTGACAGTAGCCATTGTCTGCAAGTGCCAATCATACGCTGGTTTTCCAGCATGCCCCTTCGACAGAAGCCGGTCGTCAGATAGCAGCACACATGAACTAAAAGTCAGGCGTTTCCTGCAGAACTGACTGATTTTTCGCCAGCGTGTATCAAGCTATCAAGTAAAACTGTAGGCATTTTTTTCTCTTTTTTGATAGCGTAAGGGAAGGTTTTAACCACTGTCAGATTTTTTTTTTCTCTCACCATCTGTGTCCCATTGGGGAGATTTCCCTTCACTTCTTGTCCCATAGCAACAACAGGAAGCAAGAGGAAATTCCTGCAAATTAAGGGAATTCCTTGGGGACTCCCAGGTTACCAGAACTAGTGTCCCCATTGGAAGATTTCCTTCTATTTTTGATTTTTCTTTTACTCTCACTTTCAAAATGAATGGTAAATGGGACAAATAGAAAGGGCGAATCTCCTTAACAGGGGCACAGACAGCAATAAAACTTGACGGGTTCTAATCCCTCCTTACGCTAACCAAAACGAACAAAAAAAAGTTTTGCCATTAGTCATACTTTAACTCAGGAAGCTCTCTACCTTTCTAATATACCCTTGACCAGAGGGCCATTCTCCTAGCAGGGCTGACACCTAAAGCGGATCATCACTGCATCTGGACACTACAAGCCAAAAACACTAATTAATTTTTAATATTCAAAGCAAACTCCACCATCCATGTCTCTATTTTGTTGAGATAAACACCACCTAGCATTTCTGCACGGCTATCTTCCGTAAGGGTAGATGATTCATGTAGCATTTACTTCCCGGAATCTATCTGCCCATAGCTCAGGCATGCAGGCAAGAGGATGTGCTTAGCTGAGAAGACTCGTAGAATGTATGACATAATTTTCCTTGGCAAGAAACCAAAAAGTAACTGAAGAAATAAACAATAAAAAGTTTAAAACAAGTAAATAGGAAAGTATAATGCTAGCAGCATAAGGATTCAAAATAATCAATGTTGATTGGGAGCGTGAAGTTCCACTTTAACCCTAATGACTCCTGAATCTTTCCAGACGCCTGGCTATGGGGACATCTAGTGGCTTAAGAGGAAATTACAATGGGCCACATCTGTACCCTACCCAACATCACTCTTTATGGATATTAATAGTTGTTAGGTGGTTAAAGGTGTCATGATGCTTTTTCACCACTTGTTTTAACCCTAAAAACCCTGCACCACAATGTATTACACATGGTTGCAGTGCAGCTCCACTCACTTGAATTGGTCATATCCAGAGGTGGCACTGCCAGCCAAATGTGACAGAAAGTATTATTTTGTTGCTGTGGTCGTAGCTTGTGTACTGCTCTGAGCAGCTGCATATTCTTCTTTAGGTTGGTGGTGGTGGTAAAATCGCAGTTCAACTGCCTGTTTTTACGGTCACCTGGGCACCCAGGTAAATGAGGCCTTAGAAACTGCAGCTTGGTATTGCATGCTATAATTAATTCTATGATCTACCAGAACATCCAGATCCTTCTCCACCATTGACTCCCCCAGTTGCACTCTCCCTTGAATGCATAACACATGCATGTTTTGAGCTCCCAAGTGCATAACTTTACATTTATCAACATTAAACTTAATTTGCCACAATTTTTTTTCAATCATGCAGTACATTTAGTTCTGCCTGTAAGTTAGAGACATCCTGTAAGGACATTATTGCACTACATAGTTTGGTGTCATCTGCAAACACTGAAATTATACCTTTCATCCCAAACTCTATTTAATTTATACATAGGTTAAAAAGTAAGGGTCCCAACACTAGAACTTGGGGTACACCACTAATAACTTCAAACCATTCTGAGTATGAATCATTAACCACTACTCTTTATTACTCTACAGTCTTTATTCCAGTTTTTGTACCCAATTACAGGCTACATCTAAGCCAATAAACTCATTTGCAATATCTAAACATACTGTATCTGCAGCCACTCTTTTGTCTAAGATTTTGCTTACTTCCTCCATAAAATGAAAGCAGATTTGTTACTCGGCAGTCAGTTATTATAATCAAAGAACAATCCTTCCAATGTACTCTTTACACGACATGCATAATTTGATTTCCTCAACTAGTGTGTGACCGCCTATGGTAAAGGAAGCTCGGCCAGATGTTCAAAATACAATGTCAGAGGAAACGGGTAAACTGGCAAATTCTGAGCTAGACTGTTGTTAACCAATGAAGACGATCAAACAATGTCTGTCCCTTACCACTGATAAGATCACATGTCGACTAATATTATCTTGACAATATTAACCACTTAAGACCCGGACCAATATGCAGGTAAAGGACCAGGCCCCTTTTTGCAATTCGGCACTGCGTCGCTTTAACTGACAATTACACGATCGTGTGACGTGGCTCCCAAACAAAATTAAAAAAAAGTTAAAAAAAAATTGCAATAAGCGTTTATCGATTGGTTTGCGCAAAATTTATAGCGTTTACAAAATAGGGGATAGTTTTATTGCATTTTTATTAATATTTTTTTTTTTACTACTAATGGCGGCGATCAGAGATTTGTTTTCATGACTTTATGGCGGACACATCGGACAACATTGTAATTTTCACAGCAAAAAATGCTATAAAATGCATTGTTTACTGTGAAAATGACAATTGCAATTTAGGAGTTAACCACTAGGGGCGCTGAAGGGGTTAAGTGTGACCTCATATGTGTTTCTAACTGTAGGGGGGTGGGGCTGGACGTGTAATGTCATTGATCGCCTTTCCCATTATCAGGGAACAGACGATCAATGACAGCACCACTGTTCTTCAGCTCCTGTGACCGATCGCGGGACTCCGGCGACGGTCGGGTCCGCGGGTCCCATGGCCACGGTCACGGAGCTTCGGACCTGCGCCCGCGACCCACGGCTGGGCACATGATTGTGCCCAGCCGTGGCGTTCTGCCGAAGTATATCGGCGTTAGGCGGTCCTTAAGTGGTTAAGATAGGATACTTATAATAAAGCTTACCTGTGGGTACAAGGAATATCTCCTAAACGTGCACTGTTTAGGAGGTATTTAGTGTTGCTCCAGCCCGTGACATCTCTGGCGCATGTGCTCTAAAGCAACGGAATCTCCCTTCAGTTCCTTCAGAACACATGGCCATGACTTCCGTGCGCAAGCACTGGAGTTGCATCATCGTGGCTCGGCCATTCAAGCTGCCGCAGCCTGTGGACCCGGTAGAAAGACCAGGTGGAGATGGAAGCCTCTGCAGAAGTAACAGTGCACCACTGATTTAGGCTACTTTCACACTGAGGCATTGGGGGCATCGGCGGTAAAGCACTGCTATTTTTAGCGTCCATTTAACGTTTTTTTTTGCGGCACTTTTCATCAGCTAGCAGGGTGCTTTTAAACCCCGCTAGTAGCCGAAAAAGTGTTACAATTTCCCGGCTAAGCGCCGCTGCAGCAGAGATTTGTCAGAGGTTTGCTGGCGCTGCCCATTGATTTCAATGAGCAGGGGCGCTTTAGGAGCAGTGTATACACCGCTCCTACAGCACTGCAAACATGCGGCTTGCAGGACTATTTTTACCATCCTGCCAGCGCAGCCCTCCAGTGTAAAAGCACTCCGGCTTTCACATTGGAGTGAGAGGAGAGGCTCTTTACAGGCGCTATAGCATCTCAGTGTGAAAGTAGCCTTAAAAGGGTTGTAAAGGTCTGTGTTTTTTCACTTTAAAGGGGAGGTTCCCCTAAAAAGAAACTTTTAACATTGCCTGTGTCTTCTTAATAACATTTAGAATCGGCTGGTAGTTTAAAAAAAAAACACCCGTACATACCATTTTCGGCATGTACTCTCACCGCCGCTTCCGGGTCTGGCGGCCGGGGATGGGAGGGCCTGCTTCATTGACAGGCATCCGATCGACGCATACAGCGCGTCACGAGATGCCGAAAGAAGCCGAACGTTGGTGCGCATGCGCCGTATAGAGCCGCACCAACGTTCGGCTTCTTTCGGCATCTCGTGACGCGCAGTATGCGTCGATCGGATGCCTGTCCCCGGCTGCCAGACCCGGAAGCGGCGGTGAGAGTACATGCCGAAAATGGTATGTACGGGTGTTTTTTTTTAGAACTACCAGCCGATTCTAAATGTTATTAAGAAGACACAGGCAATGTTAAAAGTTTCTTTTTAGGGGAACCACCCCTTTAATGCTTCCTCTCCCCCCTCCCGTTTTACTTACCTGAGCCTGTTCACCTGCTCTGCGCGTCCCCTGGTATCCTCTTCTCCACGGAGTCTCTGCGTTCATTGGATAGATTGATAGCAGCGCAAACATTGGTTCCCGCTGCTTTCAATCAAATCCAATAACTTGGCTAACCCCCCTTGGTAGAGAGCTTCCAAGAAGGGGGTTAGTTATTGCGGGGAGAGCCCCTTTCAGGTGGACATTCTGATCAGGTCCACCTGTCAGTTTTTCAGGTGGACCTGAACAGAAGGTTCATGCATTCCTAGGGACAGTTAAAGCGGAGCTCCACCCTATTTCTATACATCAGCTGAATCGCATTACAGACTCGAATGCAATAAAAAACAGAACTTTTTTTGTGACGGTACCTTTGTTATCTGCTTCTGTCACTGCTCTTCCTGTCTGTATCTTCTGCAGGTAGTGGGTCACTTCCTTTACCCCAATGTCTCCTGGGAGCTTTTGTCATTGCTCCCAGTATTCATTGTGGAGGCTTGCTGCTAGTTATCGTGGGATTTCCGAATGGGGGAAGTGATGCGATTAAGACAACAAAGCCTGTTATGATGGCAAACCTCAGTGTTTATGGCGCCGCTCGGCATAAACATTGGGCATGCGCGGGAACGAGATGTGAATGCTGGGAGTTCAGCATTCACTGCATCCCGGGAACACATCTTGTGGGCTTCACATGCCCACAATGAAAATGGAAACGGCCGCCAGCTCTTTTTATAAAAGCTTCTTCAGTACGAAAACGGACAGCACCAACTTTAAAAGACATACAGTGCGGAAAATAAGTATTTGAACACCCTGCTATTTTGCAAGTTCTCCCACTTAGAAATCATGGAGGGGTCTGAAATTGTTATCGTAGGTGCATGTCCACTGTGAGAGACATAATCAAAAAAAAAAATTCCAGAAATCACAATGTATGATTTTTTTAACTATTTATTTGTATGATACAGCTGCAAATAAGTATTTGAACACCTGAGAAAATCAATGTTAATATTTGGTACAGTAGCCTTTGTTTGCAATTACAGAGGTCAAACGTTTCTTGTAGTTTTTCACCAGGTTTGCACACACTGGAGGAGGGATTTTGGCCCACTCCTCCACACAGATCTTCTCTAGATC
This sequence comes from Rana kukunoris, assembly GCA_029574335.1. Classification (NCBI taxonomy): domain Eukaryota; kingdom Metazoa; phylum Chordata; class Amphibia; order Anura; family Ranidae; genus Rana; species Rana kukunoris. The sequence goes on from CM056054.1 coordinate 109,041,479, forward strand.
AGTCAGGTTTCTGAGCTGTCGCTGAGAAACACAGAGTTTGAGCTCCCTCCAAAGATTCTCTATTGGGTTTAGGTCTGGAGACTGGCTAGGCCACGCCAGAACCTTGATATGCTTCTTACAGAGCCACTCCTTGGTTATCCTGGCTGTGTGCTTCGGGTCATTGTCATGTTGGAAGACCCAGCCTCGACCCATCTTCAAAGCTCTAACTGAGGGAAGGAGGTTGTTGCCCAAAATCTCGCAATACATGGCCCCGGTCATCCTCTCCTTAATACAGTGCAGTCGCCCTGTCCCTTGTGCAGAAAAACACCCCCAAAGCATGATGCTACCACCCCCATGCTTCACAGTAGGGATGGTGTTCTTGGGATGGTACTCATCATTCTTCCTCCAAATACGGTTAGTGGAATTATGACCAAAAAGTTCTATTTTGGTCTCATCTGACCACATGACTTTCTCCCATGACTCCTCTGGATCATCCAAATGGTCATTGGCAAACTTAAGACGGGCCTTGACATGTGCTGGTGTAAGCAGGGGAACCTTCCGTGCCATGCATGATTTCAAACCATGACGTCTTAGTGTATTACCAACAGTAACCTTGGAAATGGTGGTCCCAGCTCTTTTCAGGTCATTGACCAGCTCCTCCCGTGTAGTCCTGGGCTGATTTCTCACCTTTCTTAGGATCATTGAGACCCCACGAGGTGAGATTTTGCATGGAGCCCCAGTCCGAGGGAGATTGACAGTCATGTTTAGCTTCTTCCATTTTCTAATGATTGCTCCAACAGTGGACCTTTTTTCACCAAGCTGCTTGGCAATTTCCCCGTAGCCCTTTCCAGCCTTGTGGAGGTGTACAATTTTGTCTCTAGTGTCTTTGGACAGCTCTTTGGTCTTGGCCATCTTAGTAGTTGGATTCTTACTGATTGTATGGGGTGGACAGGTGTCTTTATGCAGCTAATGACCTCATACAGGTGCATCTAATTTAGGATAATAAATGGAGTGGAGGTGGACATTTTAAAGGCAGACTAACAGGTCTTTGAGGGTCAGAATTCTAGCTGATAGACAGGTGTTCAAATACTTCTTTGCAGCTGCATTATACAAATAAATAGTTAAAAAATCATAAATTGTGATTTCTGGAATTTTTTTTTTTGATTATGTCTCTCACAGTGGACATGCACCTACGATGACAATTTCAGACGCCTCCACGATTTCCAAGTGGGAGAACTTGCAAAATAGCAGGGTGTTCAAATACTTATTTTCCGCACTGTAAATTGTGAGTATTATATTAGAAGAAGGAATGTGTCAGAATGACTGAAAAAATGTAATAAAAATTGGTCACCGGAGCTCCGCTTTAAGGTGTAAATGGACTTGTGTCCATTTACACCTGCCTAGCTCTGGGTCCAATTGGGGCCATTAAAAAGATGGCCGTTATGATGAATCAGATTGGAGGTAGCCGGGTTTAAACGGACAGCGGAGTCTTTTTACTCCTCGCCACCTATAGCGCAGAGCAGGTGCTGTCTGTGTCTGCTATGCAGATAATGAGCAGACAAATGTGTCATCTACCCACTCTGCTCTAATTAGCAGGGGATCAACTCACAGATACCAAGTTGATTGCAACAGAATCTGCCCCATGTTAAAAGGGCCTAATGCTGCGTACACACGGTTGTTTTTTGTCTTGTAAAAAAACGTTTTTTTTTCTCATGAAAAAACAACGTTTTTCAAACTTCATTTTAAAAAGCGACGTTGCCTACACACCATCGCTTTCTGAAAATGCTCTTGCAAAGTGCGGTTACATAAAACACATACGACGGCACTCTGTTCCATTCAAGCTTGCGTCATAACTTGCTTCTGAGCATGCGCGGGTTTAAAAACGTTGTTTTAAACGTCGTTTTAGCCCACAAACGATCATTTTTTATGACACAAAAAACGACATTTTGAAAAATGACATAAAAAATTGAAGCAGGTTCGATTTTTTTTTTTGGTCGTTTTTCAGAAGACAAAAAACGACGTAAAGCCCACACACGATCATTTTAAATTACGTTTTTTAAAACGTCATTTTATTTCATCACAAAACGACCGTGTGTACGCGGCATCAGGACTAGGTCTCACTATAGCAGACAGTTGAGTTTTTCTACATAAAAAAAAAAACACAGCTCTTTGCAAGGGGCACACAGAAAATAATGGTTTTCTGTGCGCCCCATTCACATTTCCCCACACTGTTGCAGGTTTCCTCACTGCTCACCGCGTTTTTATGTGCAGTCGCTCAGCTCAGTCGAGTGGCTGTACATTGAAATTAATGGAATGTCACGTGACATTCCATAAAGTTTTGGAAAAATAAAAGGGAAACTGTGACTTGCATTATAAAAACGCAAGGCACCGCTCCCCCTCTGCCAACAGCTGCAATCATAACCCACAGAGAAAAACTGAACGTTTTTTTTTGTGGGTAGTGTGAATGTGGCCTAAATCTCAACTAGCATGTTTTTCTGTTTGTTTTTTTAAACCCCTGTGAAGCAATATAGCTGTACAAATACTGTGCTGTTGACTGTACATTTTTCCTTAAAGCGGCAGTGATAAAGGCCCATGTCTCACAAGGGATTTTGTAACAGCTAGTTGTATCAGCTATGGAATAGCTTATTTTAGCACTTTTGTTGCTAGGAAAAACAAATTGCAAAGACAGATCTGTGTTGCAAAGTCCCATGCTATTTGTAGCTCACTTGCTGAGTGATTAACATTTTGCAGCTTTGGAGTTAGCTACAGCGTAACGAACTTCAGGAGCTAATCATGTTTTGACTATGGCACACCAATGTTTTAGGCCCTGTTCCCACTGGTGCGCTTTTGCTGCGCAAAAATGCACATTTCAGTACAACAAAAGAGCATGAAGAAAGTTACTTTCAATTTTATTTTGCGCTACCCTCACAGCCAGGAGCCACTTGGTAGATTGGGTTCTCTGTTCTTCTGCCTCGAATCTGAGAACATCCTCAGACCCTCTGACATACCAGGTTAGGTGAACAGATACTACACTGCTACTGGGAGCACAAATATAGATACCCTGCACACAACAGAGGTTTAGTATCATAAGCCAACATCAGACTGGTTTGTGGTAAATGAACCCCATTCTGGTGACAACTTTTAGGACTTTCTTTGTGATAATGGTTAACAGGATAAATAGAAAGACTGAATCTTCTAACAGGAGCACAGACCGCAATAAAAACCCACCAAGTGTCCAAATCTCTCTCCACTTTGTCCAAAACAAAACAAAAACCGCTTTATACCTTTTTTATACTTGCATTTGGAGAGCAGCAAAAATGTGCCATTAAGTCGTGTTCTTGCTGCCCGCTGACAGTCCCCCCCTTGAGCTGCAATAGGCAGCGGATAGGGGTGTTTGCATGCCACGGCCACAGTGCTTCGCACACAGAGCAAACACGAAGCCTATAAGCTGAATTTGACCCTGCTGCCCATTTCAGGCCCTTGCCCCCCCCCCCTGCTCACCACTGTCACTTGTATACACAAAAGCCACCCCTAAACCCTGCCCTCTGTATGTAGCGCTGTCCTCAACACTGCACTCTGCATAGGACACCCCTGAAACTGCACTCTATACAAAGTGCACCCCTGAACTCCACACATAATGCACACCTGGTATTTATTGCCCCTGTAAAGAGTAACTCCACTTTTGTTGTGGGAAAAAAAAAACATTTCCCTCTTGGGGTTTATAGGGATTTTGACAAATTCTGCTGCAGATTCCAACCATTTGTTATTCTGAGGAAATAGCTGTGTGTTTGCATGTGTCCATGGGCACAGTGAAACTGTATGGGAGTGATTTTATAATTGTCCAACAGCTGCTGCACCTGCAGGGCTCTAATGAGGGAAGTGGCAAGGTCTGCATCCCTTTAGATGTGATTTGCCTTTGAAAGTATCTCACCGAAAAATTACATTTTTGTTGAACGGGATGCCAAAAATCTGACTTGTATCTTAGTGCAGACTTCTGGGAAAAGTTTGACACCCCTACATTACACAGTCGATGGGAAAGTGCCCAAAATGCCAAGCCTTTGTCTGCAAAAATGTGGTTAAAACGGACGGTGAGGAGGAGTTTTATCACTTCCTTGCCATCTGTCAGTAGCCTCTGGAGTGTGAGCTGAGCACGGATTGGGCTTCAGAGGCAAGGGAGATATAGACAAATATATAAATCTACACTGGCACTATAGCGTTTAGCAGGATTCTAAGTTATCTAAGAAGTCTACACAACTTTTATGTTTAGCTTTGTTTACATGTGTTTAGAGTTTTTAATTGGAACCTGGACACAAAGAATTCTATTTCACTTAAAGTGTAAGCTCACCTTTACAGAAAAATCTGTATGGTAAACTTACACAGGACCCCCTCCTCATCCCTCCCCAGTCCCGCTGACCTTGACCACGGCGATCTCCCTTTCTGAGCCCTGGTATAGCCGCCTTGGCTTAGAAATACCCTTGGCATTCAGTCTTCTTCTTCCCCGCTGGCAGGATGGGCAACACAGGTTCTGATTAGTTGGCACCACCCATGTGACGGCCCTAACCAATTAGAATGCTAAATGTACCTCCAGGGTACGTTTTGAACATTAAGCTGCTGGGATTTCTAAGCCCCAGACCCGTGAGGAGGCTCAGAACCGGAGATTGCCATGCTCCAGGTCAGCAGGACCGGTGGATGTGATGAGGGGGTCCTGTGTAATTTCACCTTACAATTTTTTTTTTTAGTAAAGGTGAACTTACCCTTTAAACGCAGGTAAGCGCCGAGTTTGAATAACACCAATACAAAATTATTACCTGTATTTAGAGATGGCTCTAAGGCTGGGTACACACGGTTGGAATTTCCGACAAGAAAAGTTTGATGTGAGCTTTTGGTCGGAAATTCTGACCATGTGTAGGCCCCATCTGACTTTTTCTGTAGGAATTTCCAACAGCAAAAATTTAAGAGCACCCTCCCTCCCCCCTGATTGCCATTTCATTGTACTGAGCAAGTTATATGACCCCCCCCCCCCCTTACCCCTCTAACCGAGCATTTAGGAATGTTGAGTTTGTGCATGACTTGTGTAGCGCTCACCCCCGAAGGAGCCGCTGGTTTGATGATGGGATCGGAAGATTAAGTTGCACTTCTTAACTTAACTCTATTAGTCCAAGATTACTCTACATCAGTGTTTCTCAACTCCAGTCCTCAAGCCCCCCCCAACAGGTAATGTTTTCAGGATTTCCCTCAGATGAAAAGGCTGTGGGAATTACTAAGGCAGTGAAACTGATGAAATCACCTGTGCAAAATAATGGAAATCCTGAAAACCTGACCTGTTGGGGGGGGGGGGCTTGAGGACTGGAGTTGAGAAACACTGCTCTACATAGAGAGAAAAGATTCAACATTAGAGAGAAAATGTTGTAGTAGACCATTCGACATGAACGACAAAGGTTTGACGTAGCAGCGAAAAACATACAAACGTCGAATCTGTCATTAAAGGCTTATAGTGTCTGTCGAAAGATCTAAGAAGATTCGACAAGCAGCTAAACTGTACGACGCCACAATTATACATTTCCGGTCAAATGCTCCGCCCATAGGCTATAGAAGAATTTGAATGTTGGTTGACTAGTAATAATAATTTATAAATATAATTATTACTAGTGTCATACAACATTAGAATTCTTCTATAGCTTGTAGGCGGAACATTCGACCGGAAATGTACGATTGCGGCATTGTACAGTTTAGCTGCTCCGTCAAATCTTCTTAGAACATTCAACGGACACCATAAACCTTCAATGACAGATTCGACATTAATTAATTCGGATTTTTGGACAAATGCATTTTTTAACTAAACAAAGTAAATAAAAACAAATTTCGGGAGTAACTAAATAAATGTATTTTTCAGACAAAAAATAAATTCCGAAACAAAATATTTCAGTGTGCACATGTCTAGTTAACACTAGGGGGGCGATCGAGGGATTAAATGTGTTCCCCAGGTGTGTTCTAACTGTGGGGGGAGGGGACTGACTATAGGAGATGACAGATCATAGAAACTCACAATCTCTCTCTCTCCTCACAGAACTGAGATGTGTGTGTTTACACACACACATGTCCCTGTTCTGCCTCTTGTACCTGCAACCGCCAGCCACGAGCATCGACACCGCCGCTGTGCAGCGAGCGCCTTACTATCTATCCCGCTTAAAGGAACCAATGTACAGCTACGATGGTTTCGTGGGATCGTGCCAACCTGCTGCAGTATGGCGGCGGCTGATCCCCAAGCAGTTAAAGACCTTCTTTTCTTTTTTTTTACCACTACCTTTAAAAATGTACAAAGGCGACAATTTAGAATTTGGATGAAAGGTTTAGCACTGGGAAGCAATTTTTTAAGATAAAGTGCTTTTTATATATAACTATAAGAATCAGCCCAAAATGAGAGACATTGCTCCAAATCAGGGACAGTTGGGAGCTATGGAGACCTACGTTTTCCATAGTAAAAGCTGTAGAAAAGTATGCTGATGCCAAGAAGTATAAAGCTGTGACTACACAGGATGCTGGGCAAATAAGGGCAGGGTTTCCTTGTACTGACTGTCATTATTAAATAATACTCTGTGCCAGGACATAAGCTGCACACATGGTACACCGCGCTATTATTCCCCTCCTGTGACAATACTATACACCCAACAATACACATATCCAGCCGCCCTCCGCTCCGGGCCATGACTGAACGTGGTAAAGTCAGAGAGGACAAAAGAAGCGTGAGTCACGCCCCATCTTCTCCGGCCATCCAATCACCGTTATACTCTTCTGTATACTCGTTAGAAATGAACGAGCTGATCCAAGAGGCTGTACCATTAACATCCTCTGGGAATTCGGGACGTTATTATTGCAATTTTACGTTTTATTTCTTGCGGTGGGCCCTCAAACACTTAGGTGAACAGTGCCATCTCAAGCAAAGTGATAACTATGCTGAAATAATCGGAATTTAGGAGTTTACGTCACTTGAATGGCACTGGGTGCTCCCCGTGGAGCTTTGCTAATGGTATGTTCTATTGTTATATATAGAGGGAACACTGCACACATGCTCTCGCACATTGTGTAGTGTAGGAAGGAGGACGATAAGTTTGCGTGCTTTGTATAAAGCGAAGTGTCCAGTGATAGAGCGGCGCTGTACTGTAGCCGCCTTGTCCTAGTAAGCGGCGCCCTGTGATATTGGCGCCCCCCGAGGTCCGTCCTCCTCACTCCCCTCCAAACATACACACCACACGAGGGTGAAGCGGGGATTGTGAACAGTAATGCCCGGCGCTCCTCTCTCACTACCATGAACTTACTAAACGAATCGTTGGTGTCTATAAAAGACATAAAGACCGGGCAGAAAAACTTAAATGTCGTCTTTATAGTGCTGGAGATCGGTAAGTGTCCCTGAGGGCGGTAGGTGAGCCGGATAGAGCGAGTGGAGACCCCCCTCATCATGTGCAGTGCCCAGTCCAGGGCTCTGGTGTCCCTGTCATGACTAAACTTGTGTTTTCCTCTCCTACCTTCATACAGGAAGAGTCACAAAAACTAAAGATGGGCATGAAGTGAGGTCGTGCAAGGTGGCAGATAAAACGGGCAGCATCACAGTCTCTGTGTGGGATGAAATTGGAAGCCTTATTCAGCCCGGGGACATAATTCGATTAACCAGAGGGTATGTGCTCACACATGTGCTGCAAGGCATGCACCACTTTACTTACACTTGGTATGGTCCACGGGCTGGGTTAGTGGTATGGTCCACTGGCTGGGTTAGTGGTATGGTCCACTGGCTGGGTTAGTGGTATGGTCCACTGGCTGGGTTAGTGGTATGGTCCACGGGGCTGGGTTAGTGGTATGGTCCACTGGGCTGGGTTAGTGGTATGGTCCACGGGGCTGGGTTAGTGGTATGGTCCACGGGGCTGGGTTAGTGGTATGGTCCACGGGGCTGGGTTAGTGGTATGGTTCACGGGCTGGGTTAGTGGTATGGTCCACGGGGCTGGGTTAGTGGTATGGTCCACGGGGCTGGGTTAGTGGTATGGTCCACGGGGCTGGGTTAGTGGTATGGTCCACGGGGCTGGGTTAGTGGTATGGTCCACGGGGCTGGGTTAGTGGTATGGTCCACGGGGCTGGGTTAGTGGTATGGTCCACGGGGCTGGGTTAGTGGTATGGTCCACGGGGCTGGGTTAGTGGTATGGTCCACGGGGCTGGGTTAGTGGTATGGTCCACGGGGCTGGGTTAGTGGTATGGTCCACGGGGCTGGGTTAGTGGTATGGTCCACGGGGCTGGGTTAGTGGTATGGTCCACGGGGCTGGGTTAGTGGTATGGTCCACGGGGCTGGGTTAGTGGTATGGTCCACATCTACAACCAAACATTTAGGGCTCATTCACACCTGATGCACCATTTCAACACCATAGCTGGTGGTCCAGCTAGACAGCGTAGTGTTGATTCACCAATATCGGCACACTATGCTGTTCCCTTTAAGTTTTTTAACCAACTTGATTGAAATGTCACCTTTCATAGTGTTCTCAGCCAGAGTGTGATGGTCTGTGCTGCACTGGAAAGAGTTCTGCATGCTACACTTTTTTTTTTCTCAGCACGCACCAACGCAGTGGTGTAAACCAGGCACACCGGAGACAATGCATTTTGCCTCGTGGAGTGGGACTGTACTGGAATAGCTGCCCAGCGTTATTCTACTGCACCTGATGTGTCCCTGATTTGCAGGGGGAATTGGCGCAATTCTGCCATCAATTCCAAATCGCAGCAAGTCGTTGCGATCCCTATCACTTCCAATGGCACCCCAATCGTAGCCTAATTTTGTCGAATCACAGTAAAATTGTGCAAACAGAATCATAGTACACCTGTCCCCTGAAAGAACTTATTTTGGGCGACAAGCGTACCACGATTCCGTTTTCACAGTTTGAAGAGCGCCAATTGGGATGTGGTTGGAAGTGACAGGGATCACATGGGCGTGCTGTGATTCAGGATCGCAGGCAGAATTGCGGCAATTTCACCTGTCATCCAGGACGTCTAGATGTGAACGAGACCTGAAAAAATAATTCCAGCCATCGGCATGTTTTACTTTGCTACATTCACATAGCGTGTCTCCAAAGTCGCATTATTTCCAATGCAACTTTGGAGCATGACTTTGTTATGACTTTTGGTGCAACGTTGATCCGACTTTTAAACAATTGGACCAAAGTAGTGCAGGTACCTTTTCAAAATCTCTGCAACTAAGTCACACCAATCTGAACATGTAACTTTGCAAGCAATGGGCTGCGACTTGTCATGCCCAGTCGCACAAGTTTATATGGGCCCTAAAGTAGACAGTTACTCCAGTGATCTCCATTTGCTTTCAGAGCCTGCGCTAAGTGGCTGCTCTCCTGCGTTGTGAACGCAAGTTGGCTTCTTGGCATAGACACCATGCAGGAAATGCTTTCCCCCCCTCCGAGTGAAAGCAAAATTTGGAAAGTATGATGTCATCGTCCCACTTTGACAAATCGGAGAACGCTTTACATTCATTCAGCAGCAGATGACCACCTGTGTTCAGAATGTAGGAGAGCAGGCGTGCGGCATGATGCCCAGAAGCAAGTGGAGATCGATGGAGTAGCGGTGTCTATTTTCAAGCTTTCAGAGGCATTGGCCAGGTATGTCATATACATAGAACATTGGTGCAAGCTGGGCTCAGGTGACGACATGTAACAGGCAGATGCTGGTATTAATCTGTTGGTGACTACACAATGCATATGTGTGGTGACAGGAAAACTGTCCTTCAACGCTTAGCGCATGTGTCGATAGCGGCATAAGGTTTGTGTGCTTGCATGTTACCAGCAGTGGTCTTCAACAGCTCTCTGTCACGTCTTCTGATTGGGAGCTAACAGGATGGCCTCTTGGTAATGTGAGCAAATCAGTGGTCAAATGGACTTTGCACTGCCTCCTGGCATTACAGCCCACTTAAAGGGGAGTCCCACCCACAATTTCACTTTTTAAATATAAATACCCCTGTAATACACAAGCTTAATGTATTCTAGTAAAGTTAATCTGTAAACTAAGGTCCGTTTTGTTAGGTTGTTACAGCATTTAGATAGTTTATAATCTTGAAATAGACAGTGGCCATCTTAAGTGTGGGCATCATGAAGCCAGACTGTATGACTTCCTGGATTTCAGCTTTGCATATCCGCACATGCTCAGTGCTGCACAAGCAATGTAATATGTTTCAGTCAGGTTTGCAAGGACTACTGGGAAATATGATGCCTATCCCAGAAACCCTTGCAAATAGCCATGTGACTTTAATAGCTTAGGCTAATAAGGAGGAGGAATTAATGAAGAACTACAAAATAAAGGTATTTACAAGCAACAAAATAAATAAAAATTGTCCATTCTGAACACTGAGATTAGGGCATGCAGCACAGACAAACATAAAAAAATGGGTGGAACTCCACTTTAAAGTAGAACTATAGGCAAAACTTTCTGATACAGTAAAGGAGTTTTAGAATATCCCCCCCTACCTATGTTTTATTTTTTTTGCCATCTGTGTCCCATTGGGGAGTTTTCCCTTCACTTCCTGTTTTGGCTATGGGACAGGAAGTAAGAGGAATTCCCTGCAAATTAAGGGAATCTCTTGGGGACCACCAGGCCTCCAAAACTAGTGTCCCCATTCGAAAATTTCGCTTCTATTACTATTCTGGGGACAACACAAAATTTGGGCTTTTCTTTTACTTTCAATGATGATGGTAAATGGGACAAATAGAGGGTGAATCTCCTTAATGGGGGTGCTGACGGCAATAAAGCCTGACAAGTGTTCTAATCCCTCTCCACTCTATCCAAAACTAAACAAGTTTTGCCTTTAGGTATACTTTAAAGGGCAGTGTGAAGGATTTAAAGGAAGTTTGCTGTAAGTGAGCTTGTTCTTTAACCACTTAAAGTGGTTGTAAACCCACTTTCTTGACTTTTACATACAAGTAAGCCTATAATAAGGATTACCTGTAGGTATAGAGAATATCTCCTAAACCTGTACGGTTTAGGAGATATTCCCCTCGCAATGCGCCGCTGATTGCAGCGGCGCATGCGCAGGGGGGAATCCATGGGCAAAAGACCGGCCACCGCCGTCCTGGCCGGATTTAAATCATCGCCGCTCTAGCCAATCACAGCGCTGGAGCGGCGATACCCGGAAGACACGCCGAGTCAAGATGAGATCTCGCTCGCCGTGGACCAGGTAAGTTTCCTACACCTCATTCCGAGGTAAGTATTTCATAATGAGCCAATATGCGGTGCATACTAGCTCATTATGACTTTTGCCTTGCAGGTGTGGGGAAATTTTTTTTTTTGCGGTTTACAACCGCTTTAAGCCCCGGACCATTTTGTTAAATGACCGGCCCACTTTTTGCAAATCGGCACTGCGTCGCTTTAACTGACAATTGCGCAGTCGTGCGACGTGGCTCCCAAACAAAAGTAACATCCTTTTTTTCCCCACAAATAGTTATCTTTTGGTATTTTTTGCTATAATAAATATCCCCCCAAAATATATAAACTTCTTTTTTTTTCGCTCAGTTTAGGCTGATACATATTATTGCGATTTTTTTTTTTTTTTATTTTTTATTTTTTTTTTACCAAAAATATGTGGAATAACCGCTTATTGATCGGTTTGCGCAAAAGTTATATCGTTTACAAAATAGGGGATAGTTTTTACTGCATTTTTATAAAAAAAAGTTTTACTGGTAATGTCGACGATCAGCAACTTTTATCGTGACTGCGACATTATGGCAGACACATTTTTGGGACCATTGTCATTTTTACAGCAATCAGTGCTATAAAAATGCACTAATTACTGTGAACAGGACACTGGCAGTGAAGGGGTTAACCACTAGGTGGCGCTGATGGGGTTAAGCGTGCCCTAGGGAGTGATTCTTACTGTTAGGGGGCATGGCTACATGTGACAGGGAACAGACAATCAGTGACAGTGTCACTAGGCAGAATGGGGAGAAGCATGTTTACACTTGCCTCTCCCTGTTCTGTAGCTCTGTGACGCGATCACGGAACACCAGCAGACAGTCCGCGGTCACGGAGCTCGGGGCAGAGGCGTGCGCACGGAGGGAATTTCAAAGTGATGTATATATGCGTCATTTTGCCCAGCCGCGTCATTCTGCCAACGTATATCTACAGGAGACGGTCGGGAACCGGTTAAATACATTTCTCCAATGCTTCACTGTGTGGCCCTGCCCAGTGCTGCACAGCATTTCTCCTAAAAATTTCCACCAGCTTCTCCTCTTGGTCTACATATGAGCCATGGCCCAATGAGTGAGCTGTATTTCACAGGATGGCTAGAGAACGGCTCGCCTATTGGGACTCGTGCCATGTGTACGCTAAGAGGAAGAACCAACGGGAACATCTTCAGATAGGCAGGACTGCGCCGGAAGCAAACTTGTCCTGTAACATGTTAATGTCATTTCAGGAGCCAATTTCAAGTTGAATTTTTCAAAGCCCATAATTCTGCAGCTTTTCTAAAATGTCTGTTCATCCTGCCATGACTATCCTCGTTCAGGCATATCTGTTCTAGGGTAACAATGCTCTTTCCCCATATTCAAAGCTTTTCTCCTGTCTTGTGCACCAGTCACTTGTGCTTTCAATTAAGATTTGAAGGGGTTTATTTACTAAAGGAGGAGCGTACAAAATCGGCTTCACTCCTGCATAGAAACTTGTCAGCTTCCGGGTTTTAGCCCTGGTTCACACTGGGCTGCGGGAGTGAAGCTGCGAGCTGAACTCCCACGGCTTCACTCCCGCCCGGCAGTCCCGATTTCGGCCGCGATTTCAGAGACATCTGTGCAGGTCCCTACACAGATGTCAATGTAAATCACGGCCCCAAATCGCAAAAAGTAGTACAGGAACTACTTTTTAAAATCTGTGCAGCGCCGCAGATGCGGCGTCGCACCGATTAGGACGGTGCCATTGCCGGGATTGCCATTGCTGACAATTGACATTTCAAATCGCATCTCAAATCGTACCCAGTGTGAAATGGGACTCATTGCCAAAGCTTAATTGAACAAGCTGAGGTTAGAAGCTGGCTACCATGTGCAGCTGCACCAGATTCTAAATGCTCCAGTTTTAGTAAATCAACTATGTGATTGGCAATAATGATGGTGTAGGCATATTCTGTGTTTGTGATCGACAGAATTCTGCCCTAAATGCCATGCAGCCACTGCTGGAGCAAATGCAGGAAGTGGATGCAAGCATGCTACAGAGCTACAAAAAAATCCGAAATGTATATTTTGAAAAGTCAATTTTTGTGATTGTGCTCAGTGACCTAAACGTCCTACTAGGGTTTACACTTGAGGTTCATTCACATGGGTACAGAGAGTCATGCACCACAAATAGTACTGTTCCCGGGAGTCGGTCGTTGCATATCAATGTCTGTACAAATTAATGACCGGCTGCAGCTGTTTTCTGGTAATCGCACATTGGTATTAAATGCTTAAGGCGGCCATACACGACTCGAATTTCGAAATAATTTTCTTTTTTCGAAAATCGTAACAAAGAATTTTCGTACGAATTTTGCACCATTGGTGGGCTGCAGCAACAGCCGATTTTCGTGCGGCAATCAAATTTAAGGAATCTGACATGTTGGCCATTTTTTGGAAAGCAAACGATTTTCTAATCATTGATGGGAGAATCGTGCGAGAAGTGTAATAACATTTTCTCACAAGCGTCTTCCAGGACAGCCCATGAGACCTAGGGCTCCTGCTACCAGGACAGGAAACGCGTTAACCCCCACCGGATAAAAGGGCGGTCCTCCAGGCCCCATGCCAGTATTAGTGTTTCCTCCGGACGGGGGGTAACATGTTTCAGGAACCTGTCCCCTAGGTCTCATGGGCAGGGGCTCTGAGTGGCCGTTTAAGGGGTAATTTACTAACCTCCTTGCCATGCAGTATCTCCGCTGGGGAGGCTGGAGTAGCTGCTGCCTTTTTTTCTCTGTGCCTGGGGAGGGCCAGGACCGGGATGATGTCGGGTCCCCTGCGCCGTATCTGAGCCGCTTTGAAGGGCTTAATATGGGTGACAAGGCTGATGGAGGCTGTCTGCTCATGGCTTCTCCCTGCACACAGCGTGGCTGACTCCTGCAGGGAAGCGATCAGCGCTGAAGAGGCGGAGCTTCTGCGCTCCAAGCTGATACACAGAAGAGACCCGGCAGATAGCTTCCGGGTCATGTGACGTCATCACCGGGCACTGGAGACGCGGTTTCTGTCTCCAAAAACGGCGCGAAAAAAGGTTTTAAATGGCGTTTCTGGTGTTTTCCTGGTAAATGCAGCCAGGCTGTCAGTATTACCAGAAGGACAAATCCCAAGCGCATCCACATAAAAGGAAATGTGCGGTTTGCGGAAATAAACTGAGCACTACTTGGTGTAAACCAGTTTGCCGCACATGTATAGATGGTTTAGTGAGAGATGACCCGGTTTCCTCTTGTCAGAAGATGCTGTCTTCGGTCCAAGAGGAGTTAAGTCCACTTTTAGCTCTTTTAGGGACTTAATGGACAAAATGCAGGCTCCCCCACAGGGTTCATCCTCAAAAAGAAAAGCCGCAGTTGTTAGCACTCCGCAGGTGGATGTAGAGAGTGAAGACTCTGAGGCCGAAGCCTTATCTATCCGTTCTTCTCCTGGAGAATCAGGGTCAGATACAGAACCCAGGGATAGATTCCTCTAGGGGCTCGAGGTTTAAATTATCTTTGGAAGAAGTGGATAGCTTACTAAAGACCATCTATACAACTCTTCAAATGGAGGAGGTACAATTGTCTAAACATGACCTTATGTACAAAAATCTGCACAAAAAGAAACCTAGAGTCTTTCCAATGCACAGTTCCCTCTTTGATACTATCAAGCTAGAGTGGGAGAATTCTGAGAGAAAACCTTTATTTTCTGGTAACCTAAAAAGAAGGTTTCCATTTGATGAGGATACAGCGCTGCCGTGGAACAAAGTTTCCAAGTTAGACGCACCTCTTTCAAAGGTTTCAAAAAATTCGGACCTTGCGTTTGACAATATGGGTACGCTTAGGGATCCGATGGACAAGAAAGGAGATGTCCTTCACAGAGCCTGGGGTTCAGCTTTGGGGAATCTTAAGCTGGCTCTAGCCTCCACTTGTGTAGCCAGAAATTTGGAAGAATGGTTAGCGCAAATCCAAACTCATCTTTTAACAGGTACCTCTAGGGAGGATATCCTAAAATCTTCCCCTCTCCTTTTTTAGGGCTGTAGATTTTTTAGCTGATTCTTCCGCAGAATCGGTTAGAATGACAGCTAGGACCTCAGCTTTGGTGAACTCAGCTAGAAGAAGCCTCTCGCTAAAGACATGGTCAGGAGATGCGGCCTCTAAATTGCGCCTATGTGGGCTTCCCTTAACCGGGGATCATCTTTTTGGTCCTGGGCTGCAGGAGGCACTGGAACGTACGGCCGATAGAAAAAAGGCCTTTCCAGAAAACAAAAAGAAGCAAACAAGCAGAATTTTTTTTCGTGGCCAAAACAGACAGGGTTGGGCCCAGCAGAGTCCTAGAGAAAAGGACAATAGGCCCAAGAAGCATTGGACTGGGCAAAAAGGCAGAGGTAGAGGGGGCGTTTTGTTTAACGCACCTCAACAGCCCGCCAAGCCACAATGACCAGCATCTTCCAGTGGGAGGAAGATTGGGAGCCTTTCTCCCACAGTGGGCAGCAGTCATCTCAAGTCCTTTCATACTGGATCTGGTGGCAAATGGTTACAGGCTGGAATTCTCCTGCCAATCACCAGAACGGCTATTGATCACCTCTCCTCCCAGAGATCGGGAGAAAGCGAGAGGTCTGGGTCTCCAAATAGGAGACCTGTTGGACCAGAGGGTCCTGATTCCTGTTCCCTGTTCAGAGCAGAACAAAGGGTTTTATTCCCATATTTTTGTTATCAGAAAGCCGTCAGGAAAGTATCGGCTCATTCTGAACCTTCGGTCTCTAAACCAATCGATCAGGTACAAGCACTTCCGCATGGAGACAGTGTTCTCTATCAAGAACCTGCTTTACCCAAACTGCTTCATGGCTACCTTGGACTTGAGGGATGCTTATCTGCATGTCCCAATCCATCCGGCCTTCCAGAGATTTCTGAGGATAACGGTCAATATGGGAACAGGAATCCGGCACCTTCAGTTTCAAGCTCTCCCCTTCGGTCTATCCTCTGCCCCACGTATTTTTACAAAAGTATTGGGGGAGGCGCTAGCACCACTAAGGTTAAAGGCAATAACTATCTTCCCGTACCTGGACGACCTCCTGATAGTGGCAGAGTCTTACCAAAAATTGCTAAAAGATCTCCAAACCGTACAGGACTTCCTTCAATCCCTAGGTTGGTTGATAAACAGAGAGAAATCTTCCCTAGTTCTGGCCCAGGAAGTGAAGTATCTGGGCTACGACTTTTGCTCAGTAGACCAAAAAAATGTTTCTCCCAGAAGAGAAGGTCTCCAAGATGGTGCAAGCGGTTTCGTCCTTACAGACCAATCAGTGGGTCTCACTGAGGGAAGTTTCAAGGACAGTAGGTCTTATGACTTTGTGTTTCCCCGCAGTGCCATGGGCAAGATTCCATCAAAGGGCATTACAGAGGTTCCTTCTGGAAAGTTGGGATGGAGACGCGAGGTCCCTGGAGTCAAAGGTTCTGTTACCTACCAAGGTAAAAAGAAGCTTGTGGTGGTGGATGACAAACCTTCACCTAACAAGAGGCTTGCCATGGTCCATTCCTGTGTCCAAGAGGATCACGACGGACGCAAGTTCCTGGGGATGGGGAGCCCACCTCAGGGACCAAGTCGCTCAGGGAAGATGGTCCTGGAAGGAAGCGAAAGCTTCATCGAACCAGAGGGAGCTGCTAGGAGTCCAGAGAGCCCTGCAAGCTTTTCAGTTAGAGATCAGGGGTCACAATCTCCAGATCTTATCCGACAACATCACGACTGTAGCGTACCTCAACAAGCACGAGGAGTCGGATCCTTCAACAGATTGCCAAGGGAATTTTCTCATGGGCAGAGATAAATCTGGTCTCAATTTCAGCAGTACATCTGAAGGGGACGCAAAATGGTTTGGCAGACTATCTCAGTCGCCACTGGGTGGAGCGAGACAATTGGTCACTTCATCCAGAGGTATTCGCAGAGATTACCAACAAATGGGGTTGGCCCGAAGTAGATCTATTTGCAAATCGGCACAATTGCAAGACGGAGGGGTTCTTTTCCCTAAATCCAGAAGATCATTCACTGGGGATAGATGCTCTGGCAAATCCGTGGCCATTTAACCTCTGTTATGCCTTTCCCCTGATCAGGCTTATTCCAGAAGTACTCCGGAAGTTTCTTTCAGAAGAAACAGACCTCATTCTGATCGCCCTCTTCTGGCCCAGGAGGCCATGGTTTTCCCTACTGCAGACTCTGGTCTCGAGGCCTCCTCTGAGACTTCAGAAAAGAGAGGACTTATTGTCGCAGGGTCCAGTGTCGCACCCACAGGTGGTTTCCTTAAGCTTGACGGCTTGGTATCTGAAGAGAAGATACTGAAGGCTCAGGGGTTTTCGGACAAAGTGATCAAAACTTTAGTGAATTGCAGAAAACCAGTCACTAGAGCCATATATTCCAAGGTCTGGAAAATATTTAGTTCATGGTTGTCTGAGAACCAAAGATCAACGCATGATATTCCTTATATTTTGGATTTTTTCAAGAGGGTGTCGACAAAGGGTCTTTCAGTTAGTACCTTAAAGGTACAGGCGGCAGCTATCAGTGTTTTCCTCCAGCTTTCTCTTTTGGAAAATCCCACGGTAGCAAGATTTTTTAAATCCATTTCGAGGGCCAGGCCACTAGTGGTAAGAAGTTGTCCAGCTTGGGACCTGTCCCTGGTGCTTCAAACTCTGGTAGAATCCCCTTTTGAGCCCTTAGAGGATATTTCCGTTAAATTACTTACTTTAAAAACTATTTTTTTTAGTAGCAATTACCTCAGCTCGTAGGGTTGGCGAGTTACAGGCTTTGTCAGTAAGGGAGCCATTTCTCACAATTTTTGAAGATCGTGTTGTGTTAAAAACAGATCCAGGATTTTTACCTAAAGTGGCTAGTACATTCCACAGATCACAGGACATTGTACTGCCATCCTTTTGTAGTTCACCTCAGGGTGACCAGAAGAAGTTTAGTTATTTAGATGTGAGAAGATCTCTTCTCGTCTATTTGGAGGTCACCAAGACCTTCAGGAAGACAGATGCCTTATTTGTCCTTTTTTTTAGGCACCCACAAGGATAAGAGCACATCTAAAGCCACATTGGCTAGATGGATTAAGCAGGCCATCTCAGAGGCTTATAGAATTAGGAAAGTTCCTACACCTTTTGTTACGGCGCATTCAACGAGAGCTTTGTCTACGTCTTGGGCTGAGAGGGCTGGTGCTTCACTGGATCAA
This sequence comes from Rana kukunoris, assembly GCA_029574335.1. NCBI lineage: Eukaryota > Metazoa > Chordata > Amphibia > Anura > Ranidae > Rana > Rana kukunoris. Next base: position 109,059,860 of record CM056054.1, read on the forward strand.
ATTTGCAAAGCTGCCACATGGTCCAGTTATTCGACCTTCATCAAGCATTACCGCCTGGATCTGCTATCTGCTCAAGAACAGGCATTTGGTCGAAAGGTCCTTCAGGCAGTCGGTCCCACCCTAGACCGATAAATTCTGGCTCATCCTCTCATGGGCTGTCCTGGAAGACGCTTGTGAGAAAAGATGAGTTAGGCTTACCGGTAACTCCTTTTCTGAGAGTCTGTCAGGACAGCCTGATTCCCACCCGGTTTTGTTTGGAAGTTATGTGTATTAATGCATATGTTTTTCAGGGAAGTCCTACGGTTCTCGAAGACTGGCATGGGGCCTGCAGGACCGCCCTTTTATCCGGTGGGGGTTAACGTGTTTCCTGTCCTGGTAGGAGGAGCCCTAGGTCTCATGGGCTGTCCTGGAAGACCCTGAGAAAAGGAGTTACCGGTAAGCCTAACTCATCTTTTTTTTACATGTGCAAGAAACGAATATTCCCGGCAACATGAAGGTTTGGTCGGCAGAATTTTGAAAATGAATGGTGGCATCATCGGATCACAAAAAAAATATTTTTGAAAAGAAAATTAGTTTCCAATCCTACCGTGTATGGCCTGCTTTAGATGTGCTGTTACCAGCGTGCAGCTGCAGTCAGTTTGTTTTCCTGGTTGTACACAACACCTGTGACTTCTGGGCACTTCTGGACACCCTCTGTGTCTGTATGAATGAGCCCTTACAGTGAATTTGGGAACACCACCTATTTTAAAGTAAATCAATGTATTACTCGTGCACGACACAACTGGCATATCTAAAGTAAAAGCATTTTAAATGATTAGGAAATGGTTAAAATGCCTATCCTTTTATGTCATTTGCATCCCATTTTTTACATTACACCTGTCTGAGTTTAAATATCTGTGATTTGATGTAAATTCTTCTTTGGCCAAGTTTTGAAAATAGTGACTTCACTATGTTGCCTTGAGGAAGGAACCCCACAAGGCCTTAAAATGTCAGTTTCTTATGACTTGCTTGACTTATGTGAAGTTGGTTTCACAATAAATGTGACACACATTGACATGGAGTGCTGGTGACTTTATATTTTCATATCTGATTCTTCACTGACAACATCTGTGGCACGCACTTTACGCTTCCATTGATTATTTAAAGGGCAAGTACTATGAAGACTGCAGCTTTTATATGAACTTCATTGACTCCTAGGATGACAATTCACTGCTTGAATTTTGTGTTGTTCCTTCTGGATCATCTGAAAATTGAGTATGGCCCTGCTGGTGCTGCTCCATTTGGCAAAAAGCCTGTTAAATTTTTTTTGAAGAGGGCTGTCAGAATACAGTAGCTTGGCAGGGGATATTGATCATCTGAGACATTGGTGTGACTAGAGGAGTCTAATGTTTCTTTCATTCAAAGCTAAAGAAATCTGTCTGGACAGCTTTTAACAGTTGTCATCAGAACAAGCGTCCCCAGTGGAAGATTCCTGTACTGGTGACAACTCTAATTTTCCTTCACTTTTGGTCATGTTGACATTGGTCACTAGGAGGAAGTGCATGCCCATAGCAGGGACACAGACATAAAAACTTGATGGGTTTTAGCCCTTGTATGCTACATTCCAAATGTATGACTTACTTTACATGAGAAGATTGTCATTCTGCTTACACAAGGGCTGTGTACTTTCCTAACTACATATGACAGTGCTAAATTCATGAGTGGTTAGCAAGAAAGCACCAGTGTTACCACTGAGCTGAATGCTCAACAAACCCCTGTTGGATCTCCTACATGTAATTGCAAACGCCTCCATGAGCAAGTGTGAATGGAGCCCAAAGCTACTTGTAAGGTGTAATAGCACGGTAAGTAGGTGTAGAAACTGATCAGATGATGAAAATGGCTCCCTGTGTTATAATCCATTCATGTAGTAGTGGTCAGTCGCACACACAGTTGGGAGTATTGTGTGAGCCTATGGGATTAACTGCTATATTATTTTACTTCTGTGCCAATATGTCCCATGTGTTTGTCACTACTGGGTCAACAATTTTTTATTTTATTTAAACAGATCTATGAATACTTTTTCAGTTGTATATTTTTCAGACCCTAAGGTTGCAAAAAGGAGAAGTTCATTGTTTACATACACTTTAATCCTTTTACTGCCTAAATTGAAATGACTCGATTGCAAAGTACGCTGTTTTGTCGACAGGAAGTCACTAGAAGGTTGAAATCGTGTAGTCAAAGCTTGCAGGACCAATTGCCAAAAGGCTTTTGAATTATGTTTTTCAATATTCTTACTCTGAAACCTATTGACATTCTACACTTGAGCTGCTGACCAGGGTGTGTTTGTGCCACTCTCACTCTAGCTAATTAGCTGCCTAAAAAGTCCACCTTTTCAGTGCCATTACTGTATTTGGGACTTCTCAGTATCCATTTGCCTTCAGTGGGTTTGTAGGGCGGGGAGTAATTGGAGAAGAGACCCGGGCCCCATTCACACAGTCGTGCCCTGTGGCTCCGTGATTTTGTACACGCCAAGCTCTACTCCCTTTTTGGGAGTAGAGCTTGGCATGTGCTTTACTGTGTGTTTTGAAGCATTTGCTGGCTGCAAGCACACCAATCATTTCCAGAACATGCAGATGGGAAAGCAGCCTTAGCCTCCTTTCACACTAGCTGACTTCAGAGTTGTGTGATTTGTACCGCAACTTTGGAGTCTGACTGCAATATGTGTGAATCATGTGAGCTGGATCAAAAGTAGTGTTTATTGGGACAGCTCTCATAAATACATGACTTTTCACATGTCCTGTGACTTTGTCTCACAAGTTGGATCTGAAGTCGCACAAGTGTGTAAGGAGCCTTGGACTTTGCAGTTTTCTTGCAGTCTGCTTGAATGTTGTTGCATGTGGTCACATGTAGCCCCTTGGTGTTTAATGGGGCACAGTATGGAAGTATTGCCTGTACTCTTCTCATCAGCATCCCTGGTTGTGCTGTAATGAAAACAAAAAATTGTATGGGCTTGGTTATTGTAAAGGCTCAGATTGTAAAGAAATTGTTTCCCCCTAAAATAAAAACATACTTTCTGTGTGCAATGGTATTGCACAGAACTGCCCCAAACCTCCTCCTCTTGGGTCCAATGCCAGTGGCACACCTGCGCGGTGCCTTCTAATCCAGGCTTCATCCATCCTTACGGGATTTGAATAACAGCAGCAGGAGCCAAAGGCTCACCCACTGCTCTCGGCCCCGCCTGTGAAAGGGGAGACAGGAGAAAAGTCCTGTGAACAAGCAGTGCTGAATCGATACAGGACTCGGTAAGTATTTTTCTTTTGGGGGGAGGAGGTGAGGAGAAACGGGCACTGAAATATTTTTTACCTTAATGTATAGAATGCATTAAAGTGTATAGAATGTATTAAAGTGTTTCTCACCTTAAAAAAAAGAATTCTGTTCCTTTTAAGACTTTCACATGGGGGCAGTAGCAGTAAAGCGTCGCTAGTTTTAGCGGCGCCATACCACTGTTATAGGGTTAAGTGCCTGCGTTGCATCGGCAGCGCTGCCCATGCATTCCAATGTGTATTCACTGCTCCTGCACCACCCCTAAGACTCACACTGGGGTGGCTTGAGAGGCTCTATTTTTAGTGCAGAACGCTTCCTCTAAAATATAGGTGTGTCTTATGGTCAGGTGCATCTTATGGAGCAAAAAATAATATATATATATTGTATGTAATGGAATGCAGTGGTTCAGAAAGATATAAATACTGTATATAATATATATTAACTGCATTCCCCCAACCATTTTTTAGTTTGTGCAATATAAGGGTGTATTTTTGGCGCTGTTTCAAACTCTTGCTGCCATTTTTTTCTATTTTTTTTTTTTTTTAACCTGCTTGGGCTTACTCATTTGATATCGGAATTTTTCCTCAAAACTGTTGCCAGGTACATCTAATTTTAAAACTACAAAGGCAGATTTTTAAATTAAGATTTTACAGCATGTTCTACTATTTAGGTTTCAAATTCAAAGTTGTATATTTATTTAATGATCTAGTGCAATCATCTCATTTAAGGTATGCTTCTTTGTGGAAAGGATGCCTAACACTGTACAGTGGAAGAGGAGGCGATCTTCAAAAGATAGGAGAGTAAGTACTTTGTTTTATTGCTAAGGTTGGTACTACATCTGATTAAAGAAAACTAACATGTATGAGTCTCTGCTTTGACTCTGTTTATAAATTAAAGCTTGGTGTATTGAGATTTGTAAAGAGGTCCATTTATTAAAGCAGGTCGTGTTTAATGAGAAATTATGTCTTACTTCATAGGTTTATGCACAAATTTTTCATTGACAGATTAAATAGTATAATTGTTACAAAAAATACTTGGTGATGGTAAAGTCCCTTTTTTTTATTAAAATAACAAACATATTATACCTTCCACCTCTGTGGAGTGGTTTTGCACAGGGCAGCCCAGATCCTTCTCTTCTTGGGTCCCTGGCTGTAGCCTCTGGCCCCTCCCTGTTGAGTGCCCCACAGCAAGCAGCTTGCTATAGGGGCACCTGAGCCGAGCTGCAGCTCGCTTTAATTCGGACAAACAGCTTCCATTAGTCTTTCTTTCTCTCTCCACAAAATGCATGCACTGTTTTACATGTATTCCAATGGCTCTAGTTGGCTCTAGTTCACACCATGCAGTCAGTTTCTGCACCGGAAACTGACTGCATAGTGTGAACTAGAGCCATTAGAATACATGGAAAACACTGCATGCATTTTTAGTGCAGAAACAATGCACATGGAACTGAATGGAACTTTGTCTGGTGTGAACTGGCTCTTAGGCGGCGTACAGACGATTGGACATATCCGATGAAAACGGTCCGCGGACCATTTCCATCGGATATGTCCGATCGGGAGTTTGATCCGATGGTGTGTACACACCATCGGATCAAATTCCCCGCCGCCGGACGGCGTGGTGACGCGGCGGTGACGTTGACGCCGCCACGTCACCGCACCAGGAAGTAAAACACTTCCGCGCATGCGCCGAATCCATTCGGCAGCGGCGCGGCGGCGGTGGGGGCCGACATGTCTGCTGGTAAGTGTACTAACCAGCAGACATGTCGGGCGGACAGATTCCATCGGATAGATTTCAAAGCTTGCTTTGAAATCTGTCGGGTGGAGAAATCTTTCCGCTAGCCCATACACACGAGCGGAGATGTCTGCTGAAACGGTCCATCGGACCGTTTTCAGCGGACATATCCCCTCGTGTGTACGCCGCCTTAGAGTTTTATTTTTTTTATATATATATTCTTTATTTGTATATCAAGGAGGATACATCTGACAATACGTTATTCACCTTCCATTGTATTTCTATACATGGTAAATTTCTCGTCCCGTTACTTTATTTAGTCCTATTTCTAAACACGCATCTCGCATCAACTCTTCATTGTCATTACTTTGCCATCCATGTATTCCTATATGTGTACTTCATAGAAGACACCGTAAGGTGCCCCTCTTTCTCTTAAAGGGTCACTAAAGTCAGGGATTTTTTTTTTTTTAAATAACAAACATGTGATACTTACCTCCACTGTGCAGTTCGTTTTGCACAGAGTGGCCCGGAAACCTGTCTTCTGGGGTCCCTCGGCGGCTGTCTGGACTCCTCCTCGCAAAAGCTTTCCTTCTTCATGCGAGGGCGCTCACATGGAGGAAAGCTTTTGCGAGCGCGCTCCCGTGATACAGCGGCGGCCATAGCCGCCGACTGTATCACTCGGCTCCGCCCCCCAGCGCGCCGCGTCATCCGCCCTGATTGACAGCAGCGCTAGCCAATGGCTGCGCTGCTATCAATCCGCCCAGCCTAGCCAATCAACGGCCAGGCTGGGAACCGAAGAGGACGACGTGGACGCGCCCGGGAGATTCGAACGGTCAGGTAAGTACAACGGGGGCTCGGGGGGGGCCGGTGCTGCTAGATGTTTTTTTACCTTCATGCATGGAGGTTTAAGAATTTTGACCTCTCAATTGTTTCTCGTACCTCGAGCGGACTTGCTCCCTTACTGTGTTTCCCATTAGTCTCTTCCCTTCTTTTGACTGGACAAATATATTCCATGTTGACTAAACTTTGGCATATTGTTTTTTTCTGTCTTGTGCCAAAAACACCAAATCCTCTATAGCTCCCACATTTCTGACCCTGTTAAGCCATTCAGCAATTGTTGGAGGCCTGGAGCTTTTCAGATTTTTTGCTATGCACGCTTTAGCCTCATTGACCAGGTGGCATAAACAAATTTTTGTATGTCTGTGTAGGTATGTGCGAGAGATGCAACAGGAAAAACCCTGGGTCACCCAGCACTGGATATGTCACCATTTTTTGAGATCTCCTTTGTAACTCTAGCCAGTACTACAGAATTCTGTTTTCTCTCAACACTGCTAACCTGTCAGCTCTTAAAGTGCCAGTTAATGAGTAGTGTGGCTGGCAACTTTGAAAAAGTTGTGTGTGTTTAGAAATGTCCTCTAGATCAGGGATCATCAACCCCCGGGCCGCAGCCCACTACCGGGCCGTGGCCTTACTACAGACAGGCCATGGGTGCGGGCGGCATGAGGGCCGGCAGCCGGTATGTGATAGCAGGGCGGCTGGAATATAAGCGCTGGGTGGAAGAGATGGGCGGGCAAGCAGAGATGACATCTCTCTCCGCCCCCCGCATCGCTGCTCTTCTGCCTTTTCAGCGTCAATGTCGGAGGGGCGCAGGGATCAGAGATGACAACATCTCTCTCCGCCCTTGGCATCGCTGCTGTTGTAAAGCATACATAGTTTAATTCCCTCACCCCCTACTGACCTGCTTTATGGCATTAGAGCTGTCGGCCTCAACGTCGAACGTGCACAGGGATCAGAGTTGAGTTGACATCTCTCACCGCCCCACGCATCACCGCTCTTCTGCTTTAATTTGGCACCCACCACATGGACTAATGCTGCCACCAATGCAGTGACAATTCGCATCAGGTGGCAGGTAACGTAGCAAGTGAGATTCCACATCTGGTGACAGGCAACGTGGCAGGTGACATTCGGCATCTGGTGGCATGCGACATGGAAAGTGACGCGCTCAGGGCTCCCACGGATTCTGCATTATGGTAAGTTGAACCATTTAATTTATTACAATGTAATATAAATAACGCGCTGACAAAGTGCCCGCAAAAAATCGCTTACCGTCCGCACGCCAACCCCCGCCCTGGGCCTTGGCACAATTTTCGTCCATGCAGCTGGTCCCTGGTGCCAAAAAGGTTGGGGACCACTGCTCTAATTGCATATATGCAGGCTTGACAGTGCCAGTATGAATGAGGCCCAACATTTTTTTTTAATCACCAAAATTAACCAGTCATGGTAGTTACTGCTAACCATTGGTGGTCACTTGTCTTGCTTTGTTTTTTTTGTTTTTGTTTGATCGAAAACTGATTAAAAATTGTGCCTTGAAATTTTGGCCAAATGTAGCAGTCAATGTAAATGCCATGTTGTGGTATGGCTTAAAACACATTTTTAGATTACTTTTGCAAAAAATGTATTGACTTAGATTAAATGAACTGGTGCTTGCATCATGGCTTTTTAACAAAAACATGCATGTTAACGAAAGGAAAATAAATAGTCTGAAGAATACCACTGAGGGCATTTTTTTCAGAAAAGATAAGCAGTGACAAAACCTGTATTTTATTGTGCTATGTTTTCTTAGGATTCCCTGTTATAATTTTAATTTACTATTGAGATAATTTCCTGGCCATATACAGTATTTTTTTTAGCCTTGTGGGCAGTTACATAGTTGCATAGAAGGTGAGGTTGGAAAAAAAAAACACAAGTCCAACCTATTGTGCTTTTTTAAGGTTATATTTACCCGCACAGTAAAATTATATTGAATTCTTTGATAACGAAGAAGCTTTTAAATACAAGTCAATCTATATGACATAGTCTATATTATGAACGTATTCACGGAGACGTATAATCATACAAAATAGCTAATTTATTGGTTGACAAAATATGGATATTTACATGACATTAGAATACCAGTTGCGTTACATGAACACATTGCGATAAATTAAACTATCCCCAAAATGGGCGTGCAATACCTTTGATCTGTGTGTCATGTCCAAGTCTCAAGATAACTATATAAAAGACAATGAAACGAAAGCGTCTATTTCATATTTCAACCGTTACTTTACTGCAGGTAAGTAATGGGCCAAAATATGAAATCATATTGGACGATTGTTTTTGTCATTAATTATGAAAAATATTAAAATTAATATTAAAATATTAAAATATAAAAATTGTATGCTTTACAGAAAAATCTACCAGTTATTGATTATGAGACCAGACCATGACTACACGATATACAACTTTAAATCCTACAGAACAACAATATTTCTGATAAAGTAAAATGGCATATTTACCAATTCCAAGATGGCTATGTGCAGATGCCCAGGGTTAATATGCAGTGCTTTCTATGGCCCTTCATGGGATGACAAGATGCCTTCATGCGTTGTCCTAGCGTGCCCCTCCCCCTATGGATGGGGTCTTCTTCCTTCATTGATCCATCTGCCTTCCTTGATCTTTTTCATTGAATGATCTTCCTTGCCTCTCTCTTCATTTTTTCTCTCTCTTCCTTCCTCTCTAATCCCATGGGCTATCTCTCTTATATTACTCAAAACAATAGGACCATTAAATTATCCTACCTCCTGCCCATCTGACAGCTGTCCTTAACTCATTGGCCTCTGGTCTCTATGGGAGTTCCTGGCAATACATGTCGGGCTCCTATTGGCTGACGATTTTAATCATTTACTGGGTCTCTGAGTTTTGAGCACCTCAAGTAATATCACTTTCAGCCACTAGGTGTCTCACCTTTATTGTGAGATGATCTATTTGTTAATAATTGTGTTTTTGGGGAAACTATCAATATATATGTATACATATATATATCTATATATACCTACACCATACTCATTCTGGCAATTCTAAATATCATAAGATACAATCAGTATACCTTTGCATCCCACATAAGATAAACGTATCTTCCCCACAAAATTTCTTCTAAGCATGCATAAGCTTATGTCTCCTAATAAATGCAAAAATGATTATCAATGTGGATACACAAATCATTTTGACATGTGTTTGATGAATTCGTGTAACAGGTACATTCACATTTTTATAATTGCGATTTGACATATTTGATAATGTGGGTTAGCTTTCGTAACACTTCTATAAAACTAATATCTTATATATCTTATTTCTTTTACAAATATCTTCATTAATATTTGTGATGATCATCTTTTCCTTTTTTCCTATGATGTTCCTGATAATTTAAATATTATTTTTCATGCCAACGTATATTTTTCTAATACCCCGTACATTCATAATGCAAGTCAAATTTGTACATTGGTCTGTGAAGGTAATATTTAAAACTGTCTTTTCCGTGGTAGTTCAATAGACCAGCTGTGTAAATATCTTCTTCTCAGGAAATCTAGTTGGCCAACACAAGCCATTGTTTTAGAACGGCTAAGTCAATGTTCGGTCTTCGGTCTACAATGGAGTTATTTCCTCACCTGAAACCAGTTCTTGACTTGCAAAGGTTGTTCTAGGATGAGGCTTGTGATATCTGCTCAGATAGTCATCTGTGCAAACTTCTCTATTGTAAGACTCCTAACCACCTGAAACCAATTCACTTTCTGGGTACACACCAGACCTGGTCAGTTTATATTTTGTGTGCCTGGTTGTGTCCTTAACTATCTTTTGTTTGTTTGCGAAAGTAAGTCATTGTTCTAACTTCCATCCAAGCTTGTAAAAGATAAAGATGGCTGATGTATTGGGGACCTTGTACATCTGAGTCAAATGTATTCCTTCTCCACTGACTGACTGACTTCCTTTATATAATCGTTACGATCAAATTTGAGTTTTAATGGCCTTTTCATATTTTTGCTGAAATATTGAATATATCATTTTTATTCACACCAAAATGTATAACACTATGTAAGTGATTGTCGGTATTACCTTGTATATCCCTGTATGTTGTGGTCGTTCAGGTTCTTATCTAATAGTTTTTTTAAATAAGGTTTAACCTCTTTTCTTCTAATTTTAATGAGTCCTGTTAAACTCCCTTCTCCAAAGTTTAATCCTTATTGTTGGATCTCCAGTATGGTATTTGTAAATTGAAATCCTATCCCTGCTCAAGTGGTTTCTTCTCCAGAGAAAATAAGTTCAGTGCTCGCTACCTTTCTTCATAACTAATATCCTCCAGACCCTTTATTAGTTTTGTTGCCCTTCTCTGCACTCGCTCCATTTCCAACACGTCCTGAGGACTGGTGCCCAAACTGGACCGCATACTCTAGGTGAGGCCAGACCAAAGTCTTGTAAAGTGGGAGAATTTTATCTCTGGCGTTAATCACCATTTCTTTCTCGTACATCACGGGACACAGAGCGGCATATTCATTACTATATGGGTTATATGGAGTACCTTCAGGTGTGGACACTGGCAATCTCAAACAAACAGGAAGTCCCTCCCTATATAACCCCCTCCCCTAGAGGGAGTCCCTCAGTTTTTTCGCCAGTGTCTTAGGTGTTGGTCACGGAATAGCTTTGCTCCACATCCTTGGGATTAAGGGCGGGCTAACCGGATCTGTCCAAGGAGCCTCAGTGCCAAAGTGGACAGTACCCGGGCCCCAAACCGTGCGGTTTTGCCTATAATGCTCCTCTTTGGAGGGCTGGACCCTGGGCCCAGGACTTGGAGTTCGTAAAGACCATAAGTTCCTGTTTGCCAGGGTGCTATATAGGTCCAGGACAGTGGGTACCTTCATAGGACCCCAGGGCCTGAAGGTCTACTACGCTACCCACGGAGATGGGAGAAGATTGGACCGTTTTGCAAAACGTCCTGCGGCATGGAGCAGGTAAGAGGGGAGCCTGCGGGACTTGGTTCGACAGCAGGCTCTCCAGGGGAGATCTTAAGGGGGGTAGCCTGAGTATGCTCTGCATTGGCACCATGGTCACTATGTCTGATGGACAGGATGCCCTGAAATGTTTCCCCCCATCACTTGATCCCCCTACCTATCTATGTATGTTTGCTAGCTACCTGCTGCTCGCTGGTTGAAGATCTTTAAAAAAAAAAAAAAAAAAAAAAAACAGATCTGTCTCTAGGCTAAAGGGACTCCTTAGGGGCCTGTTTTAGCCGTACCTTGCCGGGATTCAAAATCTGCCACCTGATGCGTCCTCCAACCTGCATTCCTGGGCTCCAGAGTGCGTCTCCTCCTGGGCTCTCCCCCCCCCCCGACAGTCGCGCGTGCACGCGCGCATGCATATAGAAAATGTTCGCGCCGTTCGGGAGGGGGGGGGGGGGGGCGGGGAGCATGACTGCAGTGTAGAGTGGGCGTGCCTTCAATTGCTGTTATACACAGCAGGCGCGTTCTTAGCTCAGTTCAAAGCTGAGCTGGAGAGAGAGGACGTAGAGCTGGCAGCACAGTGACTCCCGGTGGCGAGAAGGGGTACTACATGCTGGAGTCAGCTCCAATACTTTTTGTTAAGCCAAAATCCCCTTGGCAACAGGTTGAATGCTGGCAAACATGTTGGGGGTGGGGCTGTATGTTGTGAATAATATTATAAAGGAAAACATACTGAGCCCCACCGGTTTTGGGCATTAGTGATCCTATTGTCCCCTAAACCTTATTTTTTTTTGTACTCCTGGCTATAACAGTCTGTTGTAAGCGGAGTCCCTCGGTTTTGTATTATGGCTTCCAAGGGTTCAGGATCAAAACACAAAAAAAAAAAAAAAAAAAAGGAAAAGGCAAAGACAAAGGGGTTCCTCCTCTGGTTCTGATGATATGCCAATACTTTCCCCACAGGTTATTCCTATAGGGGTCACCCTGGATAAGCCATTAAGGGGGTCTGGTGCTGAGGCTGGCCCAGGTCGGCCCAACCCTGTGGTATCACAGAGGAGATGCTAGCCGTCACCCTAGGGGGGCTAGAGAGAAAAAGTTAACAGCTATGATCGCTGGCTCTTTTTCTGGCAAAAAGCGGACTGGATCCCCATCGCCAAAAGGGACAGAACCTAGAGGAAGGATCTACCACGGAAGAATCGTTTTCAGCCTCCCAGACGGAGAGTCTGTGGGTCCAGTCTTTGACAGACATGGTCCGCTCGGCATTTAATTTGCCATTTCCAGAGCCTCAAGTTCCTGCGGTATCCTCTTTAGGTTCTTTTAAAAGCGCCTTTAAGCAACGCAGCTTTTCCGGTCCATCCTCTGTTAGAGGAATTGGGTTTTCCAGGATTGGGACGACCGGACAGAATTTTTTTCTGCCGCCTAAAGCTGACGAGAGGGTAGTCTTTATGCACGTCTGCCAGGAAATATTTGTGCTTGCAGGCACTCTTTCCCCTGACCAATTGCTCTTTAAAAGGGGGCCCGGATGGCTCAGTCGGTAGAGCATCGGACTTTTGGTCTGAGGGTCCAGGGTTCAGGTCCCGGTTCGGGCACTGCTTTTCAACTACCTGTGAGGTCCTTGAGGCCACATCTCCCGGAAAGCGCCCGATCTCGTCTGATCTCGGAGGCTAAGCAGGGTCGGGCCTGGTTAGTGCCTGGATGGGAGACCACCTGGAAGGTTTTCTGTTATTTACCCTATGGAAAAGACATTTTTCTAAGAAAGGGGGCGCTCCCAACTGTGGACGCAGCCATCTCATGGGTGAATAAATCATTAACTGGCCTAAGGGGAAACATACAAATGTTTAAGGTCCCGGTCGATAAACGTTTAGAGACACTTTCCAGCATCCTTGGCTACAGCCAGCAGTGGCTGCAAGTGGAGTTTTGTCAGGCGTTAAAGAACCAGACAAAACAGATGCTTAAGACATCCCTGCCCAATAGGCAGAGGAGTTATTGGATATTCCCAGAGCTCTGTGCTTTGCGGTAGAGGCTATAAAAAGACTCCATCCAGCAGGCGTCTCGTTGTCACTATTTTTAGTGCATATGAGAAGGCTCTTATGGTTGAAGAACTGGGCGGCCGAGCCCCATGTAAAAGACTGCTGGCAGGTTTGCCCTTCCATGGAAAGATCTGGATAAATACATTCAGACTGTTTCAAGTGGCAAAAGTACCCTTTTACCAGTCAAAAGAAGTTCCGGGGTCCTGCGTTTAAAAGGCAGCTCCCCCCGGTTCCAGGGCCCTCAAATTTCAGGCAGTACGGACCTCCTGCGCGATCAAACTTTTAACAATGGATCGCAAGGACAGGCCTCTGGGGATCGGTCCCCGACAGAGGGGGTCCGATCATCTGTGGCCGCAGGCTACAGATTAGAATTCCTAAAATTTCCTCCACAAGGAAGGCCTCAATGCGGGCAGCATTGGATCACCTGCTTTACCAGGGCATAATGGTAGAGGTACCAGCCCAAGAACAGGGGCTAGGTTTCTATTCCAATCTGTTTGTCATACCAAGGCTCATCGGCAATGTCAGACCAATTTTGGACCTAAAAGGTTTAAATGCTTACCTAAGGGTTCGCTCTTTCCGGATAGAATCCGTTTGGTCAGCAGCCGCCACACTCCAGAAGGATCTGGCTTCTATAGACATAAAGGATGGTTACCTTCATGTACCAGGTCTTTCAGCCACATCAAATATTTTTGTTTTTACGCTTCGCAGTGATACAGCGTCACTTCCAATTCGTGGCGCCCCCCTTCGGGCTGGCTACGGCCCCCGGGTATTCACGAAGGTCCTAGCTCCTATTCTAGTCAGTCTAAAGGATCCAAGGGATCTCGGTCCTAGCATACCTGGACGACCTCTTAATCATAAGATCACTCGCTTCCTTGGTGGAATGCGTAGTAGCCCTCATGGTTCAGTACCTCGAGAGGTTCGGCTGAGTCCTAAACCGGGGAAAGATCAGCATTTCAACCTACAAAGCAGTTGGAATATCTCGGCACGAGATTAGACACAGAACAGAAGATGGATGTTCCTGCCCCTGGTAAAGGTCGAGGCTATCAAAAGATTGATTCAGTTGGTTCTAAGCAAAAAAGAGCCAACTATTCGCCTATGTATGCGATGGACATGTTCGAGGCGATACCACACGCTTCCACACTCGTGTCCTACAGGCAGCAATTCTAGCAGCTTGGTTCTGCCCAGTGGTCTGGAAGGCTGGAGAGCAGTCTTGAACAAGTTCACTCGCCAAGGAACTTGGGCAGAGGCGGAGAGGCAGCTGCCCATCAAGGTCTGGGAGTTCTGAGCGGCTCGGCTAGCCCTCCTGGCATAGACATCCAGATTACAGGGGTCCTCGGTGAGAAGTCATTCAGACAATGCCACAGCGGTGGCATATAGGTGAACCACCAAGGGGGAACCAAGAGTCAAGCCACTCAGAGTGAGAGGAGCTTGGTTTTTCGGTGGGCAGAGGTTTATGTACCCTGCATATCGGCGACATTCATTCCTGAGGTGGACAACCTGCAGGCGTACTTCCTAAGTCGCCAAACCCTGTCGCCGGGGGAGTGGTCTCTGCATCCACAAGTTTTTTTCAGACAATCTGCCAGAAGTGGGGAGGGCCAGACGTGGAGGTCATGGCATCAGGATTCAACAAGAAGCTAGACAGGTTCATGTCTCAACGAGGGACCCTATGGCCTGCGGAACCGATGTGTTGGTTTGCCCTTGGCATCAATCATAACTTCTATATGCATTTCCCCCACTGCAGTTACTACCCCGCCTGTGGCGCAGGATCATAGCACAGGCCGGTTATCCTGGTAGCCCCAGCTTGGTACCGGAGGGCATGGTACTCACTAGTCCTGAAATTGGCAGCGGGAGGCCCTTGGACTCTTCCTCTAGGGCCAGACCTACGCTCACAAGGCCCGATCCTCCACCCTGCATTACGGCGTCTAAATTTGACGGCCTGGCGGCTGAATCCCTGATTCTCAGGGGTAGAGGTCTGTCTAGGCAGGTAATCCCTACCCTCATTAAGGCTAGAAAGCCGGCCTCCAGGGTAATTTTGTTACAGGGTTTGGAGGGCCTACGTAGGCTGGTGTGAGGCTAAGAGATGGGTTTCCCGCAAGGATACCATTGATAGAGTATTAAGTTTTCTCCAGCTAGGAGTGGATAAAGGCCTGGCATTAAGCATGATCTAGGGACAGATTTCAGCCTTATCAGTGTGGTTTCAGAGGCCGCTGGCCGCCCACTCGCTGGTTAAGATCTTCGTACAGGGAGTCTTACGTGTTAATCCTCCAGTCAAATCACCACTTTGTCCATGGGACTTAAATCTTGTTCTGTCAACTCTACAGAAACAACGCCTTGAGCCGTTGGCTGAGGTACCTTTGGTTTTACTGACTGGAAAGTCGGTATTTCTGATCACCATAGTTTCGGCCAGGAGAGTATCGGAATTGGCAGCCTTATCTTGTAAGGAACCATATCTCATTTTACATAAGGATAGGGCGGGGTTCCGTCCTCATTCTTCCTTTCTACCAAAGGTTATATCCAGTTTCCGCCTGAACCAGGATGTGGTACTTCCATCCTTCTTCCAAAACCCACCTCTAGAAAGGAGGGGTTGCTGCATACGTTGGATATTGTCAGGGCCATAAAGGCCTACCTTAAAGCTAGAGAGAAGGTTCGGAAAACAGATGCGGTGTTTGTTTTACCGGAAGGGCCCAAGATGGGTCAGGCAGCTGCTTGATCCACCATCGCAAGATGGATTAAACAATTAATCGTTCAGGCCTGCGGTTTGAAGAGGTTGCCTCCTCCTTTGTCGGCAAAGGCCCATTCTACCAGGGCCATGGGCACCTCCTGGGCAGCACATCATCAGATCTCTATGGCTCGAATATGCAAGGCAGCAACGTGGTCGTCAGTCCACATGTTTACAAAATTGTATCAATTGGACGTAAGAAGGAATGCGGATACAGCCTTTGGGCAGTCAGTACTACAGGCCGCGATTCAAGCTCCTCAGGATCTGAGGGGGCTCCCTTGATTTGATTTGAGATTTACATTCCTCTAAATTAAATCCTTCTTTGGAAGATGTCTCCCTCCCCTCATTAAAGCATTGCTTTCGGACATCCCATATAGTAATGAATATGCCGCTCTGTGTCCCGTGATGTACGAGAAAGAAAAAGGGATTTTTAAATACAGCTTACCTGTAAAATCCTTTTCTTGGAGTACATCACGGGACACAGAGCTCCCACCCCTCTTTTGGGGAACATTTTGGGAGGCATACTGCTTGCTACAAAACTGAGGGACTCCCTCTAGGGGAGGGGGTTATGTAGGGAGGGACTTCCTGTTTGTTTGAGATTGCCAGTGTCCACACCTGAAGGTACTCCATATAACCCATATAGTAATGAATATGCCGCTCTGTGTCCCGTGATGTACTCCAAGAAAAGGATTTTACAGGTAAGCTGTATTTAAAAATCCCTTTTTTAATGCATGCCAATATTCTGTTTGCTTTGTTAGCAGAAGCTTGCCATTGCTGAGCCCATCATCTACTAGGACCCCAGGTCCTTTTCCATCCTTGATTTTTCCCAGAGCCCCCCCCTCCCCCCCCCAACGAGTAGATTGCATTCATATTTTTGCCATCCAAATGTATTTTACATTTTTCTACATTAAACCTCATTTGCCATGTAGTTGCCCACCCCATTAACCACTTAAGGACCGCCTCCTGCAGATTTACGTCGGCAGAATGGCACGGCTGGGCACATCAACGTATATATACGTTGGTTTTAGTACCCAGCCGTGGGTCGCGGGCGCGCCCCCGCGACCCGGTCCGAAGCTCCAGGACCGGGACCGCGGGATTCGCGGACCCGATCGCCGCTGCAGTGCGGCGATCCGTCCCTGGAGCGGAAGAACGGGGAGAGCCGTGTGTACACACGGCTTCCCCGTGCTTCTCTGTGGCCGGAGCATCGATCGCGTCATCCCTGTAATAGGGGGACGCGATCGATGACGTCACACCTACAGCCACACCCCCCTACAGTAGTAAACACAACACATTAGGTACACATTCCCTACAGCGCCACCTGTGGTTAACTCCCAAACTGCAACTGTCATTTCCACAGTAAACAATGCAATTTAAATGCATTTTTTGCTGTGAAAATGACAATTGTCCCAAAAATGTGTAAAAATTGTCCGAAGTGTCCGCCATATTGTCGCAGTCACGAAAAAAATCGCTGATCGCCGCTATTAGTAGTAAAAAAAAAAATAATTAATAAAAATGCAATAAAACTATCCCTTATTTTGTAAACGCTATAAATTTTGCGAAAACCAACCGATAAACGCTTATTGCGATTTTTTTTACCAAAAATATGTAGAAGAATACGTATCGGCCTAAACTGAGGAAAAAAAATGTTTTTTTTATATATTTTTGGGGGATATTTATTATAGCAAAAAGTAAAAAATATTGCATTTTTTTTTAAATTGTCGCTCTATTTTTGTTTATAGCGCAAAAAATAAAAACCGCAGAGGTGATCAAATACCACCAAAAGAAAGCTCTATTTGTGGGAAAAAAAGGACGCAAATTTTGTTTGGGAGCCACGTCGCACGACCGCGCAATTGTCAAAGCGACGCAGTGCCGAATCGCAAAAACCCCTTGGGTCATTTGCCAGCGTATTGGTCCGGGTCTTAAGTGGTTAATTTGTTCAGATCTTCTTGCAAGGTTTTCAAATACAAATGCAGAATTCTGAAGCTTTCCATTAATTGTCAACCACAACAGGGCAATTGAGGTAAAAAAAAGTTTAGACTTTGGAACCACTTTAAACTAGACATTGGGAAATGGATGTCAAAGGGTATTGGTTTAGTTTAGGTCAGTCTGTGCTTATAGTTTTATAAGCCTTTGGAGATGAGCCATGCAAAGAAATGGGGTAAATAACCATCGCTTTCTGTTTTTTTTTTTTTAATGCCTTTTAGCAACAATATACAAAACTTGGCCAATGGACTAGATGTCTGTGTTTAAATTGTAAGATGCAGATTCACTTATCTTGTTCCTTTTGAACACATCTTTGTAAAGGATGTAGACTGATCAGAGAAGCTAAGGAAGGGGTGCAGTGGACTGAACGTTAAAGCGTATATAAAATCAAAGCAACAGATTAAACAAATCTCCCTACATAAATTTTACAAATACAGCTGATATCTTCAGATTTATATATGGTTTAGAAAGTGCACAGTGTTATAATTTTCACCTCCTCATTCAGCAGTAGCAGTGTAGTGTTGGATTACACTCGGAGACGGCTGATTGAAGGAAAGGCACACATCCTGATAACAGGAAAGTAGCAGGAGAAAGCCACATGACTTGGTGCTTAAAGAGAGATAAGAAAACTTTAAAAAAGTTTTCATGGATCGGGTTTACATGCAATTTAATGCCTCCACACATCGGTTAAGAGTGTAAACTCCTAAACATTGGCTGCATCTAGACACAGAATAATCTAACATTCTGGCCAATGAAGTCCAATAATACGCAAACGCTTAAAGTGCTTCTGCGATATGTGGCTTTAGGCACATTTTTTTTAAGGAATTTTTCTCCTGCCAGCAGAGAAGCAAAGATTTTTATTTTATTTTTCATTTCTTGACCTGGCCAAGATGTTTTTTTTTTTTTTTGTGTTTTTTTAAATCTTTTTACAGAACATTCTGTCTATCAAACATGGCAATTGGAGGGTTGAGTGCCACTGCTAAAACCACAGTTCTACCACTGCCAGAGGAGCTTGGTGTCAGTAGGGTTTACTTGGAGGACTTATGTAAACTATTGTTTAGTGCCGTAAAAATTAAATAAAAACCCTTGGAGAAAAGTTTAACTATTTCCTGCCCATAGGACATCATGACGGTCTTAAATTTAAGTGGCGATATCTGGATGATGCCTGCAGCTACAGGCATCCAGTTATTTTTGTTTTCAGCCGGTGATTCCCTCTAATGTAAAAGCCATCCTTGCGACTCTTGCCTAAAGTGTTACTAAACCCAGGAGCCTGCATACACTATCTGGTCTCCCACAGTACACAACATGGAAATGCAAATAGTTTTGTTAATATAAACTTCTAAATACCCTTTTTCATCAGCAGTTAGAGCAGTCTTGTGACTTGTATCAGTGTCTGGTTTAAGCTAGTAACAGGAGTTTTCATTTTCCCCTGATTGTCCTATAAAGCTGCAGGAGCCCCTGACCCCCTGTCTGGACAGTGCTGATTGGCCCTGTGCTGATCATGTGCACTCTCACAATGAGGGCTAGAATAAAGCGAGTGTAAAAGACCTGTAAAACGCTCGCCAAAACCCTGAATAAATATGGCCAGGACACTGTATCGAAGGCCTTTTGTAGGTCCAATGACAGGAGACCCTGCTGCCTTTTACCTCCAACCCAATTTAATTGTAGTAATGATACTATGTCGATTGCTCTTGTAATTTGATCTGGACCTTGTCTACCTGGGATAAAGCCTACTTGATCTTTATGAATGTAGGAATTAATAAATGATCGATTGCCCATAATTTTTGTCAGTATTTTTATATCGTTATTCATAAGGGAGATAGGGCGGTAATTGCTCTGGATTTTTGTCTGGTTTCGGGATGACCATAATGTATGCTGTGTTTAGGTGTGTGTCCAAGGGATCTCCTTGTGTTTTATCATTAACCACTTAATCACCGGGCCTATTCTGGCACTTTTCTCCATGTACAAATCACAATTTTTTTGCAAACAAATTTATCAGAACCCCCAAATATTACATATATATTTTTTAGCAGACACCCTAGGGAATAAAATGGCGGTCATTGCAACTTTTTTCTTTCACGGTATTTGCACAATAATTTTTCAAACGCCTTTTTTTTAGGGAAAAAAAGTTTCGTGAATTAAAAAAATCAAAACAGTTAGCCCAATTTTTTGTATAATGTGAAGGATAATGTTACGCCGAGTAAATAGATACCTAACATGTCACGCTTTAAAATTGCGCACACTCATGGAATGGCGCCAAACTTCGGTACTTAAAAATCAAAATCTCCATAGGCGAAGCTTAAATTTTTTTTTACAGGTTACTATTTTTAAATTACATAGATCTAGTACTAGAATTGTTGCTGACACTCTAACGCACGCGATGATACCTCACATGTGGGGTTTGAACGGTGCTGACATATGTGGACGGGGCTTGCTTGCGTGTTTGCTTCTGCGAGCGACCAGGACAGGGGCGTTTTTAATATTTTTTTATTTATTTTTACTTTTTTTTTTTTTTTTTACACTTTTTTTTACTTTTTTCTTTTTTTCACTTTTATTCCTATTGCAAGGAATGTAAACATCCCTTGTAATAGGAATAGTGTGCGACAGGTCCTCTTTATGGAGAGATGTGGGGTCAATAAGACCCCACATCTCTCCAGGCTGGAAAGCATTAGATCAAGAAGAAAAATTCACGATCCAATGCATTCAGCCGCGATTGCGGCTGTGTTTACATTCCGGGTACCGGGCGTGACGTCATAACGTCGTGCCAGGTCCTCAGACGGTCATAGAGATGACTGACCGTCTGGTCACCAGTCATCTGTATGGTTTTGCTGCGAACACCGGACGATTTGCTCTCTGGGCCCCCGATGGCACGAGAGAGCCCAGAGAAGCACCGGATGGTGGCCGGAGGGGGGAACCGTCGCTTTGATCATTCTTATGGTGCACAGAATCGCCGGCTGAAGACAATGATATTTGAATGATGCCTGTGGCTGCAGGCATCACCCAAATATCCCCGCACAAAGTGGAGGACATCAGATGACGTCCTAAGGTGAGCAAGTGGTTAAAGAATTTGGACAGATAAGGGACTAAGACATCAGCAAATGCTTTATAGTATGGGATCGATAGGCCGGCCGATCCCTTTTTGAGGTCTTTAACCACTTGATCACCGAGCCTGTTTTTCAGAGTCTGTGTTTACGAGACTAAAACTGTTTTTTTGCTAGAAAATTACTTAAAACCCCCCATAAAATGGGAGTCATTGCAATACTTTTTGTCACACCGTATTCGCGCAGCAGTCTTACAAGCGCACTTTTTTTGGAAAAAAATCATTTTTTAATCAAGTCAACAATAAATTTTGCCCAATTTTTTTTTTATATATTGTAAAAGATAATGTTACGCCGAGTAAAATGATACCCAACATGTCACGCTTAAAAATTCGGCCGCTCGTGGCATGGCGTCAAACTTTTACCCCTAATCTCGATAGGCAACGTTTAAAAAATTCTATAGGTTGCAGGGGAGGTCTAGGGCTAGAATTGGAGCTCGTCGGATGGGGCGCTTTAAAAAAAAAATTCTTATTTTTTTTAATTTTTAATTTTTTACACTGAAATAAAAAAAAAATATATATCACTTTTTTTCCTATTACAAGGAATGTAAACATCCCTTGTAATATATAAAAAAGCATGACAGGTCCTCTTAAATATGAGATCTGGGGTCAAAAAGACCTCAGATCTCATATTTAGATTTAAATGCAAAAAAGAAAAAAAAAATAGAAACTGTCATTTTTTTCAAATGACAAAAAAAATGTTTCTTTAAGACGCATGGGTGGGACTGACTGACATTTTGCCCTCACTCACATCCCCACACAGAAAGCCGAAGGACCCGATCGCCTCTGCCGCTACTGACGGCTCCGGTAAGCGCCGGAGGGCGCGGGGTAGCGGCGGGAGGGGGGCTCTCTCCCACCACCAATAACGGCGAGACCGCTGTTATCATTGATGGGACCGTCCACTGAAGAGATGGATGTCTCGGTTGTGGCAGCAGCTGCTGCTGTTACCGAGATATCCATCTTTAAAAACAGGATGTATATTTACAGTGGGCGGTTGTCAAGTGGCTAATTACATCCCTGACTTCTTCCCCCGTAATAGGAGCCTCCAAGAGGCTTCTGTGTGAGTCGGATAGGGTTGGAATAGGTAGGTCATCCAAAAACCTAGAAATTGAATTTTCATCCAAATGAGAAGGAGAATTATACAAGTTGGAATAAAAATTTCAGAATGCTTCCAGGATTTTAGCAGGATTGGCAGTAGGGGGTTGACCTGATAGCCTGATTTTAGGCATGGTATGGAATCTGATACTGTGAGATAATTTTCTTGCTAGTGGTCCCAATTTGCTTGTGTATAAAATGTATTGCCACTCCATCTTAGTGCCTTTTCAGCCTGGGAAGTTAGGGCAAGGTTAAGATCTAGTCTAGCCCTGTCTAATAAAGCTATGGGAACCTTGGAGGGATTTCTTTTGTGCTTAGTTCGTAAAGCTTTATATTCCGCTTCCAACCGCTCTATGTAACAGTGGCGGCTGGTGCTCAAAATTTTTGGGGGGGCGGAAACGAAAAAAACAAAACAATTACAGCCTCACTGGGCCCATCAATTATCACCACTGTGCCATCAAAATGCAGCCACTGTGCCATGCCATCAAAATGCAGCCACTGTGCCCATCAATTGTCACTGTCCAGACATCCATCCACCTCGGAGCTTTATATTATAACCTGCTGGGACTTGTAGTTCTCATCTCCTGGGGCTCAGGTGCATGCAATCCACCATCTTTGTTCAGTTTTTCTTACTGCTGGGACTTGTAGTCCCATAGATGGTGGATTGCATGCACCTGAACCCCAGGAGATGACGAACTACAAGTCCCAGCAGGTTATACATACAATAAGGCTCTGAGTTGAATGGGTGTGGATTGCATGCACCTGAGCCCCAGGAGATGGAGAACTACAAGTCCCAGCAGGTTATAATATAAGGCTCCGAGGTGGATGGGTGTCCAGACATCCATCCACCTCGGAGCCTTATATTATAACCTGTTGGGACTTGTAGTTCTCCATCGTCTTCTGGGGCTCAGTTGCATGCAATCCACCATCTTTGTCCAGTTTTTTTTCTCAATGCTGGGACTTGTAGTTCTACATCTTCTCCTGGTGCTCAGGTGCATGCAATCCACCATCTATGAGACTACAAGTCCCAGCAGTGAGAAAAACTGGACAAAGATGGTGGATTGCATTCACCTGAGCCCCAGGAGAAGATGAACTACAAGTCCCAGCAGGTTATACATACAATAAGGCTCTGAGGTATATGGGTGTGGATTGCATGCATCTGAGCCCCAGGAGAAGATGGGGAACTAAAAGTCCCAGCAGGTTATACAATAAGGCTCAGAGGTGGATGGGTGTCCGGACATCCCATCCACCTCGGAGCCTTACATTATAACCTGCTGGGACTTGTAGTTCTCCATCTTCTCCTGGGCTCAGTGCATGCAATCCACACCCATCCACCTCAGAGCCTTATTGTATGTATAACCTGCTGGGACTTGTAGTTCTCCAATCTCCATCTTCTCCATGAGCGCCAGAAGAAGATGAACTACCAGTCCCAGCAGTCTAAATACAATAACGGGCTCCAAGGTGGATAGGTGGGGATCAGGCAGTGCACCGTTGTCTGCTGATGACTTTGGGGGCGATCAAGCAAATCCATTTTTAATTCTGTGGCATCGGCTTACCTTAGCAGCTCTGCTCCGCTCGGGCAGTGTGAAGAGAACTGAGCTGCCGCGTGACGTCACTTCCGGTTTTAGTCTGTAAGACGAATAGCCGGAAGTCATAGTAATGCTCCTGGCGCCCATAGAGATGCATGGGAAGCTTATCGGCGCTTTGCAATGCGCCCATATGGCAGGATAAAAGCCCGCAAATGAAGCGCCATGTATGCAATCTAAAGATTGCAGTGACGCGGTGTTTCATAGGGCAATGGTGGCCGGCGCTAAATCCTATTGTATTAAAGAATTATTTTTTTACGTTTCTTAACCGCTTAATGCCCGTCACGCGACTATGTATGTCCACAGAATGGCACGTACAGGCAGATGGGCGTACATGTACGTCCCTGCGTTCCTGTGGGTCAGGCGTCCGATCAGGACCCCCTCCGCTGCGTGCGGTGGGTGGCTTACCTCCGGGAGCGATCCGGGACGAGGGGGCGGCTGTTCGTTTTTGTCCGCCCCCTCGTGATCGCTCCCAGCCAATCCCCTAAGCCTCCTCCTTGTCACTTCCTCTGCCTGTATAATGTAAACACAGGAAGAGGAAGTGATGTCAGCTCTCCTCTCGGCGGTATTTTCAATCCGCCGAGAGGAGAGAAGACATCACAGTAAGTTGCACCAACACTACACTGACACCACACACAGGCACATTTAACCCCTTCCAATCACCCCCCCCCCCAGCCCCCTGTCACAATGTCACTGGTTGCAGTGATCATATATTTACTGATCACTGCATTTAGTGTCAGTGTGACAGGCAGTTAGTGTTAGGTCCAGGGTAGCCCCGTACCCCCCCTAATAAAGTTTTAACCCCTTGATCACCGCCCTAGTTAACCCTTTTACCCCCTATTGCCAGCGTCACTAACCGATCGTTTTTCTGATCGCTGTATTAGTGTCGCTGTTGCCGCTAGGTAGCAAATTTTTTTTATTGCAATATTTCTTTTTTTTTTTTTATTATTAAAGACGTGGCTGAATAAATTTTGGCCTAAATGTTTGACTAAAATTTAGTTTATTCGATTTTTCTTATAAGAAAATGTAAAATATATTGTGTTTTTTTTCAAAAATGTTGCTCTATTTTTGTTTATAGCGCAAAAAAATTAAAATCGCAGAGGCAATCAAATACCATCTAAAGAAAGCTCTATTTGTGGGAGGAAAAGGACGCGAATTTTGTTTGGGAGCCACGTCGCACGACCGCGCAATTGTCTGTTAAAGCGACGCAGTGCCGAATTGTAAAAACGCCTCTGGGCATTTAGCAGCATATTGGTCTGGGGCTTAAGTCGTTAAGGGGACACTGCACCCGTGGGGTCGGCGGCACCCCCTATGGGCAGGCCGCCACTGCAATGTAAGCCCTACGATCTATTGGCTTGTGTGGCAATTTGAATGAATTTACCCCGTATAAAGGTTTTATGTGCAGCCCAAAGAACTTCGTTTGAAACGTCACCTGTGCCATTAAGAGAAAAGTATTCTCGTAATGTCTTATCTAAAACTTCAATTGAGGCTGGATTAGATAAAATAGACTCATTAAGTTTCCAGTGACTTCGTTTCGTACCTAAATCCGAGGAGCGAAAATCATAACTACTGAATGGCCAGACAGTGCCGTATCTTTGATGTGAGCATTGATTATAAAAGGAAGCAT
Organism: Rana kukunoris; assembly: GCA_029574335.1. NCBI lineage: Eukaryota > Metazoa > Chordata > Amphibia > Anura > Ranidae > Rana > Rana kukunoris. The sequence continues at coordinate 109,084,838 of CM056054.1, forward strand.
GGGTGAAAGAGTAAAAATATGGTCTATCCTAGCATGTGTGTTTTGGGGATGAGAATAATGTGTATAGTCCTTTTTTAGATGGGTTTAATTCCCTCCAAATATCCGAAAGGTTATGGGCAGAGAGAATTTGGGCATTTTTTTTGGCTTTCTCTGGTTGGGCGAGTTAACTGGTCTTTCAGGGGTTTGGATTTATCAAGTGCTTGATCAAATGCTACATTAGAGTCTCCCCCAAAAATCACTGTGCCCGCTAACATAGGATTTAGGATGTTAATCGTGGTCCTGAAATTTTTTTGCTTGACCCCTGTTAGGGGCATAATAGGAGATAAGGAAATAGGTTTCCCTCTATCGTGCCTTGTAATAGTATAATTCTCCCTTCGGGATCATTGTACTAAAATGATTTTTCAAATTTACATGGTTTTGAAAAATTTATGACTACCCCTTTAGTTTTATTCTCCGCATTAGCGAGGTGGAATTGAGGAAAATAAGGATGTATATACTTGGGATTATATTGTGTAGGAAAGTGTGTCTCTGGGAGCATGATGACATCTAATTTGAGAGATTTGTAATAATCTAGAATTTTTCTCCGTTTTATTTGGGAATTTAAACCTTGGACATTATGAGATGCAATTTTAAGATGTCTGAACTAGCCATGGGAGTTCGGAAAGGTACATATACATAAAACGTCCCCACTCGCCCTTAGAAGTTCTTCAATCGGAAACTTCACAGGAGTGAATTGTACCAGATAATTAGAGAAAAAGGCATCCATCTGTAGTCTAAAGAAAATAAATTCTGAATTATACTCGAAAATCAGGTAAATAAGAAAATGTAAATAAAATAACAAAGAAAAGAGGGGAAAACGAAAAGTGTGAGAGACGTCTCAGCATATACGACCAAGAACCAGGAGGGGAGACACCACCTGATTCCATACACTAATCACAAAAAGAGGTCTGACCCAAAAGGATCAGACAATCTAACCCTCGGGGGTCCGTAGGCTACCAAGGAATATGAGGTACATGTGAACCACCCCCGAACAGGGTGCCCATATTAAAACGGGAAACTACATCTTGAGCACAGCAAAACGATTGTTTATGCACATCTGAAAGACAAAATTGAAAAAAAAATAAAAAACACAAAACAAGGGAGAAAAAAATTATGTTCAAGCAAGTCTGAGAAACTGAATTTAAACAAAGAAAAGTACACAAACCATAGGATGGACTATGGGTGTCCTAGAGTACTACAGTGCCACATGAAGACAAAGAAAAATGGATAGCCGCACTCCAAAACCTGATGGGTGGTCTTTTATTCAATAGACAGCATGTACAAAAATAGGGTCACAGCAGTGGAAACAAGGAACAGCCGACGCGTTTCGCATAGGCGGAGACCTTGTATTCTCCATCTCCCACTCTAACCCATGAAATGTCTGGGTTCGCTCGTACGTGTCGCAGGAAGGGATCGAGTGTGAGTGCGAACAGTAGGGGCGACAGGGGTATAAGTACTCGCGCAAATGCTCAGTATCTGTCCGATACTATCGGGACAACCCTAAGTGCCAGAAGGTTGGAGGCTTGTCTCTGTGCTGTTTTGTAAGTGGGATACTTTGTGACATTTGTGTATTAATGGCTTTCTTCTTGCAACTGGACCATGCAGCCCATCTTTCTTCAAGTGCATCTTGAAACTGCCACACCACATTTTCAGAGTCCTGTATGTCACCTGAAGTTATTTGTGGGTTTTTCTTTGCATCCCGAACAATTTTCCTGGCAGTTATGGCTGACATTTTAGTTGGTCTACGTGACCGTGGTTTGGTTTCAACAGAACCCCTAATTTCTTTATCGTACATCATGGGACACAGAGCCTTAAGTTTTTACTTAATGGGTAAATAGGCCACCTTTTAGGTGTTAACACTGGGAAACCCTAATTAACCACTTAAGGACCTGCTCATGTACATTTATGTTGGTACTTTAACCACTTAAGGACCGCCGCACGCCTATGTACGTCCACAACATGGCTCGTACAGGCACAAGGGCGTATATATACGTCCTCGCCTTTGTGCAGTTCGGGGGTCCGATCGGGACCCCCTCCGGCGTGCGGCGGTCCCCCTGGCTCTGGGAGCGATCGCCGACGAGCGGGCGGATGTCCGTCTTTTTCGCCCCCCCGCGATCGCTCCTAGCCAATGGGAGCGCTCCCCCTTCGTGTCCCTTCCTCCTCCTGTGTTTACACAGGAGGCGGAAATGATGTCCTCTCTCATCGCAGCAGTGTTTTCCACCGCTGCTGATGAGAAGACATCCACAGTAAGTGTGCACCAACACAACACTGACACACACACACACATAGGCACATTAACCCCTGGTGATCACCACCCCCGTCAGTGTCACTGAATGCAGTGATCTAATCACTGCATTTAGTGTCAGTGCGACAGGCAGTGTAAAAATTAGTTAGTGTTAGGTTCAGGGTAGCCCCGTACCCCCCTAATAAAGTTTTAACCCCCTGATCACTGCCCTAGTTAACCCTTTCACTCCCTATTTCCAGGGTCACTAAGCGATCATTTTTCTGATCGCTGTATTAGTGTCGCTGTTCCTGCTAGGTAGCTATTTTTTTTTTTATTGCGATTTTTTTTTTTTTTTTTTTTTTTTTTTTTTTTTTTTTTTTTACTAAAGACATGTGGCTGAATTAATTTTGGCCTAAATGTTTTACTAAAATTTAGTTTATTTGATTTTTTTTTTTTTTATAACAAAAAGTAAAAAATTGTGATTTTTTTCAAAATTGTTGCTTTATTTTAATTTATAGCGCAAAAAATAAAAATCGCAGAGGCGATCAAATACCACCAAAAGAAAGCTCTATTTGTGGGAAGCAAAGGACGCAAATTTTGTTTGGGAGCCACGTCGCACGACCGCGCAATTGTCAAAGCGACGCAGCGCCGAATTGTAAAAACACCTTGGGTCATTTAGCAGCATAGGTGTCCGGGTCTTAAGTGGTTAAAGATGGATATCTCGGTAACGGCAGAAGCTGCTGCCACAACGAGATATCCCTCTTTAGTGTGAGCGGTCTTGTAAAAAATAACGGTGGTCTCCGGCGGATTCGCTGCGAGATCACCGTTGGGGCGGGAGCATCTCTCCCGCACCCTCCGCTGCTTACCGGAGCCGTTGGTAGCGGCCGAGGCGATCCGGTCCTTCAGCCTGCTGTGTGGGGATGCGAGTGAGGGCAAGATGGCCCCTACCCATCCCCATAGCAGGGTGGAAGTGACGCCAAAACGTCACTTCCGCCAATGCTTCTTAAAGGCATATTTTTTGTTTTTTCAAATGACAAAATTTCCAATTTCTTTTTGCGTTTAAGTCTAAATATGAGATCTGAGGTCTTTTTGACCCCAGATCTCATATTTAAGAGGACCTGTCATGCTTTTTTCTATTACAAGGGATGTTCACATTTCTTGTAATAGGAATAAAAGTGATCAATTTTTTAATTTTTTCAGTGTAAAAAATAATAAAAATAAAACAAAATAGTTTTTTTAAAGCGCCCCGACGACCTCGCGCGCAGAAGCAAATGCATACGTAAGTAGCACCCGCATATGAAATAGGGCTGCGCATCTTCACCAGTCTCACGATTCGATGCGATTACGATTATCAAGTCCACGATTCGATTTAATCCTGCAATGCATCACGATTGCAGCACAAGTGCGCATGGCTTTCATCAAAAAAAATTTAAGTACTCCATTTTTTTCGATTTGTTCTTAAAAAAAAAAAAAACACACACAATAACACTTCCTGCATGTAGCAAAGTCTAAACACCGCAGACATGCTACAGGAGATGGTCAGAGACTGAGGACATGCCCCAGGAGATGGTCAGAGACTGGGGACATGCCCCAGGAGATGGTCAGAGACTGGGGACATGCCCCAGGAGATGGTCAGAGACTGGGGACATGCCCCAGGAGATGGTCAGAGACTGGGGACATGCCCCAGGAGATGGTCAGAGACTGGGGACATGCCCCAGGAGATGGTCAGAGACTGGGGACATGCCCCAGGAGATGGTCAGAGACTGGGGACATGCCCCAGGAGATGGTCAGAGACTGGGGACATGCCCCAGGAGATGGTCAGAGACTGGGGACATGCCCCAGGAGATGGTCAGAGACTGGGGACATGCCACAGGAGATGGTCAGAGACTGGGGACATGCCACAGGAGATGGTCAGAGACTGGGGACATGCCACAGGAGATGGTCAGAGACTGGGGACATGCCACAGGAGATGGTCAGAGACTGGGGACATGCCACAGGAGATGGTCAGAGACTGGGGACATGCCACAGGAGATGGTCAGAGACTGGGGACATGCCACAGGAGATGGTCAGAGACTGGGGACATGCCACAGGAGATGGTCAGAGACTGGGGACATGCCACAGGAGATGGTCAGAGACTGGGGACATGCCACAGGAGATGGTCAGAGACTGGGGACATGCCACAGGAGATGGTCAGAGACTGGGGACATGCCACAGGAGATGGTCAGAGACTGGGGACATGCCACAGGAGATGGTCAGAGACTGGGGACATGCCACAGGAGATGGTCAGAGACTGGGGACATGCCACAGGAGATGGTCAGAGACTGGGGACATGCCACAGGAGATGGTCAGAGACTGGGGACATGCCACAGGAGATGGTCAGAGACTGGGGACATGCCACAGGAGATGGTCAGAGACTGGGGACATGCCACAGGAGATGGTCAGAGACTGGGGACATGCCACAGGAGATGGTCAGAGACTGGGGACATGCCACAGGAGATGGTCAGAGACTGGGGACATGCCACAGGAGATGGTCAGAGACTGGGGACATGCCACAGGAGATGGTCAGAGACTGGGGACATGCCACAGGAGATGGTCAGAGACTGGGGACATGCCACAGGAGATGGTCAGAGACTGGGGACATGCCACAGGAGATGGTCAGAGACTGGGGACATGCCACAGGAGATGGTCAGAGACTGGGGACATGCCACAGGAGATGGTCAGACTGCAGAAATTATACAGGAGATGGTCAGACTGCAGAAATTATACAGGAGATGGTCAGACTGCAGAAATTATACAGGAGATGGTCAGACTGCAGAAATTATACAGGAGATGGTCAGACTGCAGAAATTATACAGGAGATGGTCAGACTGCAGAAATTATACAGGAGATGGTCAGACTGCAGAAATTATACAGGAGATGGTCAGACTGCAGAAATTATACAGGAGATCAGCAGGTAAGTAGGATTTTTTATTTTAAAGAAAAAATACCTTTTATCACTTTAACAAACCTATTGAGTCTTTTGGCAGCAACTTGCATAGTAAACGGGTCAACATCACTGCAAAAATAAAAAAAGGAACACATTCCAATCAGCAAGAAATATACTGCTTGCAGATCAGTAGATGGTTCCAGAGGGGAGAGATGATAGGGATATGACAGGAAGAAATTAGACAGTAAAAGAGTTTGTGCAGCCCCCCCAATGTGTTAGGCACACAGTACACACACAGGACAGCTGCAGGAGATATACTCTAACCCATATATCAAGCATGACAGGCTTATCTCTCACCTCCAGAGCACTCCCACCCCCCCTCCTCTCCTCGCAGCTCGTTTCCAGAAGCCAACTTTATGCCTCATGACAGGGATGTTAAAACAGCTGCAGTCTCAGCTCCGTGCACAGTGATCTGTGCGTATGTCTCGGCTCCGTGCACAGTGATCTGTGCATATGTCTTGGCTCCGTGCACAGTGATCTGTGCGTCTGTCTCGGCTCCGTGCACAGTGATCTGTGCGTCTGTCTCGGCTCCGTGCACAGTGATCTGTGCGTCTGTCTCGGCTCCTCATACAGTGATCTGTGCGTCTGTCTTGGCTCCTCGTGCGGCTCCTCGAGCTACAAATCCCAGAGGAGGGGGATAGCGTGGGTGGGGGCAGCAACGAGGCTACATGATTGTGTGTGAGGACGAGACAGCGCCAGGCAGCCAGCCGATCGACGGCACTACATTCCAGCAAAGACATTGCTGTGTGGGGAGAGGGGCCGCAATGACATCATTCACAATCGATTATTGCTGAACACCGAATCGATGCAGAATCGGGACAGGTATAATCTCGATGCGGCGATTATTTTCAACACACCTAATATGAAAACGGTGTCCAAATCACAAAAGTAGGTATCACCGCAATCGTTAGAGCGAGAGCAATAATTCTAGCCCTGGACCTCCTCTGTAGCGCAAAAGATGCAACCTATAGAATTTTTTAAACGTTGCCTATCAAGATTTTTAAGGGTAAAAGTTTGAAGCCATTCCACGAGCGGGTGCAATTTTTAAGCGTGACATGTTGGGTATCATTTTACTCGGTGTAACATTATCTTTCACAATATATAAAAAAATTGGGCCAAATTTATTGTCTTTTTTAATTCAAAAAAGTGATTTTTTTTTCCCAAAAAAGTGCACTTGTAAGACTGCTGCGCAAATATAGTGTGACAAAGTATTGCAATGACCGCCATTTTATTCTCTAGGGTGTTGGAAAAAAATATATATAATGTTTGGGGGTTTTAAGTAATTTTCTAGCAGAAAAAAGTTTGTCTTGTAAACGCCAAATCTGAAAAACACCCAAGGCCCTTAAGTGGTTAAGGAAGTGTACTCCCTATATAACCCCCTCCTCCTTCCAGGAGCACATCAGTTTTTTTTCGCCCGTGTCTAAGGGTCCTTTCACACTAGCGGACCGTTCATCCGCTCATTACAAGTCCGTTTACGGACTTGTAATGGGCCCCTATGGGAGCGGATCCGTTAGCGGATGATGCATCCGCTAACGTCCGCCAGATCCACATCCGTTTCCATAGCAGGACGGAAGAATGTCCTATTTTTCTTCCGGCCGGCCAAACGGATCGGATGCAAACGGACAGACGGTCCGTTTCCATCCGACTCCCCATAGGGGAGAGCGGAGGAGAGACAGGGCGGTCCCTGCACAGTGTGCGGGGACCGCCCTGTCTGCCGACAGCTGAGCGGAGACCCCCCGCTGAGCTACCGGACACACGGAGCGGACCAAAAAACGGTCCGCTTCGTGTGAAAGGACCCTAAAGGTGTTGGTCACGAGTGAAGTGCTCTGAAGTGCTCCAGGAGGGATCCATGCTGGATTTAAATTCCTCCATAAAAAGCCAGATCCAACCACATTGCCACTGGGGCCTAAATGGATGGTACCTGGGATCTTGTATCCGAAGCACAAGGTTTTGCCTGTAATGCCTCTTTGTAGGGCTGGACCCCAGAAATCCAGGGTTTAGGTCTTTGTAAAATGACCTAAAACTCCTGAGGGGGTGCTATACATGGCCCAAGGCAGTCCTTAAAGGTTTGGCTGAATGCAGCCCGTGGTGATGGGGGGGGGGGTGGGGGGGGTGGGGGGGGGGGTGGAGAGAGAACTGGATTTTTTTTCTGTTGATTCAGTAAAATCCTGCGACGATAAGGTAAGGAAGAGACTTGGATATTTTTAAATGTCTATGTATTTCTTCCCTTAAGGAAAAGAGATTGTCATGCCTTAAAATATCCACTAGAGGGAGTCTATGCACTTACCATACTCTGTCGTCTTCACTAGAGCTTCGACCGTGTATGGCTTATACAGCAGGTGGAGAGGAAATTCTTACAATGTAAAAATATCATTTAAAAATTATTTTTTCTCTCTCTGATGGGACCAGTGGCTCAGGGGGACAGCAGCGCTGCACCCCCTTACATTACCCTCCCTCCGCCGCGGGGGACACAAAGGGGTCCTGCTATGTACCGCTGCTATGATTGACTGCCTGTTTTTCTCTGTGCCTTACTGCAGTCTCGGCTTCCCTTCCCCCCTCGTGTTCTGGTCTGGAACACTTGGGGGGGGGGGGGGGGGAAAGCAGTTTTTCTGGAGGGGGCGGGGCCTAAACACAGTGCCATGAAAACATCCACGGGACACACAGGCTGGAAACAAACAAAAGGAAAGCTGTGTCAGTCTCTCTCCTGCTGCTGAGTAGGAAACAGCTGCCTGCACACAGGGACACATGAGCTGTGGGTATCACTGGCACTCCTGATTCTGAGGACACTTTTCCAGCATTAGGCTGAATTGTATAGCGACTTGATATAGGTCATGACTATTTCAGCGATTTAGTGCAAATTGTATAGCGCCTCTGTTTTTGTACTTGGGACTATGCCTGCCAAAAGACACCTTCAAAACCAAGAAAGCAAAAATTTCACCCCTAGGCATTGGGATTTCAAGCTGTATTTCCAGGCTGTCATCCTCACCTGAATCACCAAGTATGGCAACTCAGGGTGAGCTTTTGGAACAAATTGGTGCAGCTGCCCCTCGCATCTCAGCACCTGCATACGTAACTGAAGATGCCCTTTCCTCCTCCCTCCAGGGTTTGGAAAAAAGATTAGCGTCTTTAATCGCATCCTCTATTCAGATGGATAAGAAACGTACTAGGTCCCCTTCCCCCACTCTAGCGTTGCTGGGGGAACAGTGGACTCACAATGAGGTGTTACCCTCAATCGATCAGGAAGAAAAACAAACCGATGAGACCTCAAAAAAGGAGACAATGGTAGATGAACATTTTTTCAGCTTCCCAAACTGAGAAATTGCTGATACAATCTTACAGAAATGGTTCATTCCACCTTCATGCTGCCTCTAACAGACTCATGAAAACCCGGCCTCTTTCTTAGGTTCTTTAAAACCTTACCATGCTTTGCATGCGTTTCCAGCACATGCATTGCTAGAACAGCTCATATTTCCGGAATGGGATCATCCGGATAAGCACTTTCTCCCTCCTAAAAGTTTTGCAACTCGCTATCCTCTGGAGGAAAAACTCTCCAAAAGATGGAAAGTACCAGCAATTGACGCTGCGATTTCCAATGTGAATAACGTAACTTGTCCTGTAGACAATGCACAGATGCTTAAGGATCCAACAGATAAGTTGGAATCCCTGCTAAAATCTGACTTTTCCATAGCGGGTGCAGTCAGCCGCGATAGACGTCTGCCAATCCCTAAAGGACCAATTTAAATTGGCCCTTACAGAACTCCCTACACAACAAGCTCAGGATTTGGCTGAACTACCAAAAACATTGTTTTGCCATAGATGTCATTAAAGATTCTATTCACCAGGCATCCCGCCTTTACGATTATGCTTGTACATATGTGCAGGATCCTGTGGCTAAAAAATTGGTCAGCTGAAACACCATGTAAGAACCTCCTAACTGGGTTCCCCTTCCATGGGGAGCGACTTTTCGGAGATGAATTGGATAAATATATCAAGTCAATTTCTAGTGGCAAAAGCTTTTACCCTTCAAAAGAAAATGCAAACAGGCTCTTTCCCCGGTGCCAACGGCTTCCGCCTTTAAGTAGTGGTGACTGCCTCTGTAATCGAACTCTAGAGAAAGACCTCAGGGTCAGACACAGGCTCAAAAGAAGCCCTGGGGTAGGAAATCTGCAAAACAGAATCCTAAAGCCTCATGAAGAGGCAACCCCCCTGACCAAGGTGGGGGAAGACTTCTGCATTTTTCAGAAGTCTGGAAAAAGGAAATTCAGGACACATGGGTCATTTCCACGGTAACGCTGGGATCCAAGCTGGAATTCCGGAACTTTCCACCGTCTCGTTTTCTTAGATCAAGCGTGCCAAAAGATTCAGAGAAAGGACAATATCTGTTTCAGGCACTAGACTGATGATTATCTCAAGGGGCGATCATACAGATCCCCACAAAAGAGCAATGTCTGGGGGTTTTATTCAAATCTTTTCATGGTACCAAATGGAGACGTCAGACCCATTCTAGATCTAAGAAAGCTAAATCAATTCCTGAAGATCCGCTCTTTTCACATGAAGACGATCGGATCAGTAGTTTCCATCCTCCTAGGAGGAGAACTTGTCAATCGGCATCAGGGATGCATACCTGCATGTCCCTATATTTCCTGCTCATCAATTTTTTGCGGTTCGCATTGGATCAGCATTTCCAGTTTGTAGCCCTGCCCTTGGGGCTAGCCACAGCACCTCAGGTGTTCAAAGTGCTGGCCCCACCTCTAGCCAGGTTAAGGGCCCAGGGCATAACTATCATAGCATACCTGGATGATCTAATACTTGTAGATCAATCAGTGACTTGTTTGGAGCAAAACGAACGCACTACAACCAACTATCTGAAAGCATTAGGTTGGATTCTCAACCTAGAGAAATCTTAATACCTCTAAAAAGACTGGAGTACTTGGATCTGAACATAGACACAGCCCAGGAAAAAGTGATCTTGCCTCAAGTAAAGATCAACTCCATAAGAGAACTGGTGTGGAGGGTCAGGTCAAACGGCAATCCCTCCATTCGCCTCTGCATGAGGTTACTAGGAACCATGGTGGCTTAATTGGAAGCAGTTCCTTATGCTCAGTTCCATTCAAGACTGTTACAAAACAGTATCCTGTCTGGGACAAGACAATTCAATGCGGATGTCCCCAAGAGAGGCCCAAAGCCTCACTTGGTGTTTACTAACCCAGAATCTGCTGAAAGGAAAATCCTTCAGACCAGTTGTCTGGAAAGTGGTAACAACGGATGCCAGCCTCTCAGGCTGGGGAGCAGTTCTAGAAGGGACAACTGTCCAAGGACAATGGTCAAGAACCGAAAGAAGCTTGCCCATCAATATCCTAGAGATTCAGGCAGTATGTCTGTCTGGCTCTAAAGGCCTGGACTTCCAGGCTACAGAATTGCCCTGTCATGATTCAATCCTACAATGCCACAGTTGTGGCCTATATTGTTCACCAAGAGTCTCAGCACAGAGAGGTGAATCATATTCTAACTTGGGCAGACCTCACCAGGCTCATTGACTGGCACGGACACGGTCAGAATAAGGACTGTATCACGGTGGAAAATGCATTCATAGATTTCCCAATCTCCCACCTGCCATGGATTGAGCACCGCTCGAATACCTAAAGCCTGCCTAGCTCACCCGCTGATCAGCGCCACACTACATGCCTTTAGGGCCTCGTGTCGTTCCCTCAAACTGGTTCCTTCCCCCGGTCCTCTTGACACCCCTACCTCACAACCCTGGCTTTGCACCTAACATTGGCAGCAATTGCCTAGTGCCAGACCGCGACCCTTTGACACTTCGGGCTCATCGATTTTTTTTTCGTGACGGCACACTACTGACATACCCGGACATACTTGGCACGTTCCCGCACACCACCCTGACGATTTTTCAGTACCTCCAACTCAAACACTTCTTCCACAGTGCCCAATCCCCATTATTGTGGTGCAGGGACCTTTCTCCCCTGGAACGACTCTGCACCGCTATGGAACCCCAACGTCACCTAATTTCCACGGCATATTCCATGCTGACCCCAGATACAGCCCCCAACATCCGCACGGCATAGGACAATGACCTTTCGCTTGCTTTGTCTGATGAAGACTGGGATCTCATTTGGGAGCACACGCACAAAGGCTCTATAAATGTCTCGGCGCAAGAGAACAGATACAAGCTTAGTGTCAGATGGTATCGGACGCCTGTAAAACTCCATAAAATTTACCCCACTGTCCCTTCGGTCTGCTGGAGGTGTGGCATGGCAGAAGGCTCGTCCTTGCACATCTGGTGGGATTGCCCCTCACTACACTCTTTCTGGAAAGAGATACATGACCGTATAGTTCAGATTACCACCATAGAAATAGTTTTCTCCCCGGCACAGTATTTGCTACACCACTCTTCCATACCGAGAGCACACTACTGAAAATCACTAGCACTGCATCTTGTAAATGCGGCCACTCAATGTATCCCTTTGTACTGGAAATCCACAACCCCCCCTACAATACAGGACTGGCATACACGGGTCATCAAGATCGAAGAAATGGAGAGGCTCATTCACCAAGGACACACACGATAAATTTAGATTCACATGGGCTTGCTGGTCCCATTACAGAGACTCACTGCTCCACACGAACCCACATGTTCCCATTACACATCCGTTGCCGCCTGGAGATGGGCCTACACCCCAACTTGTCCTAACAATAAACTCCTTTCCTTTACCCCCCCACCTGCTCCGTGTCCTCCCCCGTTTCTCCCCTTCCCACCTTAATCCAACCTCCCGTTGCTTAGGGTCCTGCTATACAAATGAATATAGAGATCACCCTTTTGCACAGCCCTCATGTAGACATTCTCTCACAACCTGGAGAATGCACCATTGTTACGCTACTGGTTTGCTTTGACCATTTTTCTCTTATATAGATGTGTGGCTATAATGCCTGGACTCGAGATGCGCATCCCTCCCCCTCACCGCCCACAGATTGTTCCTGTTAGGGGTGGGCGGGTTACGGGGGGGATCCATACCGTTCCAACAGTACCTGACCTGAACGTTTATCTTCTTACTGATGCACATGTAGAACTGTTCCTTACAATCCAAATACTGGAATATGTCTCACATGTATGATGTTGTAGAATGTTACGTATGCTGTTGTATGACTTCTTGTAATACTCAATGTGAATCGAAGGCTATCCTGTATACTGTATCTCTATGATCGCGATTGTATTGTTGAAATACTCAATAAAATGTTTGGAAAAAAAAATAACTTGGGCAGAAAGTAATGTTCCTTGCCTTTCTGCAATCTTAATTCTGGGAGTAGAGAATTGGCAGGCGGACTACTTAAGTCGCCAGCAGTTATTCCCAGGGGAATGGTTGTTTCATATTTCTGGCTGTTTGCCAAAGATGGGGGACTCCGGAGGTAGATCTCCTAGCATCCAGATTCAACACTAAGTTGGTCAACTTTGTGGCCAGAACAAGGAATCCACTCCATGTGGAACGGATGCGTTGGTGACGCCATGGGATCAGTTCTCACGGATATATGCATTTCCCCCCATCCAGTTGCTGCCTTGGCTTCTTTGCAGAATCAAGCTGGAAAGGAAGCCGATAATTCTGGTGGCACCAGCATGGCCCAGAAGGTCATGGTATGCAGAAATCATAAATATGGCAGTGGAGGGCCCATGGTCCCTCCCACTACGGCCAGATCTAAATTTAACGGCTTGGCTATTGAAACCAGGTCAGTTATATTCACCCTAATTAATGCCAGAAAACCAGCTTCCAGAACTATATATTATAGTCTGGAAGGCTTAGGTTTCCTGGTGTGAATCCAAGGGTTGGCACCCTTGGAGATGTATCAGCAGAATTCCTGCCTTTCTACAATTGGGGGTAGAGATGAAGTTGGCTTTAAGTACTAATAAAGGCCAAGTCTCAGCTTTATCGGTCTTATTTCAAAGGCCACTTGCTACTCATTCTTTTGTCTGAGGCTTTAATACCGGGGGTAACACGACTTAATCCGCCCAATAAACCTCCCTTGAATCCTTGGGACTTAAACTTGGTTTTGTCTGTGTTACAAAAAGAGCCATTTGAACCAATAAAACATATTCCTCTAGTCCTGCTGACAAGGAAGTTGGTATTTTTGGTTGCTATATCCTCACCAAGGAGGGATTCAGAATTGGCTGCTCTTTCTTGTAAAGAGCCATGTTTAATTTTTCATGAGGACAGTGGTGCCCTCGTCCAGGCTTTTTGCCAAAAGTAATTCCAGGTTTTCACCTGAATCAAGATCTTGTCCTGCCATCGATTTTTCTAACTAAACTTGTGATCTAAGGGGCAAGATTCCCCTGTTTCCAGTTAAGGCGCATTCTACCAGGTCGGTTAGTGCTTCTTGGGCAGTGTGTCATTCAGACCTCCATGGCTCAGGTCTGTAGGGCTGCAACTTGGTTTTCAGTACATACATTCACAACATTTAATCGGGTGGATGTAAGGAGGTATGAGGATTTTGCCTTCGGGCGCGAAGGGGCTGCAAGCAGCAGTATAGATCCTCAAGTCTGGGTGTACCCTGTGGGTTGTCTCTCCCACCCCTCAAGTGGCATTGCTTTGGGACATCCCATTAAGTAAATACTTAAGGCTCTGTGTCCCATGATGTACGATAAAGAAAATTGGATTTTTATTACAGCTTACCTGTAAAAGTACGTCATGGGACAAAAAAGTTCCTTCCCCTCTTTTGGGATTTGGACATATTGCTTTGCTACAAAAACTGATGTGCTCCTGGAAGGAGGGGGGGGTTATATAGGGAGTAAACTTCCTTAATTAGGGTTTATCGGTGTCAACACCTGAATGTGGCCTATTACCCATTAGGTAAATACTTAAAGGGGTTGTAAAGGTTCGGTTTTTATTTTCTAAATGGGTTGCTTTAAGCTGGTGCATTGTTGGTTCACTTACCTTTTCCCTCGATTTCCCTTCTAAATGTTTTTTTCTTTGTTTTCTTTGAATTTCTCACTTCCTGTTCCTCCTCAGTAAGGTGTTCAGTAAGCTGTTCTAAATGACTTTAACCACTAGCCGACCAGCCGCCGCAGTTATACGGCGGCAGGTCGGCTCTCCTGCGCGAGAGCCCGTCATCCTACGTCGGGACTTTCGCGGCCACTAGGGGGCGCGTGCGCACCGCCGGCGGCCCGCGTGCGCGCCCCCGAGTCCCGCGCGCGTGCCCGGCGGGTGCGATCGCCGCCGGGCGCGCGCGCTCGTTCGTTACAGAGCGGGGAACGAGAGCTGTGCGTGTAAACACACAGCACTCGTTCCTGTCAGCGGGGGAAACGCTGATCTTCCATTCATACAATGTATGAACGGAAGATCAATGATTCCCCCTAGTGAGTTCACCCCCCCCACACAGTAAGAACACAAATAGGAACACACTTAACCCCTTCCCCGCCCCCTAGTGTTAACCCCTTCACTGCCAATGGCATTTTTATAGTAATCCAATGCATTTTTATAGCATTGATCGCTATAAAAATGCCAATGGTCCCAAAAATGTGTCAAAAGTGTCCGATGTGTCCGCCATAATATCGCAGTACCGAAAAAAAACGCTGATCGCCGCCATTACTAGTAAAAAAAAAAATATTAATAAAAATGCCATAAAACTACCCCCTTTTTTGTAAACGCTATAAATTTTGCGCAAACCAATCAATAAACGCTAATTGCGATTTTTTTTTTACGAAAAATATGTAGAAGAATACGTATCGGCCTAAACTGAGGGAAAAAAATGTTTTTTTATATCTTTTTTGGGGATATTTATTATAGCAAAATGTAAAAAATATTACATTTTTTTCAAAATAGTCGCTCTATTTTTGTTTATAGCGCAAAAAATAAAAACCGCAGAGATGATCAAATACCACCAAAAGAAAGCTCTATTTGTGGGGAAAAAAGGACGCCAATTTTGTTTGGGAGCCACGTCGCACGACCGCGCAATTGTCAGTTAAAGCGACGCAGTGCCGAATCACAAAAAGTGCTCTGGTCTTTGGACAGCAATATGGTCCGGGGCTAAAGTGGTTAAACCGCTCAGATGATGGTGGAAAGCTTACTGAGGAGAAACGGGAAGTGAGAAATTCAAACAAAAACACGCATGCACATACGCACGCATGCACATACGCACGCATGCACATACGCACGCATGCACATACGCACGCATGCACATACGCACGCATGCACATACGCACGCATGCACATACGCATGCACGCACGCACATACGCACGCACGCACATACGCGCACGCACATACGCACATGCACACACGTAAGGATGGTTACATTTAATAGCTATTTAAACCCCTTTGTGTCAACTTGTGTGCCTATTATGAGGCCAAAATCACCAGGCTATGTAAACCTTTGATCAGGATAATTTGGGTAGTTTCTGTTAAAAAGTAAACACAGTTGATTGAAATTGCTTCAGCTAAACACGAACCATGAGTGCTGGTTCACACTACAGCGACCTGGGATCCGACTTGTCAGCCCTCAAGTCGCTTGACATAAGAAATTCCATTATAGTTAATGATAGCTGTCTTAATGTACATTACTGAAGTCACTCCGACTTCAGAAAAGGTTCCTGTACTACTTTAGGGTGACTTCTAGGCAACTTGTACCTAGAGGTCGGCCGATATATCGGCCGATATTTGGCCGTTTTTTAAAAAAATCGGCATCGGCCGATTAATGTAAAAAAATCGGCCGATTTTTCGGCTGCCACACTAGCCCCTCTCCACCTAGAGCAGTGCGAGAAATTAATCCTTCAGCCGCGCTGCTGATAGCCTGCGCACCGCCCCGCCCCCCCTCCACTCTACCTCGGCGGGCTATGGCAGAAGAAGAAAGCAAACACGTGTCAAGCCCGAGCAGCTGCAGTAGGTTGTCTGCGATCACACTTGTAAAGCTTCCTGCATGCTGGGACAGGGGCGGGATCACTGCACATGGGCTCTAGGCTAGGCTACGGCTGGAGATAAGGAAGAACATGGAGACTGGCTGCCTGATACTGGGGTAATGTATTCATATTATCTCTGATAGGTGCCTCAGCTCTAGTGATTGTACATAGTGCTCAACACACGTGGGAGCTTACAGGTATCATCCAATGGGCAGTGCTGAAGGGAACAGTGTGTACATGCTTACACACCCTCTCCTGTATACACACTCAGATACATACTTCTGTGTATATATATATATATATATATATATATATATATATATATATATATATATATATATATATATATATATATATAGTGTATGTGTATATCTCCACCCCCCTCCACAATGCATCCCCCATTCATGGCCAGCTCCATCCATCCACAGCCAGCACCATCCATCTCTCCCCCTCCACAATGCATCCCCCACACACGGCCAGCTCCATCCATCCACCCCCTCCACAATGCATCCCCCGCCCATGGCCAGCTCCATCCATCCACAGCCAGCACCATCCATCTCTCCCCCTCCACAACACATCCCCCACCCACGGCCAGCAACATCCAGCCACCCCCTCTACAACGCATCCCCCACCCATGGCCAACACCATCCATCTATCCCCCTCCACAACTCATCCATCCCCCTCCACAACGCATCGCCCAGCACCATCCATCTCTCCCCCTCCACAACACATCCCCCACCCACGGCCAGCAACATCCAGCCAACCCCCTCCACAACGCATCCCCCACCCATGGCCAGCACCATCCATCTATCCCCCTCCACAACACATCCCTCACACACGCCCAGCACCAATTATCCACCCCCCTCTACAATGCATCCCAATCCAAATATCGGCCGTTAAAATCGGCATCATATATCGGCTATTGGCCGCCCCGATTTTCTAAATATCGGTATCGGCCGGAGAAAAACCCATATCGGTCGACCTCTACTTGTACCCATAGCTTTCGATGGAAGTTGCCTCAAGTCTAATCTCAATTGAAGCAACTTTACACAAAGGAAAATGGTTTACCCAGGCAAACCCCTCACTCCCACAGAGCCGATTATTCTGTGATTGGCCACAGCCAAAGTCACCTGTCCTGGAGGCAACTTTAAGTCGTGTTGTAAGTTGCTCAAAGTCGTGCTGTAAGTCGGGTTGCCCCTGTGTGAACCGCCACTTGGTGAAAACATTTTTGTGTTATCATTCATATTCTCTGAAAAATGGCCAAGAAATCATACATTTTGCCAGGGTATGTAAACTTATGAGCACAATTGTATATAGAGCATCTTGTGTATATATTTTGATATGTTTTTTAATATTTTTTATATATTTTCATATATCCCGCAAAGAATTCTTAAATATAAAAGCCATACATAAAACCAAGTAAATGCACACACCTGTATAGAATCATTTTTAAACATGGAGATTGGAGAGGTATTACATTTAGGTTGCAGTATCGTTTACTAGGTCCTACTGTGTAGGGACAAGTCAGACACCCAATAGATAAACAAACCTACGGGGAATATGTAATGATACAAATATGGTTTTTGATACTCAAGCCATATAAAGACCCCTGGAAGAGCAATAAGGCAGACCATAAATAGGTCACGCCCCCTGAAACGCGTTGTCATAGCAACCAATAGTGCATCTCTATTCAGCTGGCACGGCTCTGAGTCGTGTGATCGTGAAGACAAAGACCAGCCCCATCGAGGATTGTGACTCCTCCTCTCCCACTGTCCGGCGGATTACTTTCCATATGTTGAATAGATTGGAAGAGGCTAATGGCATTCACATTGCATTTGAAAATACGTCTAGGACTTATTCACACCAGGTGTGTTGGGCTGTGCTGGGCGGCCTTGCCCAGGCAATTTGCCTTTGTCCTACTGTCCATGCCACTCTGCTGTGGTGGTGGTAAGACGTGCACTATTTTTTTTTTTTGATGCACTACACAACATCGGTGTGCGGTTTGCCATAAAGATGAATACAATGTAATTTTGACAAGTCCATGTTAAATCAAAAAAAGAACAGAATCCGACCCATGTGTGCACATCAACAGTCATGCATTGTAGCATGATGCTGGTCTGAAGCAGCTCTTAAATGATTTATTAATATATGGCTGCATTAAAGTGGAAGTAAACCCTTCTATCATTTTCAGCCAAGGAAGCTGCCTCCTTGGCCTATGTTTAATCTAACTGCTGTGGTGCTGCACATGTGATCAGTTATGACACCAGCCATTGGATGGTTTGGCAGTTTGGTTGAGAGCACAACCAATGTGACAGTTGGCAATCCCGGCATGCCAGAAATGTAACTGCTTTTTGAAACTGGTGAAATCGATGGGTTTACTTCCGTTTAAAGTGTTTGCTACAAAAATATGAAATATATTGGTTTATATTTAATGAAGTGGTATAGAAATGTAGCCGGCATGTTTTTATGGCTTTATTTTTATAGAAATACCTGGTAATTCTTCCAGTTCCCTTTCTAGCCTTTCATTCTGACCCCACCAAGCACAGAAGCGGGTCTGTTGCGAGTTTGTGTCTTTATGCTGCTTCCATTGAGCATTGCGCACAATGTGCCAGTATCTACTATAGTCAGTTTCTGTTATGCTCCCGGACCAGCTACTGTTCTTGCCTTGTGTATCATCTGTGCCGGAGGTTTCTTTTGTGTTCCATGCTGGTCCTAGCTGCAGCTGTGATTGGCTAGAGAACAGTCAGTCTTTATGCTAGCATCTGTTGAACAAAAGAAAAGTAGTTTGTCTTGGCATGGATCGCAGAAATAAAACCTCTGGAATGCATGGTACACACATGAGGAAGAATTGTTTGTGGCATACTTGCATACCCAGCCACTGAATAATCGTACACATCTACAACTATATGGAAATGCATCTAAAGGAAGCCCTGATAAAGGTACAAATTTTCAGGATAAGTAGATGCATTTGTTAAAACAAATGTTTATTTCAATGTACTTTTGGTGTTATGCCTTCACATACTTTTTGTCTTTTATATCTGCCTGAAGTTAATTTGGAAACCTAGTTCAGCTTGAACACGGTGCTGTCTTTGGATTTCTAGTTCTTTTCCATAGACTTTAGTGTGTCCAGTTTGCTTACCAGTGTCATTGTACTTGAATAGGGCAGTAGAAAGTAGATTAAAAACATTACAAAGCGCTAAATCCAAAATATATTTGTGTGTGTGTATGTAAAACATGGAGGATTGCTCTGGGCTCCCGATGCCCGACCCGATAATTCCTCTTCGGGCCGGATAGGGCAGAGTCAGTAGGTGGATTGGTGCGTGGGCGGAGCCGACTCAGTGGGCGGGCGGAGTCAGGCGGATCGGAGCAGTGTGAAGGAGCATGAATTTGTTAGACCTGTCATGTAGCCCAGCCTTAAAGTGCCAGACTCTCCAGCTGCCTGAATGATAGGAGTAATGCCGCCGTCACTGCTATCATTCCGAGCACAAGCAACACAGTGCAGGCTCCGATGGCTGGTGGAGGGAGGATTTTGCTCCCCCTCCCTTCAGCGTCGAGACTGCCAGTTTCAGGATCTGGCTGCTTGTTGTGTGGGCGGGATGGGGATGCAGCAATCTTCTGAGATCCCGCCCACCTGCCTGAATAGTCTGCCTGAACTGTCCACCTTCACTCCTGAAAGAGTTATGTGAACATTTTAGGACCGCGTGTGTGCTGAGGAAGGCTCAGCTAACTACTTGTTTCATTGCTCTGGTTCCCTGTCCTGCACCATAGCGTTAGGGCAATGGGACTGGAACAGGCTGAAATTGAGGAAGGGGTTAGCGTTACTATGTCCATCAATGCAGGTGGGGAATGTTGGGGGGGGTGGGGATGTCAGTGGTAGTGAAAGTTAACCCCCCACATGCATTGGTCTTTATGGCAGTGAATGTTAACCTCCTCATCCCCCACCCCACCTTGCATTGGTCCTCATGGCAGTGAAATTTTAACACACCACCCCCTTCTGCATTAGGAAGGGTCCTAATAAAATAACACTATTTATCAAGTCAGAAAACGATGGGCCAAGATGAGTTTTGAGCGTCTCATACATATTGAATACCCTTTTTTTTTTTTTTTTTTTTTCAGCCCTTTTTAATGTTGATCACCTGAGATGGAAACATTAGTTTTACAGTGACTTCTTATACACACGTAGTTCCTGCAGTCTTGAGATTTGGATGGGTTGGCTGCCAGACATAACATACCTGTAAATAGGGGTGTGGCCATATTTTAAAATCCCAAACCATGTGTTCAGGGTTGAGTCATGAGACCAGATCTGTATCCTGACAAGAATTTCAAATTATGTTTTTTTTTTTTCTCAAACTATAATACAGCCCAACCAGCATATAAAAACGACTTTCTTCAAAATGTAAGATTGGTTCCATCTTTTGCAAGGATAGTTCTTTCCCTAGAAGTTGTGCCATGTTTGTTTCTGCAATGTGCACAAGGTGAAACTGTCCTGTTTTTGGTACTTCCCTAATCCGTCTCCGATGGTTAGAAGAAAACTGGGTGCCATGTTTAGCATTTTTGTGCATTTTTCACAGTAGTGAAACGGTATTTGCACGCTACAGCCTAACTCGATGAAGTTGTAGAAAATTGTTCCCACTGGCAGCAAAAAGCCGGTAGGGTTTAGAAGCTTTAAAGGGGAATTTATGCCATAGGCCAGACCACAATGGGGAAGGCAGGGTCAGAACATCAACCGATTTGCGTATCTTGTTGAACGCATGAAGTAAAAATTGGACAAACTACTCTCCGAAGATCATGGATTTGTCTAATGGTCGCAGGCATTCTAAAAGAAAATCCCCAGGAGCGGAAGAATGTCAAGAAGGCTGTGGTGGACCTCCTTGATGCTAGTCTGCACGATGAGCCAGCAATTGCCTCCTCACCTATGTTTGGACCACCACCACCCGGGCCCTACTATACATACCCTAACTTTCCAACACGTCCCCAAGGCCTTCCACCAGCTGTGCAACCTCATGTTCTGAATAAGAATTGTAAATGTACAAATAAAAAAAAATTGCTATTTTTGATATATTTCTAAAATGCATACTACAGTATTAAAAATGTTAAGTTTTTATAATGTCTTGGATGTTTGTGTGCTAAATTTTGCTATATTTGTGCCACGGTATGTTTTTTTATTATTTAAACCTACTTACCTAGGTGGATGCAGCATCGCACCAATGCTACACCTGTCCACTGCTGCTTCACCAGGAACCGAATCAATAAACATTGTTGGTTTGGTGTTCTCTCCTCCTTGAGGTAAGAGCTGCTGACTGTCAGTCAGCAGCTCTCCTGCTCTGCTCCTCCACGCTCAAAGCATACTTCTGATCACTCTCCACTGAAAAGGGGTCGCAGGAGTGCAAAAGAATTGCACTCATGTGACCCATGACCCATTGGTGAAGCCCAGACAAATGAGCTCAGGCTGGACTTTACTATAATGTTGAAAATATGCTACTAATGTGCATCCAAAAATAGTTTACCGTAGTGTAATAATCTTTCACTAGGTGAGACACTTCTGTTGCTCCAGATGGATGTAAACCAGACCAAGCAATTCGTCAAAACTGTTAATAAAAATTAAAGAAGGTAATTTACTATATTGAAAATAAGAAATATCAGCCAATGGTAGACAAACACACACACACACACACACACACACACACTCTGACACATTACTGCTTTAAGCCTACCATATGCAGCCTCTGATTGAAGGGGTTCTGCCGGGGTGATGCATGCAAGTTCACCCATCACCCCAGTAACATTGATTAGAGTGGATGGTTGGAATTGGGGGGACAACAACCAATTCAGCTACATAGCAATGTTCGCCATTTTATTCTCTAGGGTCCATGCTGTAAAATTTGGTCCTCGTCTAGCAAAAGTTACGGAGTAAAAAACAAATACATGGAAAAATGGGCTAGTTTTATATGTTCAGATCCTCATATAGCATATGTACTTGCCTTGCAATCGACATCTGGGTATGTTTGAAAAACTTGTCCTCAAACATGCAAATTTTCATACATGGCCCAGAACCTGGCCTCTGTTCTCTCTATTAGCAATGATTGGATGGATCCAGTAGCGACTGCTTTTCATCCTCCTCCTTTGCTTCCTCTTCCATCAATACTGCCACACCAGCTGTTATGACAGCTGTCATTAAATGACGCAAAGAGAACATTGTGGCCACAGGACAGACAGGGAACCAGAAAGAACAGGAGCAATAATGCCACAAGAGCTGATTAGCTCTGATTGGGCACAGGCAAAGTCGCCTGTCCTGGAGGCGACTTGAAGTTGCGTTTGTAAGTTGTGCTGAAGTCACCTCCAAGTCACCTTGCAAAGCCGCGCTGTAAGTCGTGTTGCCCCTGTGTGAACCGACGCTTAAAATAGTTTGTTCCAAATAAGCAATTGCCTTTTACTATCCAATTAGCCTGCTGTAAGCGCTATATAAACTTTATGTAGCGCCAGTGAATATTCTTTGCAAAGTGAACAGCCTCTATTGCTTTAGTAAATTAGATATGTGTTTGACTGTTTAGACAACAATGGTGAGTTTCTCATTTGGCAGTTATTTACTGCATTGACATTCTGCCAGTCATATTTTTGAATGTGGATTTTTTAGTAATATAAAAAACTCATGTGCCTTTTAAAGCTCAGTTTCCTCTGGAGATGACTGTGGACATAAACTACATTTTGATGTGGCAGATCATCTTTGTTAAATGTATTTTATCCATCTGTATTTTTTTTTTTTTTTCCTTTTTAGATTTTGTATGGTATATTCAGAGTTGCCAAACTTCAGTGACCCAAATCCAGACATTGCTGGCCAGCCACCACCAAAGACAAATCAAACCAAAAATGTAAGTTTATTTTTTCCCTATGTTAGAATTAGTGTTCAGTGAAAGTTTAATAGATAGATAAAATATTGCTAAATGATGGTGACTTGAAAGTGGACCATTCCTTGGCTTAACCCAGGTAAACCTGCAACATGGTTGAAAAGCTTATGAAGTCTTGTTTTGAGCTGTTCATTTTTCAACCCTTCTCCAGTTTCAACAAGGTGCTTGCGGAAAAATATTGTTACTGCGCTGGTCTGAATAGGTGATGACACAAAATAATCTTAGTTTATAAGTTGCTGAATTCAGTGCAGTACTGTGCGTGATAAACCACAATAGGTGATTATCTGACTAAATGACAATGTCCAGCTCTTTCGAGCATGTGCAATTGTGTACTACTATGTGCGACTACTGTGCCAACAAACAAAATACATAAGTGTGTGTGTGTGTGTATGTGTGTGTGTATATATATATATATATATATATATACACACACACACACACACACACACACACACACACACACACACACACACACACTTATGTATTTTGTTTGTTGGCACAGTAGTCGCACATAGTAGTACACAATTGCACATGCTCGAAAGAGCTGGACATTGTCATTTAGTCAGATAATCACCTATTGTGGTTTATCACGCACAGTACTGCACTGAATTCAGCACCTTATAAACTAAGATTATTTTGTGTCATCACCTATTCAGACCAGCGCAGTAACAATATTTTTCCGCTCTACTATCTAGGCCATGGGTCTTCAAACTATGGTCCTCCAGTTGTTCAGGAACTACAATTCCCATCATGCCTAGTCATGTCTGTGAATGTCAGTTTTTTACAATGCCTCATGGGATGTGTAGTTCTGCCACAGCTGGAGGGCCGTAGTTTGAGGATCCCTGATCTAGGCCTTCCTAAAGGCTTACACAGTACTGCAGCAGGTCAACATAAATAATTATTTTGCGCCGGTGACAACCATCACACTTCAACAAGGTGCTTGCAGTGATTACACTGATGGTGCTTTGTAAAAGGCAGGCATGCTGATTTTTTTTTTAATTGCTAAAATCAAGATCTTAAAATTCTGATGACTTCATCTTTTATATACTGGTAGTTGGTACACTTGGAAACACCTAATATCTTAAAATATTGCTAGTGTAATT
Organism: Rana kukunoris; assembly: GCA_029574335.1. NCBI lineage: Eukaryota > Metazoa > Chordata > Amphibia > Anura > Ranidae > Rana > Rana kukunoris. The sequence continues at coordinate 109,108,993 of CM056054.1, forward strand.
GTCTGAACTCTATTATCTCTGCAGTCACCATTTTGGCCATGCAGTGTGGCAGGGGCGTGTGAACATAAACCGTTTCCTAAAATCCACTTTATGCTACTGCAAATATGTCCATGCAACTAGGCTTGACATTTTTTAAGGCATTAATTCTATACAGAATGTTAACGGGCCTAATTTTGTTTTCTTCAGGTGCATGGAGATCAAGGTAATCACATTTCACAAAACACAGGTAGGATAAAGTATGTTGGATGAAAATGACAGTGGTGGTTAAAGTACAAATAAAGCAAAACATTTTTTTTCTTAGTTTTGGATAGAGTGGAGGTGGATTGCAACACCTGTCAGTTGTTGCTGTCTCTGCCCTCATTTGAGAGATTCACCCTCTCTATTTGTCCTGTTTACTATTGTCAATGAAAGTAAAAAAATCCAATTTTTATTTTATTATTTTGTGTTGTCCCCAGAAAAGTAAGAGGGGAAATCTTCCAATTGAGGACACTAGTTCTGGAGACCTGGCTCACTTCCTATTTGGCAATGTGACAGGAAGTGAAGGTAAAGCTCTCCAATGAGACAAAGGTAGCAAAAATAACATTTAGAATTATAACCCTCTTACTCTATCCAAAATAGGAAAAAAAAAGTTTTGCCTGTAGTTCTACTTTAATTGTCAAATCCTGATTTTCTTTTTATGAAGAGGTAAGTGAAACCTTGGACAGAGGGGTGGCAGTGGAGGTGGTATACTTGGATTTTGCAAAAGCGTTTGATACAGTTCCCCACGCTAATGTGTAAGGTAAAGTCTACAGGATTGGAAATATCAGTTTGAAAATGGATAGAAAACTGGCAGAGACAGAATTCAGAGTATTGGTTGATGATTCTTACTCTGAATGGTCTAAGGTTCAGTGGTGTACCTCAAGGTTCAGTGTTGGGACTTTTACTTTTTAATATCTTTATAAATGATATTGGGTCTGGGATCAAAAGTAAAATGTATCTTTGCAGATGACACTAAGCTATGCAGTGGAATAATGTCCTTGCAGGATGTCTCCAATTTACAAACCGACCTCAATGCTTGGTCTAATTGGGCGACTGTGGCAGATGTTGATGAATGTAAAGTTATGTACTTGGGGGCTAATTATATACATGCATCATACATACTAGGGGGATCCGTATTGAAAGATCTGGGGGTTTTAGTAGCTCAATAATGGCATGCAATGCCAAGCTGCGGTTTCCAAAGAAAGCAAAGTCCTTTCTTGTATTGAGAGAGGTATGGACTCCAGAGATATAATTTTGCCCCTGTTCAAATCATTAGCAAGACCTCATCTGGGATATGCAGTTCAGTTTTGGGCATCAGTTCTCAAGAAGGATATCGGAGAACTGGATAAAGTGCAGAGAAGGGCAACCAAACTGATAAGAACCATGGAGGAGCTATGAGGAAAGATGAGAGGTACTGAATTCACTCTTGAGAAGAGGAGCATATGGGGGGAAATATGATCAACATGTACAAATATTTAAGGGGTCCATATTGTGAAATTGATGTTGTTGTTAACTTTACGGTCATCAGAGGACAAGGGGACACTTTACATCTAGAGGAAAAGAGATTTCATCTCCAAATACGAAAAGGTTTCTTCACAGTAAGAGCTGTGAAAATGTGGCATTGACTCCCTGCAGCGGTGGTCCTGGCCAGCTCAGTAGTTTGGTTTAAGAAAGGTCTGGATACTTTCTTAAATGCACATAATATAACTGGGTATTGACATTTATAGGTAAAGTTGATCCAGGGAAAATCTGATTGCCACTTTGGGCATCAGGAAGGAATTTTTTTTCCCTGCTGTAGCAAATTGGATCATGCTCTGCTGGGGTTTTTCGCCTTCCTCTGGTTTAACTGTAAGTATAGAATTAACCACTTTGCAACCGCCCTATGCCGAAAGTACGGCTCTAGGGCGGTTGCTGTATTCTAACTGGCCGTTAATTAACGGCCTGTCAGAATCGCGCTCCCGCGCGCCTCCTGAGGCGCGCTCACGGGAACATCCGTGACCGCCGGGTCCAGAGGACCCGGCGCATCACGGATCACGGTAAATCGCCGCTGATAGCGGCGGTTTACCACGTGATCGCGCCGTCCAATGACGGCGCGATCAGATGTAAACAGACCGGCGTCATTTGATGACGCCGGTTCCTCCCTCCTCTCTCTGTACCGATCGGTACAGTGTGAGAGGAGAGGGGAGGGAGCGGATGGCAGCGCCAGTGCTGCGGGCTGGATCTGTGACAAATGCAGTCACAGATCATCCCTCCCTCCCTCCCTGCTCAGCCATCCCTGCTGCATATACTCTGCAATACTCACCTGGGCATACTCTGGCATACTCAGGCATACTCAGGCATACTCAGGCATACTCTGGGCAATACTCTGGGCAATACTCTGGGCAATACTCTGGGCAATACTCTGGGCAATACTCTGGGCAATACTCTGGGCAATACTCTGGGCATACAGCAGCCCCTGTCCCCGCGAGCTCGCTTGCAGAAGCGAACGCATACGCAAGTCCCGCCCACATATAAAAACGGTGTTCAAACCACATGTGAGGTATCTTTATATCATGTTTTGGGGTTTTATGTATTTTTCTAGCAAATAAATGATGATTTTTACATGTAGGAGAGAAATGTCAGAATTGGCCTGGGTGCTCCCTGCATGTTGGGCCTCTGTATGTGGCCGCACTGTGTAAAAGTCTCACACATGGGGTATCGCCATACTCGGGAGGAATAGCAGAATGTGTTTTGGGGTGTAATTTGTGGTATGCATATGCTGTGTGTGAAAAATAACCTAATAATATGAAAATTTGATGAAAAAAAAATAAATCTTGATTTTGCAAAGAATTGTGGGAAAAAATTACAACTTTAAAAAACTCACCAGGCCTCTTTCTAAATACCTTGGAATGTCTTCTTTCCAAAAAGGGGTCATTTGGGGGGTATTTGTACTTTTCTGGCATGTTAGGGTCTCAAGAAATGAGAGAGGCTGTCAGTACTTCAGGTGTGATGAAATTGATCAATTTTCAGGATTTGGTACCATAGCTTGTAGACCCCATAACTTTCACCCAGACTAAATAATATCCAACATTTTTTATTTTTTTTACCAAAGATATGTAGCAGTATACATTTTAGGCCATATTTATGAAGAAAAATTACTTTTTTGCAAAATTTTATAATAGAAATGAAGAAAAATTATTATTTTTTGCAAAATTTTGTTCTTTTTTCATTTATAGCAAAAAAAATAAAAACCGCAGAGGTGATGAAACACCACCAAAAGAAAGCTCTATTTGTGGGAAAAAAAGGACAAAAATTTCATTTGGTTATAGTGTTGTATGACTGAGTTATTGTCATTCAAAATGTGAGAGCACCGAAAGCTGAAAATTGGTCTGGTTATTAAGGGTGTTTAAGTGCCCAGTGGTCAAGTGGGTTAAGTATATGGGATTGTATGTTTTTTTATTTTTATTTTAAATGATTGAACTTGATGGACTTGTGTCTTTTTTTTAAACTGACTCATTTATTTGGGGGTACAGCTCAGTCAATTGAAAGTAGGGGGGGGTTATAACGAAAGGGGTATCTTGCTGATAAAACTTTCCTTTATTTCAGGTAATGGGTCACTGTTTTTACCAGGATGCAATAATTCTTTTCCCAATCATATCACTGGTGGCCGTTTAAATGAACGTGGGCCTGGAAATTCACACACAGGGACTCCAGCTGCACCGACGCAGCCAACAGTTGCCAACATAAGTAATGGAAGAGACCCAAGAAGAGCCAAAAGATGACATGCGCATGTTCTGAAGATCTTGACCTCCATACAAGACTACTTGAATGCTTACTGCACTTTTATTTGTGGTTAAATGTGAAGTTGTAACCTCCTAGATGCTTGAAACATTTTGAAAACATCTTTTTGAGTTGTGAAGCTTGAGGGTGGATTTATATGTAATACTTTAGTGGGCCAAATAAGAGTTTGATTTATTTTTCGATCCCTGAAACTTGAATTGTTCATATGAACTGGTCCCTATCACAACACACACATTCAGTTTATGGGCTGCCTCCTGGCTGCCAGAAAGATGGTTTTCTCCTGCCCATATGAAGCTTGCCTTTGGTAAGACGAGAGATCTGCTAAATGCTGTTCAGGTTATTTTAAAAAATTATGCTGGGGGTGGGGGGGAGACTAGGGCTCCACATTTGTTTAATGTACACTCCCATATAAATTGCCTTTTTATGCAAGAATTAACCCCTTTTGATTTTTACTTTGCAAAATTGTGACCTTTTTGTATTTAAATAAAAATGGGTCTATACGGTTAAGTATAAAATCAACACATTTCAAGTTTAGAAAGAAACAATGTATAATTTACTGTTTGTGCTGTGAAATGCATTAGTTGATTATCCATTTGGTTTCTCAAAGGCCCAGTATTTTTAAATGAAGCTAAACAGCTCTTTGTTCCTGGTGCAATCAAAACATGCAAGTTGTAGCTTGATAAAGACACAACAATCCCAGATGCTAAATATTTTCTCCCCTTTTTTAGAGCTTTTTTTTTTTTTAACTAGGACAATGACACCGCTGCCCTTCTATCTTGAGAAGTTTGCACACCAAAACTGATTAGTTAAGCAGGACATTAGTAATAGAAACAACCAGTATGCCAAAAGCGACACTAAAGGCGTTTCAGCATTCCACATCTTGGATCGAGGTGATAGTCTTCAAACAGCTATAATCTGTATGCTTGACAAAGCTGAGCTTTAAGAAAGAGTAATGAAAATAAACCCTTTGCAGAAAATCAAATCCAATTTAGAATTTAATGTGGAAGATGCCACAAATGGGTTTTATTTACATATTTTTTATTTTGTTTTGCTTTGGACCAAAGTGCTTTGTTGGGAAACCAACATTACTCATCACCCTGAGACCCCACTAAGAAGTGTAGTATTCTATTAAAGATCTGCTTTTAATTGGCCTTGGCTGAATAACCGTGCCAAGATCTAGGCCTCATGCCTGGAGCAAAGGTACAGCTGAACAAAAAAAAAAAATTGCATGTGCATTTGACATTGATACAGTCTATTGGCCAGAATATTCTGGCTATTAGAATGCATGAATGTGGCGTTTTGTTTTCTGCTCAAATGCTCCTCTCCTATATGTGCTGGTAGTGCTTTTATTTTTCAGCCTATAAACTCCAGTGTGTGTGTGTGCATGGACTCACAGGCTCACATACAGGACTTTTTAGACACAGGAAAAAGTCAAACTCCTGTAAAAGTGGCATTTTTGAGATGCTTGGGGAATGAGACCTTGAAGCAAAATAGATGAAGCAAAGTATCAGACAGTTGTGGAGAAAACCCTGTTTAAATGTGCAAGAGACTTGAGAAGTTTCACGTTCTAGCAGTATACAAATGATTAGGGGTGCAACGGATCGTCACTGATCCGTGATCTGAATGGCTCACCCTGTTTGGATCGGCACACCTCGGCCTAGGAAAGTCCCTGGCTTCGGCCTAGCTCCGATGCGGCGGCCATCTTGCTCCACCCAGTGTGCTTGCCAGTGCACAGCGTGACACGCCTCAGCGTGCTGACTTCTGAGTCAGCACACACATTTCCTCAGTATGTTGGCTAATTGATTAAAGCAGAACTAATGTTACAGCTTAGGTTTGTTTTAAAGAAGGATATTTAAACACATGTTTTGCTTTTTAAAGAGAAGTGAGGGAATCCCAAATACATACATACATACATACATACATACATACATACATACATACATACATACCTAGATCCCTGCATTATCAATCCGATCCTGCAGCTGTCCCCTACCAGCCATACATTAAAAACTGAGTGATCGGGGGGCGGGGGGGGGGGGGAGGACACTGTGGATATTGCAGTGGGGGAGAACTTATTTATTTTTTGCCGATCCGAAAATGATCCGATCCGTGACTCCTGATCCGGGGAACGATCCGAACCGTGAGTTTTTTTGATCCGTTGCACCACTACAAATGATCAACATAGTCAAGGCTGTACTGACATGGTTAAATCAAAGAACCTGAATGACCCAGCCAAAGCCAAGACCCCAGTCTAATAGTGAATCTATAACAAGGCTTAAATATTGCTGCTTACCAATGATTCCCTTCCAACCTAAAGAACTAAGAAGGAAAAAAGGAAGAGGAAAATTATTGGACATTTCCATACAAGCTGGGGGAGGGGGGAAATTGTGCAATCAACTTTCCTTTTCTCCAATAAAAGTATACCGAATTAATATGTAGACTGTTTTTGCATGGGCTTTAAAAGTTGTACGTTGAATATGTATGTTTAAACAAAAACTCCACTTATGTTTATGTTAAGAAAAAAAACATTCCCCTCTGGGTGATCAATGTACAGTCCCTTGTAAAAGTATTCATACCCCTTGAAATTTTCCACATTTTGTCATATTGCAACCAAAATTTTAAATGTATTTTGTTGGGATTTTAGGTGATAGACCAACACAGTGTTGCATAATTGAGTGAAAGGAAAATGATAAATGGTTTTACAAATATCTCAAAAGTGTGGCATGCATTTTTATTCAGCCCCCCAAGTCAATATTTTGTAGAACCACCTTTTGCTGCAATTACAGCTGCAAGTCTTTTTGGATTTGTCTACCAGCTTTTCACAGCTAAAGTGACATTTTTGCCCATTCCTTTTCCTCTGTTAGATTGGATGGAGAGGGTCTGTGAACAGCAATTTTAAAGCGGAGGTCCACACAAAGTGAACCTCCGCTTTTCAGAACCCACCCTCCCTCTGGTGTCGCATTTGGCACCTTTTAGGGGGGAGGGGGGTGCAGATACCTGTATAATGCAGGTATTTGCACCCTCTTCCAAGAATAGATTCGTGCCCCTCTCTGTCTTCTGGGAAGCACACTGGTCCCAGGAGACAGCAGGGACCAGTTGAGATGCGATGCGTGCATGCGCAGTAGGGAACTGGGCAGTGAAGCCGCAAAGCTTCACTTCCTGATTCCCTCACGAGGATGGCAGCGGGGGCAGCCAAGAGACAAGCGATTGCTTGGCTTCGGCTGCTGACATCGTGGTACAGGTACAGTAAGTGTCCATTTATTAAGAGTCCGCAGCTTGCAGTATTTGTAGCTGCTGGCTTTTAATATTTTTTTTTTCCCTTGGGACCTCTGCTTTAAGTCTTGCCACAGATTCTCAATTGGATTTAGGTCTGAACTTTGACTGGGCCATTCTAACACATGAATATGCTTTTGCTCTAAATCCTTTCATTATAAAACAAATTATAAGCAGCGCTAAAGTAAATATATTCATAAATTCTTTAAAAGTGCAAACATCTTTTTCAAAAACCATAACGGGCATAAATCCAATATAAATAGTGTCACATGACCAGCATACAGTGCGGAAAATAAGTATTTGAACACCCTGCTATTTTGCAAGTTCTCCCACTTGGAAATCATGGAGGGGTCTGAAATTGTCATCGTAGGTGCATGTCCACTGTGAGAGACATAATCAAAAAAAAATTCCAGAAATCACAATGTATGATTTTTTAACTATTTATTTGTATGATACAGCTGCAAAGAAGTATTTGAACACCTGTCTATCAGCTAGAATTCTGACCCTCAAAGACCTGTTAGTCTGCCTTTAAAATGTCCACCTCCACTTCATTTATTATCCTAAATTAGATGCACCTGTTTGAGGTCATTAGCTGCATAAAGACACCTGTCCACCCCATACAATCAGTAAGAATCCAACTACTAACATGGCCAAGACCAAAGAGCTGTCCAAAGACACTAGAGACAAAATTGTACACCTCCACCAGACTGGAAAGGGCTACGGGGAAATTGCCAAGCAGCTTGGTGAAAAAAGGTCCACTGTTGGAGCAATCATTAGAAAATGGAAGAAGCTAAACATGACTGTCAATCTCCCTCGGACTGGGGCTCCATGCAAAATCTCACCTCGTGGGGTCTCAATGATCCTAAGAAAGGTGAGAAATCAGCCCAGGACTACACGGGAGGAGCTGGTCAATGACCTAAAAAAGAGCTGGGACCACCGCTTCCAAGGTTACTGTTGGTAATACACTAAGACGTCATGGTTTGAAATCATGCATGGCACGGAAAGTTCCCCTGCTTAAACCAGCACATGTCAAGGCCCGTCTTAAGTTTGGGAGAAAGTCATGTGGTCAGATGAGACCAAAATACAACTTTTTGGTCATAATTCCACTAACCGTGTTTGGAGGAAAAAGAATGATGAGTACCATCCCAAGAACACCATCCCTACTGTGAAGCATGGGGGTGGTAGCATCATGCTTTGGGGGTGTTTTTCTGCACATGGGACAGGGCGACTGCACTGTATTAGGGAGAGGATGACCGGGGCCATGTATTGCGAGATTTTGGGCCTCCTTCCCTCAGTTAGAGCTTTGAAGCTGGGTCGAGGCTGGGTCTTCCAACATGACAATGACCCGAAGCACACAGCCAGGATAACCAAGGAGTGGCTCTGTAAGAAGCATATCAAGGTTCTGGCGTGGCCTAGCCAGTCTCCAGACCTAAACCCAATAGAGAATCTTTGGAGGGAGCTCAAACTCTGTGTTTCTCAGCAACAGCCCAGAAACCTGACTGATCTAGAGAAGATCTGTGTGGGGGAGTGGGCCAAAATCCCTCCTCCAGTGTGTGCAAACCTGGTGAAAAACTACAAGAAACGTTTGACCTCTGTAATTGCAAACAAAGGCTACTGTACCAAATATTAACATTGATTTTCTCAGGTGTTCAAATACTTATTTGCAGCTGTATCATACAAATAAATAGTTAAAATAATCATACATTGTGATTTCTGGATTTTTTTTTTTGATTATGTCTCTCACAGTGGACATGCACCTACGATGACAATTTCAGACCTCTCCATGATTTCCAAGTGGGAGAACTTGCAAAATAGCAGGGTGTTCAAATACTTATTTTCCGCACTGTATATAAATTATTTACCAAATGAATTGTGAAAGTCCATAATAGTGAACATTCCAAAGGTGAATACATCGGTCCATCCCCATTCCAAAGGTGAATACATCGGTCCATTCCCAGAAGTGCACTGTGCACCCTGTAAGGGGACCAGCACACTATTGACATACGCCTCTTACCAGATAAGCAGGACCATAGATTATAATGGTCAAAAACGCCCAAGACAAAGAATAAATAACTGATCATCCAGCAGTCAGTATGTCAGCAGCAGATTCCAATTAGTGACTCAAAGAAATGTTAAAGAAAAACTTCCACAGTGAAGCCCATCAAAAGTTGAAACTTATTAACCACTTGCTGGCCAGCCGTGTGTTTAACCACTTAACCCCCGGACCATATTGCTGCCCAATGACCAGAGCACTTTTTGTGATTCGGCACTGCGTCGATTTAACTGACAATTGCGTGGTCGTGTGACCTGACTCCCAAACAAAATTGGCGTCCTTTTTTTTCCCACAAATAGAGCTTTCTTTTGGTGGTATTTGACCATCTCTGCGGTTTTTATTTTTTTGCGCTATAAACAAAAATAGAGCAACTAATTTGAAAAAAATGCAATATTTTTAACTTTTTTCTGTAATAAATATTCCCCAAAAATATATAAAAAAACCTTTTTTTTTCCTCAGTTTAGGCCGATATGTATTCTTCTACATATTTTTCGTAAAAAAAATCGCAATTAGCGTTTATTGATTGGTTTGCGCAAAAGTTATAGCGTTTACAAAATAGGGGGTAGTTTTATGGCATTTTTATTATTATTATTTTTTTTTACTAGTAATGGCGGCGATCAGCGTTTTTTTTTCAGTACTGCGACCTTATGGCGGACACTTTTGACACATTTTTGAGACCACTGGCATTTTGTTAGCGATCAATGCTATAAAAATGCATTGGATTACTATAAAAATGCCATTGGCAGTGAAGGGGTTAATACTAGGGGGCGGGGAAGGGGTTAAGTGTGTTCCTGGGTGTGTTCTAACTGTATGGGGGGGTCGAGTCACTAGGGGAAAATCACTGATCTTCTGTTCATACATTGTATGAACAGAAGATCAGCGTTTCCTCCGCTGACAGGACCGGGAGCTATGTGTTTACACACATAGCTCCCGGTCCCCGCTCTGTAACGAGCGATCGTGTGTGCCCGCCGGGCACACGCACAGGACTCGGGGGAGAGCGGGGGGCGCGTGCACGCCCCCTAGCGACCGCAGAAGTGTCGACGTAGAGCTATGGGCTCTTGCCCAGGAGAGCCGACCTGCCGCCGTATAACTGCGGTGGCTGGTCGGCAAGCAGTTTAACACGGCTGGCGTGATCCCTGTTCTGTTCAGTGAGGAAAGACAGACCTAATAGCTAGGAACCACAATCTGTCATTTCCTCTAGGTCAGTCCCCTCCCCCTACAGTTATAAAAATACCAGGGAACACAACCCTCTAGTGTTAACCCCTTCCCTGCCAGTGGCACTTTACAGTAATCGGTGCATTTTTATAGCACTGATCGCTGTATAAATGCCAATGGTCCCAAAATTGTGTCATGTGTCCGCCATAATGTCACAATCCCAATAATGCAAATCGCCGACATTACTAGTAAAAATAAAATAATTAAAATGCTATAGATCTATCCCCTATTTTGTAGATGCTATAAAATTTGTGCAAACCAATAAATATCCGCTTATTGTGATTTTTTATTGCCAAAAAAAAAAAATATAGAATGCATATCTGAAAAAACTGTGTGAATCGAGCAAGGACCCACTCGCTCACACAGCGGAGAGGCATCGCTGGATCCAGTGTACCCGTGTGCCGCCGATCTTCGTTCCCTGCGACGTTACAATGCACGGGGGCGGAGAACGGCGCCAAATTCAAAAAAGTAAACACATTACATACAGTATACTGTAATCTTACAGATTACAATACTGTATGCAAAAAATACACACACCCTTGTCCCTAGTGGTCTGCCCAGTGTCCTACATGTTCAAAAAATCTTATCAGGTGACCTCTATAAAGTGTTATAAAATATATGGGTGTAAGAAAATAGAAGGGAATCATGTTACCCCCTAAGTAATTTCATATAAAGTGAGCTTTAGGGAAGAAGAAGAAGAAAAAGGAGAAAAAAAAAAAAAGACTAGGAGGGAAGAAATGAAGAAGAGGAAACTACCCATATATATACTTTCCCCTCCTCTCTTCCCCCTCCCTTTTAGAATAGTGTATAATACTTTAAGAAGGCTTTCCTACCCAAGCCTAAAGATACCCTTAGGTAAAAATTCATACTACCAATTCCTAAATGTGAGAAAAAATAAATAAAACATTTCTCTCTTTCCCTTCTCCTCTCCCCTCCCTTGTACATGAAAAAAAGAGGGAAAAGGGACATTCCTCTACATTTAGGAGGAAAATCCCCAGATTTCGTTCCCCTCTATCTCCATGTCCAGATTTAAAGGGACTCCAAGTCCATGTGTTCTTCCGTATCTACTTAAACATCCAGCTCCTTAAATTCTCTCCATTTATTCCATATCTCATCATATCCTTTTTTTGTAGAAGAAAAGGTACCCCAAGGGGCTGTGAGTTGCAGCAAAAAATTATAATGGATTCAAAGGTTGAAAAAAATATAATTTATTTAAAAAGGTACAGAATGCGATTTAGAAGAATATGCATATGAATAAATACAACAATATGAGTTCATGTAACAATGAAGAAAATAAACTTGTGCTAGAAACACTGACGCGTTTCGACCTTTGATAATGGAGGTCTCTTCAGGGGGAAATGATTGAAAACATGAATATTTGTTACAACAAAAAACAAACAAATATTTATACAATAAATTATATTCAATCATTGGTTGCCATATTGGCGTAGGTAAGTATATTTATCAAAGAATATATGTCGAAAAAACTGAAACCATAGGTCTACCACAGACCTGTGTTTGAAAGATATACAGGACTTTAGGTAATATCATCATCTTGATTAGGGATGAGCTTCGCGTACGATACGAACACATGTTCGACTCGAACATTTCCTGCTCGATCGTTCGTCGAAAAACGAACAAAGCGGGTCGTTCGCGCCAAATTCGAATGACGCGCAACGGCCCATAATTCACTGCGGCATTATGCGCTGATGATTGGCCAAGCATGCACCATGACACTGCATGCTTGGCCAATCACAGCACCCAAAAAACGAAGAGCCATAATTGGCCAAAGCCTGGGTGCTTTGGCCAATTATGGCTCAGGGCTTCAGCACAGGCCCCACACTATAAAAGGCCGCCTTCCGGGCGGCCTCGTGTAGTGTGTTCCGGCTTTGTTACAGAGAAGACAGACAGTCAGTTAGAGAGAGAGAGATAGATAGAGACACAGTGGGCCAGATTCTCAAGAGATACGACAGTGTATCGCAGGAAACATCGTCATATCTCTGTTTTTTTTTACTGGGTATCTATGCGTGTGAGTCATAGAATCACTTGCGCATAGATAAAGTGAAGATCCGACAGGTGTAAAACACTTACACCGTCGGATAGTAGATGTAATTACTTCCCTGGCCGCTAGGTGGCCTTTACGTTGATTTCTCATTTGCCTATGCAAATGAGCCTAATACGCCGATTCCCGAACGTGTTTACGTAGTTTCCGTAAGCGTAAACCTACCCCTGCTATATGAGGGGTAGGTTTACGAAGTTCCGTCATTGCCATGTTAAGTATGGCGTCGGGTCAGCGTCGTCTTTTTCCGTCGGTTACGTCGTTTTACTAAGTCGTTCGCGAATAGGGCATTGCGTAAGTGACGATCACGTCGTTTTCACGTCGGTTTCAATAACGTTTTCCGACGTGAGCTAGAGCATGCGCACTGGGCTATTTTTTCGGCCGGCGCATGCGCAGTTCGATCGACACGGGGGCGCGCTTAACTTAAATACAAGCCGCCCCCTTTGAATTACGTGGCCTTACGCCGGGCCATTTACACTAAGCAGCTGCAACTTACGGAGCAAGTGCTTGGAGAATACGGCACTTGCTCTGTTAAGTTGCGGCGGCGTAGTGTAAATGGCTTGCGCTACGCCGCCGCAAAATGTACCAGAATCTGACCGTGTCTTTTCTACCAGATAGATAGATAGATAGGGCAGGAAGGCTAGTAGTCATTATATTTAAATTTACAGGGCCAGATTATCAGAGGCGCTACGACGGGGTATCGCCTTTTTTTTTTTAGCCTCGTATCTATGCGAGTGATGCTTAGCATCACTTTGGCATAGATACGCTTCTACATCCGACAAGTGTAATACAATTACTCTTGCGGATCGTAGTTGTAATGACAACTCCGGCCACTAGGTGGCCTTTACGTTTTCTCATTTGCCTATGCAAATGAGGCTACTACGCCGATTCCCGATCGCTTTTACGCCGCCTTGTCGTCGCGTACGTCGTTTACGAACTCGTAAGGTTACCCCTGCTTCTATGAGGAGTAACCTTATGAAGTACCGTCGGATGCCATGTTAAGTATGGCGTCGGGTCAGCGTCGGCTTTTTCCGTCGCTTACGACGTTTTACTAACTCGTTCGCGAATAGGGAGTTGCGTAAATGACGCTCACGTCGTTTTGACGTCGGTTTCAACTACGCTTTCCGACGTGAGCTGAAGCATGCGCACTGGGCTTTTTCCCCGGCCGGCGCATGCGCAGTTCGTTCGACGCAGGGGAGCGCTTAATTTAAATACAAGCCGCCCCATTTGAATTGCGCGGGTTTACGCTGGGCGATTTACGCGACTCCGGCGAAAACTACGGAGCAAGTGCTTTGAGATTAAAGCACTTGCTCTAGTACGATGCGGCGGCGTAGTGTAAATGGCTTACGCTACGCCGCCGGAATTCTATGAGAATCTGGCTCACAGTGTGTAGAGAATATATATACATCCTTAGGAGTTGTACATATATTTATACACTGTATAGCTTAGCTAGATCTGCTATTAGTATTTGTCAGGCAGCAGATTATGCTGTACTATAAGTTTGCTGTGTTTTTGCCCATAAACGCAGTCGATCATACTGCACGTTGCACGTTTTTGCCCAAAAACTCAGTCGATCTTACTATAAGTTTGCTGTATTTTTGCCCATAAACGCAGTCGATCATACTGCACGTTTGCTGTGTTTTTGCCCATAAACTCAGTCCATCTTAATATGAGTTTGCTGTGTTTTTGCCCATAAACTCAGTTGATCATACTGCACGTTTGCTGTGTTTTTGCCCATAAACGCAGTCGATCATACTGCACGTTTGCTGTGTTTTTGCCCATAAACGCAGTCGATCATACTGCACATTTGCTGTTTTTGGCCATAAACTCAGTCGATCTTACTATACGTTTGCTGTGTTTTTGCCCCTAAACGCAGTCGATCTTACTGCACGTTTGCTGTGTTTTTGCCCATAAACGCAGTTGCTCTTACTGGACAGGTGCTGTTTATTTCTGATTTTGTCCTGTGCAGGCTAAAAAAATGTCTGGAAGGACAACGAAGAAAGGCAGAGAGTCACAAGGGCAAGCAGGCTCTGCATCTAGAGGCAACGCTGGTGGTGGACACGGTGCATCCTCTTCAGGACATGGCCGTCTGACACGCTCGTCATTGTTTTCGGGAGCTGGCCGTGTTGAGCCTCAACATACAGAGAAATTAGTAGAGTGGATGACCAAGCCGTCCTCATCCTCTCTCACCCAGGCTGAGCTTAGTTTATCTGGCAAAGCAGCTGCCAAGGCGTCCTCTTCCTTGTGCACAATGGCATCACACAATCCTTCCCTAGTCCCACCGTGTCCTCCTGAGGAGTCCCCCGAACTGTTTCAACACAGTGTTGGGTACATGCTGAATGAAGATGCGCAGCATTTTGAAGGCTCCGATGATGGAACACAGATAGAGGAAGGCATTGATGTGAGCCCAGGGAGAGGGGGTGGCCGAGAGGGACAGCAATCTGGCAGTGATGTTCCCCCAGCTGGAGCATACTGCCAGGTTTTTGACAGTGATGAGGAGGGAGGGGATGGATGATGAGGTCACTGACTCTACCTGGGTGCCTGAGAGGAGGGGGACGAGGCACAGGCACATCTCCAAAGAGGCAGGATGCCCTCCAGGGGTCAGCTTAAGGGCACACCAACTGCATTACAGCGCACATCTACGCTTGTGCATGGCCCTGCTGTGTCTGAACGGTACAGCAAAAATTCTTTGGTGTGGGCCTTTTTTGAAACATCAGATCGTACCTTTGCTATTTGCAACATATGTCGCAAGCGTATCTCGCGTGGCCAAAACATCACCCGCCTGGGTACCACATGCTTGTCCAGACATATGTTGACCTGCCATGCAGCTCATTGGCAAGCACACCAGAAAGACCCACGCCAAAGACAAAAGCGTACCTCTCCTTGCCCTTCTGGGACCTCCAACCCTACTAGACCCCCAGTCCTCTCTGAAGCCTGCAGTGAAGGTGTAGAAATAGGTGTGTCACAACCTAGTAGTAGTAGTACATGCAGGCAATCTACTGACAAATTTCCCTGCCCCAGCTGCTGCAGCGCCGAAAGATGTACTCTCACAGCCATCCACATGCCCAGCGGTTGAATGTTAGCTTAGCGAAATTGCTAGCACTTCAACTGCTACCTTTTCAGTTGGTAGATTCTGCCCCCTTCCGTGAGTTTGTGGAATGTGCAGTACCTCAGTGGCAAGTACCCAAATGCCACTTTTTCTCATGGAAGGCGATTCCGGCATGTGGAAGGCAATGTCCATGCCTGGCTGGACAGGACGGTCAGTGGTAAGGTGCATTTTACCGCTGACTCATGGTCCAGCAGGCATGGACAGGGACATTACCTGTCATTTACGGCGCATTGGGTGACTCTGCTGGCAGCTGGGAAGGACGCAGGGCAAGGTATAGTAGTTTTGGAGGTTGTTCCCCCACCACGCCTCCAAAACAATACTACTGGTTGTGACACACCTCTCTCCTCCACCCCCCTCCTCTTCTTCTTCCTCTGTGGCCTCTTCCTGTGGTGATGTTTTCTCAGAACCAGCCGTGCTCCGTAGGCGTACGGGGGGCTACCTTCCCCAATGAAAATCCTCTGGCTTACTGGGTCTTGAGGATGGATCACTGGCCAGAGCTTGCACAGTACGCAATTGAGCTACTGGCTTGCCCTGCATCCAGTGTTCTTTCAGAACGCACATTCAGTGCTGCTGGAGGCTTTGTGACCGATCACAGGGTGCGCCTCTCCACCGACTCTGTTGATCGACTGACCTTCATCAAAATGAATCAGGCTTGGATCAACACCAGCTACCAAGCACCTGATGCTGATGTTACTGAATAATATTGTTTTGTTGAAATGTCAGATTCCTTTGAGACTGCGTATGCTGATGCTGAGTGACTGTCCTGTTATGCTGCTGATGGAATATCCTTCTCCTCCTCACTTTTCTTGCTGATAGCTAGTAAGACATTTTGTGTTTCTGGGCTCCGCCACCAGTGCCTAAGGCCAAATTTTTGTGCCCCTGTTCAACAGGGGCATCTAATAACAATTTTTGATGCAATAATTTGCACGTGGCTCTTTATTGCGCTCCAATTACAGTTATTGGGAGGGGTTGCAGTGTTGTGTTGTGCCTAAGGCCCAATTTTTTTGCCCCTGTTTAACAGGGGCGTCTAATAACAATTTTTGATGCAATACTTTGCACGTGGCTCTTTATTGTGCTCCAATTACAGTTATTGGGAGGGGTTGCAGTGTTGTGTTGTGCCTAAGGCCCAATTTTTCTGCCCCTGTTTAACCACTTGCATACTGGGCACTTACACCCCCCTCCTGCCCAGGTAAAATTTCAGCTTCCGGCACTGCGTCGCTTTAACTGACAATTGCGCGGTCGTGCGACGTGGCTCCCAAACAAAATTTACGTCCTTTTTTCCCCACAAGTAGAGCTTTCTTTTGGTGGTATTTGATCGCCTGTGCGATTTTTATTTTTTGCGCTATAAACAAAAAAGAGCGACAATTTTGAAGAAAAATACAATATTTTTTACTTGTTGCTATAATAAATATCCCAATTAAAAATAAAAACACATTTTTTTTCTCAGTTTAGGGCAATACGTATTCTTCTACATATTTTTGGTAAAAAAAAAAATCGCAATAAGCGACTGGTTTGCGCAAAAGTTATAGCGCTTACAAAATAGGGGAGAGAATTATTATTTTTTATTATTTTTTTTTTACTAGAAATGGCGGCGATCTGCGATTTTTATTAGTACTGCGACGTTATGGCGGACACATCGGACACTTTTGACACATTTTTGGCGCCATTCACATTTATACTGCGATCAGTGCTATAAATATGCACTAATTACAGTATAAATGTGACTGGCATTGAAGGGGTTAACACTAGGGGGTGAGGAAGGGGTTAAATGTGTATGCTAGGTGTGTTCTAACTGTGGGGGGAGGGGGGGGGGTGACTGGGGGGGTGACCGATCTGTGTCCCTATGTAAGAAGGAACACAGATCGGGCTCCTCCCCTCCAGAGACAGGACATTGTCTCTGTGTGAGCCGGCAATGAGAGATGATCTATGAGAGATCATCTCTCATTGGCCCACAGATCGCATCGCAAACGGCCGCTCTGATTGGCCGTTTGCCGCGATCTGTGATTGGCCGTGTCCAAGGGACACGGACAACACAGGGCTTCCCCGCAGCGCGCACTACAGCGCGCGCTGGGAACGCCAGAAAGACATGCCGTCAAATGACGGCATGTTGGCTATTCAGGCCCGCGCTGTTGCCGTCATCCGACGGTAGCGCGGGCCTCAAGTGGTTAACAGGGGCGTCTAATAACAATTTTTGATGCAATAATTTGCACGTGCCTCTGTTGTGCTCCAACTACAGTATCTGTGAGGGGTTGCAGTGTATTAGGCAGCATTGATATAATAAGAAGCCAGACATTGTTGAGTATACAAAAATATTTATTGTATCACACTGAAAATGTGTGATTTTAGTTTTTTTAAATATCAAAATATAAAAAAAAATATTTTTAAGACCTATATTTTTGCATTTAAATAATTGTCTACATCTATTGTTTTTTTTTTATTTTTATTATTTTTTTTTTTAAACCCTCCCCAGAATGTCAACAAGATTTTTCAGATTTTGGACCACCTTCTTGTTGTTCTTTATGGTCTTCAAGAGGGCGAGGTTTATGTCCTCTATTTCATCCATGCAGCAAATTATCCCCCCAATTAGCACCTGGGCACTGTCGATGTCTAAGCCGCCCCTAACAGCTCGTACACCTGAAATTTGGAAAAAAAACATTACAATTACAATTGTATTACAATTATGCAGGCCTACATGTATTACCTGAAGCTGTGCTGTATGACACTGACCTGATGTGTTGGCATTTTGCACTTCCTGCACATCCGGCGAGGGTGGGGCTTGGCACTGTGTGGGGTTGGTCGGCTCCACTGCTGCAGCTTGATTGCGGCCTATGAGATTGTAAAAAAAGGGATAGATGTATCAAAAAGATTAGAGGCCTGAAAGAGGAATATCAATCATTCTTTTTAAAAAGTGTCGTACAATTGTGTGTTTTTACAATCCTAGGCTTAACACAGGATTTTATCCATTACCAAAGCTGCTGCATTTCTCTATGTTTGGCCAAGTCTCCTACATGGCAAAACAACAAGTTGACATGCTAACTAACTAGGTTGTTCTTGTGACCAACACTCAGTGCCGATCCTGACCTCCCTGGGGCCCGAAGCAAAATGACATGGCACATTAAAAATGAGAAGCGGGGGGCGCTAACTACACAGTGACATGTCACATTAACCACTTCCATACTGGGCACTTAAACACCCCTCCTGACCAGACCAATTTTCAGCTTTCAACGCTCTCACACTTTGAATGAGAATTACTCAGTCATGCAACACTATACCCAAATGATTTTTCTGTCCTTTTTTTCATACAAATAGAGCTTTCTTTTGGTGGTATTTGATCACCTCTGCGGTTTTTATTTTTTGCGCTATTAATGAAAAAAGACAGAAAATTTGGGAAAAAAAAATATTTTTCTTAGTTTCTGTGATAAAATTTTGCAAATTATAAATTTTTCTTCATAAATTTTGGCCACAATTTATACTGCTACATGTCTTTTATAAAAATAACCCACATTTTTTGGAAATTATTTGGTCTTTGTGAAAGTTTTAGAGTCTACAAGCTATAGTGCAAATCATAAAAAATTATCACATATGATCACACCTGATGTATTGAAGGCCTATCTCATCTCTTGAGACCCTAACAAGCCAGGAAAGTACAAATGACCCCCAAATAACCCCATTTTGGAAAGTAGACATTCCAAGGTATTTAGTAAGAGGCATGGTTAGTTATTTGAAGTTGTAATTTTTTCCCAGAATACTTTGCAAAATTAAGATTTTTATTTTTCATTTAAAAAAATTCTCAAAATTGTCATTGTAATAGCTTATTTCTCTCACATGGCATGTGCATACCACAAATGACACCCCAAAATACATTCTGCTACTCCTCCTGAGTAAAACGATACCCCATGTGTGAGGCTTTTTCACTGCCTGGCCACATACGGAGGCCCAAAATGCAGGGAGCACCATTGGGGGTTTTAGGAGCATAAATTGCACATCTAACTAGTTGACTACCTATTACACTTTTGAAGGCCCTGGAACACCAGGACAATGGAATTACCCACAAAGTGACCCCATTTTGGAAAGCTAACACCCCAACGTATAATCTATGAGGCATAATGAGTCTTTTGAATGTTTTTTTTTTTCCCAGCAGTTTTTGGAATATGTGTAAAAAAAATGAAAACACATTTTTTTTACACAAAGTTGTCCATTGATAAGATATTTCCAACACATAGCATGTACATAGCAAAAATGACACCCCAAAATACATTCTGCTACTCCTCCTGAGTAAAATGATACCCCATGTGTGAGGCTTTTTCACTGCCTGGCCACATACAGAGGCCCAAAATGCAGGGGGCACCATCGGGGGTTTTAGGAGCATAAATTGCACATCTAACTAGTTGACTACCTATTACACGTTTGAAGGCCCTGGAACACCAGGACAATGGAATTACCCACAAAGTGACCCCATTTTGGAAAGCTAACACCCCAACGTATAATCTATGAGGCATAATGAGTCTTTTGAACGGTTTATTTTTTTCCAGCAGTTTTTGGAATATGTGGAAAAAAAATGAAAACACATTTTTTTTACACAAAGTTGTCCATTGATAAGATATTTCCAACACATAGCATGTACATAGAAAAAATGACACCTCAAAATACATTCTGCTACTCCTCCTGAGTAAAACGATACCCCATGTGTGAGACTTTTTCACTGCCTGGCCACATACGGAGGCCCAAAATGCAGGGAGTGCCATCAGGGGTTTTAGGAGCATAAATTGCACATCTAACTAGTTGACTACCTATTACACTTTTGAAGGCCCTGGAACACCAGTACAATGGAATTACCCACAAAGTGACCCCATTTTGGAAAGCTAACACCCCAACGTATAATCTATGAGGCATAATGAGTCTTTTGAACGGTTTATTTTTTTCCAGCAGTTTTTGGAATATGTGGAAAAAAAATGAAAACCCATTTTTTTTACACA
Source organism: Rana kukunoris (assembly GCA_029574335.1). Lineage (NCBI taxonomy): Eukaryota > Metazoa > Chordata > Amphibia > Anura > Ranidae > Rana > Rana kukunoris. Next base: position 109,129,476 of record CM056054.1, read on the forward strand.
AAGCTGTCCATTTACAAGATATTTCCAACACATAGCATTTAGATAGCAAAAATGACACCCCAAAATAAATTCTGCTACTCCTCCTGAGTACAACAATACCACATGTGTTAGACTTCTACACAGCCTGACCACATACAGAGATCCAACATGCAAGGAACACCGTCAGGTGTTCCAGAGACACATAGCATGCACATACCAAGAGTTACACCCCGAAATACATTATGCTGAGTAAAGCGTAAACAAAAGATTACCTGTGGTAATAGTAGAGCAGTTCTACACAGCAGGATAGCACTGGTCCAGGCAGCAGGCAGGGACTTGGTCAGCAACATCCAGGCAGGGATACTGTCCCATCAGGGTTAGTGCAGGTGGTCAGTTCATGCAACAGGCAGAGGCATGATGGAGGGCCTCGTTCAGGACAGAACTGGGACAGGGGTAGAGGCTTCTCCCACCCAAATCTCTTTGAAGCCTCCGGGCAACCAGACCCTAATCTAGTATGAGAAAACAAAAAAAATGTTTTCTTCATCTAGAAAATCTTTTCTGGAGCCCCTCACATATGTGAGACCCCTGTGTTAAATCCCACTAGTCCAGTAGCAGGGTACAAGATCAGTCCAAGAGGCAGGCAAAAACATGGTCAAACAGTCCGAGGTCAGTTCCAGATCAGGCAGAGGCATTGCAGAATCGTTAGGGAGAAGAATGGTCGAAAAACAGTCCAGGGTCAATTCCAGATCAGGCAGAGGCATTACAGAATCGTTAGGCAGAAGAATGGTCGAAAAACAGTCCAGGGTCAATTCCAGATCAGGCAGAGGTATTACAAAATCATTAGGCAGAATCGTGGTCGAAAAACAAGCCGGGGTCAGTTACAGGGCAGGCAGTGGCATAAGGGGTGTATAGGTGTGAGAAGGCAGGAACGGAGGATTAATAATTTAGTTTGGTATGGTAACGCCGAAAACAGCCAACTACACAGAGGCCTGGTTGGGAAGGACAATCAACACAATGATAAACTGAGTCTCTTCTGACTCCTTCACTGGCACACACCTTGCATCTTTTTTGACCTCGTCGGCCTGTTGATGTGAGAGGAACTTTATCAGGGAAATGGCGTTCGGAGAGTCGACTTAGAACATCTGATCGGATGTTCTGGGGCAGGTCGTTCGGGAATATCAGGGAAGTGGTGACTTCTTCCTGGTAGCCAAGGAAGGGTAGGGGGTTTTGGGTGGACTTACGATAAATTATATATGAATTGTATACGGCCAATTGAAAAAAATAAATAGCTACTTTTTTGTACCAATGGTACGTGCGTCTTATGGCAAGGTAAGGTTCCAACATTTGGTCGTTCAAGTCGACTCCCCCCATGAACAAATTGTAGTCCCGGATACATGTGGGCTTTTGGACGGTGGTGCCACGCCCTCTGCGGGTTTCCGCAAACGAATTGTTGTGGATGGAGGACAACATGTATACCTCTCTTCTGTCCTTCCACTTCACTGCAAGAACCTCCTTGTTGCGCAGACTTGCCGATTCCCCTTTCTTCAGCTTCTTATTCACAAGGCTTTGAGGAAAGCCTTTCCTGTTCTTTCTTGCTGTGCCACATGCTGGGGTCTGCTTCCGATGAAGGTTGTGGAACAGGGGAAGAGAGGTATAGAAATTATCCACGTACAAATGGTAGCCTTTATCCAGTAGGGGGTTGATGAGTTGCCAGACAACTTTTCCACTTGATCCCAAGTAGTCTGGGCAATTGGGGGGATTCAGCTGGGTGTCCTTCCCTTCGTAGACTAAGAAGGAATACAGGTACCCTGTGGCTCGTTCACAAAGTTTATAAATCTTCACCCCATAGCGGGCCCTTTTGCTGGGAATGAACTGCTTTATTTTCAGTCGGCCACAAAATTTAACGAGGGACTCATCGACACAAATGTTTTTTTCCGGGGTATATATTTGGGGGAATAATTCAGAAAAATAATTTAGTAAGGGGCGAATTTTGAAAAGCCTGTCAAAATTTGGGTGATTTCGGGGAAGGCACTGGGTATTATCGTTGAAGTGGAGGAACCTCATGATCATGAAGTACCTGGTTCTGGGCATTGTTGTAGAAAAGATGGGCATATGATAAATGGGGCGTTTTGACCAAAAGGAATGCTTTTCGTTTTTTGGGTTGAGTCCCATGCAAAAGGTGAGGCCTAAAAAAATCCTAAACTCCTCCACTGTTAGGTCTCTCCACTCGAAGGGACGGGCATACGAAGATGTGGGATTGTTGGAAATGAATTGTTGGGCATATAAGTTGCACTGGGCCACAATGCTAGATAGCAGTTCCTCAGTTAAAAATAAATCAAAAAAATTAATTGGGGAAAAATTGTCTGTGTTCACCTGGACTCCTGGCTGGGCAGTGAAAGGGGGAATGTTGGCTTCTCCGGAATTTGGAGGAAGCCACAAGGGGTACTGAAGGGCATAGGGAAGGCTGGCATGGGTCCTTGGCCTTTGTTGCCGAGGTTCTTCGGTGCTGGTGGATGGCACTTCAGTATTTGTGGATGGCACTGCGGTGCTGTTGGATGGAATGACGGTGCTGTTGGATGGAATGACAGTGCTGGTGGATGGCATGACGGTGCTGGTGGATGGCATGACAGGGCTGGTGGATGCCACTGCCTCCTTACCAGAGCGCCTTCTTTTGGCGGGCTGATTATCTTCCCCCTCTGAGCCTGTGGCTGTTCCACTAGTGTAGACTGGCTCATAGTTTACGTCCAAATCGGAATCGGAAGAAGAGAGCTCCCCATTGCTCTCGTCAGCCGCGGAAATAATTTCATATGCCTGCTTGAGGGAAAAGCAACGTTTTGACATGCTGGTGACTTCAGAGGTGTGTGGCACAGATGTGCACTGAGACGGCAGGTGGGCACTGATCACAGGTGGGCACAGATGGTACTGGTGGCACAGGTGAGCACTGATGTGCACTGATACGCACTGATGTGCACTGAGGCGGCACTGATCACAGGTGGGCACTGGTGGCACAGGTGGGCACAGGTGGGCACAGGTGGCACAGGTGGGCACTGGTGGCACAGATGGGCACTGGTGGTACTGGTGGGCACTGATACGCACTGATGTGCACTGATACGCACTGATGTGCACTGATCGCAGGTGGGCACTGATCGCAGGTGGGCACTGATCGCAGGTGGGCACTGATCGCAGGTGGGCACAGGTGGGCACTGGTGGTACAGGTGGTACTGGTGGCACAGGTGGGCACTGATATGCACTGATACGCACTGATACGCACTGATGTGCACTGAGGCGGCCCTGATCACAGGTGGGCACTGATCACTGGTGGCACAGGTGGTACTGGCGGGCACTGATGTGCACTGATACGCACTGATGTGCACTGATACGCACTGATACGCACTGATGTGCACTGATACGCACTGGTGGGCACTGATACGCACTGGTGGGCACTGATACGCACTGGTGGGCACTGATACGCACTGGTGGGCACTGATACGCACTGGTGGGCACTGATCGCAGGTGGGCACTGATCGCAGGTGGGCACTGGTGGTACTGGTGGGCACTGATACGCACTGATACGCACTGATGTGCACTGAGGCGGCACTGATCACAGGTGGGCACTGATCACAGGTGGGCACTGGTGGCACAGGTGGTACTGGTGGGCACTGAGGTGGCACTGATCACAGGTGGTCACTGATCTCAGGTGGGCAACTAGTGGTACAGGTGGGCAATGATTTGCACTGATGTGCACTGAGGCAGCAGTGATCACAGGTGGGCACTGGTGACACTGGTGACACTGGTGGCACAGGTGGGCACTGGTAGTACTGGTGGAACTGATTGGGGACTGATTTGGGACACTGTATACGTTTACTTTCACTCACAGTAGCTCTCTCTCTCCTCAAACGCGCTGTCTGTGTGAGGAGGGAGAGCAGGCAACGGGAGATGATCTCATATGTTTACATTTGAGATCATCTCCCATTGGCTGCACAGATCGCGCTGTAAATAGCCGCTGTGATTGGCTATTCAGCGCGATCTGTGTTTGTCTGTGTCCAGGAGACACGGCCAGCACAGTAGTTCCCCGCTGCGTGCACGGGAGCGCGCGCGGGGAACAAGGAAAGGAGCTGCCGTAGAAACACGGCGCTCCAGAGATTTAAAACCACCCTGCGGCCGTATTAAGTCGTATGGCCGTAGGGAAGTGGTTAAAGAAAGTTGAGAAGTGGGTGGAGGGGGTATTCTGCTGTCTGAAATGACATCTTACATTAAATTGAGAAGCAAGGGGTGCTGACTTCTTGCCTCTTCTCCCATGCAGCCAGCGAGTTGAGAAGCGGGGGTTAGGGGGCGAAAATTACTTCTTACCAGGCAGGGCCTCTAGTTATTTGGGGAGGCCCTTCGCACCTTTGCGGGACCCTAGGCGGCTTGCATAGTGAGCCTATAGGGCGGATCGGCCATGCCAACCATTGTGCTACTGAGTGCATATGTGTAATCAACTGCTTTTTTGAGCATACTCTCCTTTTAATGTATATTGACTTAAGTTGGATTATTTAAATCAACTTAATAACACATCTACATTAATTAAAAAATCTGTCTCTCATAAAAAGGTCTTAAATAGAATGACCAACCAATTATTATGCCCACACAAACATGAACCTTCAAACATCTGTTCTTGAACTGTATATATACTGTACACAACCTGCGATAAAAAGCACGTGCCACAAAATAATAAAAAAAAAATATTCAGAGTACACATGAAAATTACTTACGTCTTCTGAGGACTCTTCGAATTCTCTCCATCTTCTCTGGCTCTCGGATTTTCAAATCACTCTATCTCTTGCGCAACTGCTCCCTGGACCTCTGCACCCCGAATTTTGCATGGATAACCCTCCGTACCTTATCCATGATCTGGGCCTTTAGTTTATTGGGGTTTTTGTAAGGCCCTTTTTTGCCGTCATAGTCCTCCTTTTTCAAAATAGCCACCATCTCAACCATCTCTTCAAAGCTCATGTTGGTGGCTTTGTACCTCCTGCTCCTCCTGGTGTGTGCCTGGCCTGTCTCCTGCCTGGTTGCAGCTTGCTGTCTCTCCTCCATCATGTCTTCAGACTCCTCTCCACATTGACCGACTAAAAAGGGGCGTGGCAATCACTAGAACGAACGTCATGGGCGTGGAAACGTGCGGAGCTTCTAACATGCGCAGTGTATAAAGGGATAGAGAACGTCGTTTACAGTTGGTAGAAAACGTCGGAAAAACGATTGTGCAATACGACGATACGAAACTTGTTTTTTTGACTTTATGACCAGTGGATGAGTTTGTGGGTTAGATATGGGGAGAAAACTAAGGCTTGATTGACATTATTTTTTTTTGCTAAATTTTGACTTGCAGAAATAATGGAGGCTTTCAGAGAACTTTTTTCTACAATTTTTCTTTCACAAAGAAATAATTAATTGAGCCAAGGTCTGGCATTGTAATGGCCCCCCACCACCCCTAAAATAATCGACATATTGTTGCCACACAGCACGTGCGCTTTGGGGGGGCCAAGCCTGTATGGCCACAGGGTCACGGGCCACCACTGGAACATCAATGGCCTCATCACCAGGCACAAGTGTCATGTAGTTTGTTGAGGGTCTCTTTAGGAAATTGTGCAATATGCAGCAGCAAAGTATGACATGGTTCAGATTCTACGTAACAAACCTACAGTCCTTGTCTTGTTTGCACCGCCTGTATACTGCTGTTTAAAGTATATAGGGCCATATAGCTCTTGTCAGGGCCAATCCTCCCTATATGCGCACTATGCAAGCCGCTTAGGGACACGCAAAGCTGCAAAGGGCCCCCAAAATTACTAGAGGCCCCGTCTGGTGAGAAGTCATTTTCGCACCCTCACCCGGCTTCTAAACTCGCTGGCTGAGTCATTTCCGACAGCAGAACACCCCCTCCCCCCGCTTCTCAACTTTCTTTAATGTGACATGTCACTGTCGTCAGATTTTGCTTAGGGCCCCAGGGATGTCAGGATCGGCAATGGGTCTTGTAAAGACCTGGGGGGAGTGGTGGCGGGAAACTCATGCTATTTTTTTCCATGATTTTTATCCATATTGCAGGTACCAAACATTACTTTGAAGCCGCAAGCAGTATTAAATTACTTTTTTCTGAGAGTAATCTCATGTTGTGCAGGGACATTTCTAAACACGTGCCACTACTATAGACACACAGCAGGTATGATATTTAAAGGGATTTTTTTTTCACTTTAAGCATCATTAAAATCGCTGCTCCAGAAAAAAATACAGTTTTAAAAAAAAAAAATTCCATTGATACATGTTCCCTGGGGCAAGACCTGGGTTCTCAAAGACGTTTCCCAACAATAACTTGAATATTGGTCTTTAAAATGAGCGTTTTTGAATTCGAACGCTCGAGTCCCATAGACTTCAATGGGGTTCTAAATGTTCCTGCGAACCCGCAGTCTGTTCGACGGCTCTGGTGCCAACCGAAAGCGGGTATGTTCGGCTCATCCCTAATCTTGATAGTACTTATTCTCCCCCACCAAGATATTTTATCTATTAGGTACCCCTTAAGCTCTGATTTTATTTTATTCAATAGGGGTATATGGTTGTCTTCGTACAGATATCTTTCCGCATTGGACAAGAATATTCCCAGATATTTCATCCCCCTCTGTTTCCATGTGAAGGGGTAGAAGGCCTCAAGATCCCTGCGTTCTTCCAGAACCATCGAAACATTCAATAATTCAGTTTTTTCTTTATTAATTTTTAAGTTTGAGATCTCTCCATATTTTTCATATTCAATTATAATCTTTGGTAGTGTCCGTCTAGGATTAGATACATAAAGCATCATATCGTCCGCAAACAGAGACCTTGTGTTCCCCCCCACCACCTTTATCTCCTCTATCTCCTGGTTATTTTGTATTGTTGACAATAATGCCTCTAGGTATAGAACAAAAAGAAGGGGGGAGAGGGGGCATCCCTGTCGTGTTCCATAGAAAAGTGGGAAGTTTCGACAGAAAGACCACTGGTTCCTTACTCTTTTTAGCTTTTTGTATCAGGAATAGCACCCTTAGGACATCATCCCTCATTTCCCTCCCTGGGACAAATCCTGCCTGATCATTGTCGATCAACCCCCGACATAAACGGTCTTAATCTCTCTGCTAAGATTTTCTCATAGATCTTCATGTCAACGTTGATCAGAGAGATAGGCCTATAACTGGCACATAATGACGGATCTTTGTCTTGCTTCGCTATCAGGGTTATATGAGCTCATAATGCTTCCTCACGCATTACCATACCTCTCCCTATGGAGTTCATATATCCCTGAAAAAAAGGTATAAGGGTTTCCCCATATCTTTTATAGAAGAGTGAAGTATACCAATCTGGGCCTGGGCTCTTCCCCATTTTAATACTTTTGATTGTTTGATTTTGTTCCTCTCTTGAAATTTCCTTCTCAAGATTACTAATTACTAGATTAAAATTCTTCCACTATTCTGCATATTTCTTGGTTTTATAGTTCTTGCTAGAAGTTTTCCTGGTTTGTTCCCCATAGCATAGACTTTCTTATTCATATTATCAAATACCCATTTAGTCTCCAGTTCCATTAGGTCCCGGAGCTTTTCTCTTTTGCTAGTTAATAATGTCCAAGTTTGCTCTTCCTGTATTTATTTATGTTTCTGTTCCAGAACCTAGATTTCTTCTAATAATAGATGTCTCTGGGCTTCCCTAATTTTCCTCCTCTTCATCTTTTCTACTATCATCCTGCCTCTCATATAAACCTTATGTGTTTCCCATAAAATTGATGGGCCAACATTTTCTATATTGTTTTCTTTAAAGAAGAGGCACACATCCTTTTCCAGGTCATCACGTGTCTTGGTGTCATACAGGAGGAATTCATCCATTCTCCACGATCTACGACCCTCCAGTATCCCCCCTATGTCTAACGACATTTACACTGGAGCATGGTCGCAGAGCGTTTGTTTTTACTTCTATCCCTCTTAATCCCTCCAACAGCCGATGATCCAGCAGGATATGGTCTATTCTGGAGTATGACCTATGGACTGACGAATAGTATGTGAAGTCCTTATCCATTGGATGGAGAATTCTCCACGCCTCCACTAAATACATTTGATGTAATTTGTGTTTAATTGCTCTTAAGTATTTTCCTTCAGACCTCAATGATACAGGTTGGGTATACATCTTAGGATCAAAAACAAAATTAAAATCACCTGCCATTACAACCTTCCCCTCTCTAAAGCCCTCTAACTTCGATATAACTCTTTTCAAATATGCTGCTGGGTGGAGGTTTGGGCAATAGATGTTTACTAATGTATATTTCATATTGCATAGGGAGCCTCTGACAAATAGATATCTTCCCTCTGGGTCTATTTCTATAGTATCTAATGTAAACCTTGTGTTTTTATCAAACCCAATAATAACTATGATACCATATAGGGTAGTTTTTTTAGTTTAAACTAGTCTTAGATGTCTTTTTTGAATGGGTCTCTTGTATAAACACTATATTAGCTGATTGCCTCTTCATTTTCTGTAGTATCTGAAACTGCTTATTTGGGCTGTTTAGCCGTTGTACATTGTACATAACCATTTTTAGTACTACCATCCTCTATTTTTGGTACTTTTAGCTAAGCCTATATCCATTTATCAGATCTATGGCTGATCCAAGAGGTTTCCTTACCGATCACTGAGGCTTCCTTTTCTTCCTAAATACTAAACTCCATTCTCTAGAGAGCTTTAAATTAGACTTTTGGGCACTCCCATACAGGGGATACTAAACCTGGTCTCGATTTAATGTTGAGCCCCATTCATATAAACACAGCTTCCAAGCCTTATACTGAGTATCTTGAGACCACACATACCCCCCTCCTACCCCCACCCCTATCACATTGTACACCAATGTTAAGACCAATGTTAAGACTCCCTCAGTCTGCGCCTAACCAACCTGCCGAGCTGGCTTTTCTTTGGGAAACTATATGTCCCCCATATTCCCTGATCTCCCGGTCTTCAAATTGGGAGCGGCTCCCGAATTAAGGTTCGGCATATCCGCTCCACAATCTACTCCACACCCCCCCTCCCTCAGGTGATTTTAATTAACTTCTATATACTATTTAACCAGGCCAAAGACTCTCCCCACGTTTTTCTTCTATTATCTCTACCCCCTGAGAGACATTCAATGGTGTAGGGAGAGAGAAAAAAAACCATTCCCCCCTACACCATTAATCTAGGCTCTGTTCCAATCCTGATCTTTCCATCTTCACCACATCGGGGGTCTCTTTTCCCAGTTATCTACTTGTATATATTGAATATTCAATTTATTACAAAATTCCCTTGTCTTCTGGGAACCGGACATAAGCTGAGACCCCCTGATTTTTTACAGATAGGCAAGCCGGGAAGCACCATCTGTAAGAAATATCATTTACCCGGAGATGGTTGGTTAATGGTTTCAAAGCCCTTTTAGGTGCTAACGTCTCTGGGGACAAGTCTGAGAATATAAGTAACTTAACACCTTTGTATTCCATAGAGACCGAGCTCCTTGTGCTTTGGGATACTTGCTCTTTTTGTCCATAATCTTGAAAACTTACTATGATATCCCTTGGAAAATCCTTATTGTATGATCTCTGTATTCTATGTATCCTATAAGAAGTGCATTAGTGCAGTTACTTCCCGTTTCAGAGCCGTTTTAAATATTTCTCGTAACGTCTCTCGTAACGCTAATTCAATATCCTTCACTTCTTCAGGGAGTCCCCTTAGCTGGAGATTCTTCCTTCTACTTCGGTTCTCCTGATCCTCAAGCATATAACGAGCATTTCTAATCTCTATCCAATCCATGTCAGCTCTTTCTCTTAAGTCGACTATTTCACTTTTATGTTCTAGTTGTTCTTCTATTCCTTCTACCCTTTGAATCTCTCTTCTTGTTGCTCCCATTTCACCTCTAATTGTTTTTTCTAAACGAGATATAATTTCCATCATGTCTGTCATGTCTTGTTTTGTTGGGGGGGCTTGTAAGATGTCATGGGGAGGGCTAGGTTGTTGTTGTTGTCTCTCAGGCGTTTTTTGATCCTTAGTCTGACTATTTGTCTCTGGAGATTGACACTTTTTGGGTTTTACTTTTACATTTTGATTTTTCCTGTGGTCCCCTCCTCAATCTAATCATCTACAAGACCCCCCTTGTTTTTTACAGGTAAGCTTAATGCTCAATTTTTTTTAAGGGACTCTCAACTATTTGGTCTGGGCCTTCAGTCAATAGATAGGATTTTATCGTATTACGTCCAGTACCCTCCCCCGTGTTGGGTTTAGGGGCTTCACCATTTACCATTTTCCCTTAAAAGAAAGTATTTAGGTGACCAACACCCTTAGTATTCTAAGTTTTAACAGAATATATTTTCAAATTCCCCCTGTCCTGTACATATACTACCCAGGGCAAAGAGAACTGAAAGAACTAGATCTTTTTAATTACTCAACCTAAACCAAAAAAAAATATATGTAGTGCCGTTGCCTCCTAAGTCAAATTTTTTTCCCCAACAGAATTTATTCCCGCTCCAGGCGCATACCCTATTGCTTCTAGAATGTGCTTCAATGGCACATAGCTTTGCCTAGGAGTGGGAAAAATACAGTGGAAAAGGTAAAAAAATAATATAGGGGGGCGTGGCTTGGCGCATGGAGGAGTAGGACGTGTGTGCTGTGAGCTCCCGCACACTCTGCCCGGAAAACGGCTGTAATCACCGCACGGACACACCAGACAGGTCGGTGATGGGTCGCAAGGGAGGGGGAGACACTCACCATCACCCCGATCAGGGTTGAGACGGCGAAATCGACCGCTTCTTTCCTAAACTGCCCCCGGGACAGCGCGGCACCCCCTCGTCCAAGGTGGCGACGGCCCGCTCCGCAGGCACACACGAGGCCTCGAGGGGGGCCTCATCCCAGCGTTCTTCCTCCGCCATGAGGACCAGACAGAGGGCAATCTCTCCCCCAGAGTCTGATGCGGGCTCGGTCCACTCAGGCAGTCGCTCCCCTGACTCCCGGCGCTCGTACTCTAGCTGAGACATGGAGGCCTACATCAGAGCCTTGCCCACCAAGCACGATTTTGAGGCCTATGTGCAGAGACTGGAGCTCTCCTACAAACAGGAGATCACAGAGCTGCACAGGGATGTCACAAACAGGCTGGAAGAGGTGGAACACAGTGTGGAGGAAACAGTTTCTACCCTGCAGGCACATGATGCCATACTAAACGATCATACTGCACAGATCCAACAACTTATGCTGTCCCAAGATGAACAAGAAAATAGGGCCAGGCGCAATAATATTTGCGTTCGCGGACTGCCTGAAACAGTGGAAACTAAAGATTTGGTCGCAGTAGTCATCGCCATATTTAATGGACTGCTCCTGAAAGAAAAGGAGGCTGCTATAGAACTGGATCGGGTCCACAGGGCCCTGGGCCCTAAGAACCCCAACCTGAATTATCCTAGGGACGTGATATGCAGAGTTCACTTTTACACTGTCAAGGACGCTATCATGCAGGCTGCACGCGCCCAAGACTCCATCCTCTTTGAGGAGGCTCGTATCCAGTTGTTACCTGATGTTTCCAAGCTCACACTGGACCTCCGCAGAGCCCTGAAGCCCCTCACAGGAGCCCTCCAGGCCAAGCAGATCAAATACCACTGGGGCTTTCCTTTCCAGCTATCGGCCTCTCATGACGGAAAATCTGCAGTCTTCCGTACCCTGGGTGACCTTCCAAAATTTCTGGGGAATTTTGAACTCCCGATGACATCTCTCCCTGACTGGCCATTGCATGCTGCCACCCCTGGATTTCAACCCTCTAAAGGATGGAAAAGGCAAAGCAAGAAGGCTAAACACTCCAAATCTGAGGCCTCCACGTCTACTTCTGCTGGCTGATGTGACCATTTAAATCCACAGTGCCTTCTCACTTGCAAGTTTGGGCCAGTGGCCACTTTTTCCCTGTTGGGACAGACGGATGTGACGGGACGCTATGCTGTGATTTTTCCCCTGGAAGCACTTTATTTACTTATTTTTGGGCCCCTGCACGAGGTCCCCCTTGATGCAGTGTCCCTCACTTAACTTGAAGTTACCAAATGTGCCCAGACTGGCCCTCACCCGTCTTACAGGTCTTTGCCTTGACCTCCCCCCCCCCCCCCCCCCCCTGCATTTTGTCTTTTTCTCCTTTTTTTTTTTGTGTGTTACCTACTCGCTGACCAAAAAGTTTTATCGTGTGCATTGTAAATTCCTTTTTGTATGTTCTTCTTCTATTTGGTCTTCTTGCTGCATTGTTCTGGTGTGTCCACCTGTCTCAGTCGGGACGCCATGGGACGCTGATACCTGTAGTGCTGAGAGGGAGGTTACATCCCTGCTTGGCACGTATGCACTATTTGACAGCACAGTCCCATGGGGTCCCGCCTTGACATGTAATTTATATTTATCTTGCCGTTATACTTTGCAATGCTCATCTGTGTTGTGTGCGGGGCTCTCCCCGTGAGTTGACCACGATCCCCACCTTAGGCCCTTCAGCTGCCTTTATGGCTACAGCTGAATCGTTGCTTGCAACGCTACTAGAGTGGCCGCTTTGGCCCGACTTTTTTTCTGTCTTTTTTCTCTCCATGCTCTGTCCTCTCCACCCCCTACTCTTCTCCCTCCACCTACTCCCCCCCCCTTCCCCTTCTCCGAAGGCGGTGCGCTCCTCACTGGCGGGTAAGTATCCTTTATTGCTACAACATCCCAATGGCTAGCCCCAACAGCTTGTCGGTCTCGTCCCTGAACTGTAGGGGATTTAACACCCCTGAGAAACGGAGACAAATTGTGTTCCACTTTCATAAACTCCGCACTCAAATTCTCCTCCTTCAGGAAACCCACTTCAGGTCAGACTCAGCTCCCACAGCTCCCTCACAAAAACTACCCTACCTGGTATCATAGTACAAACCCGCTGGCTAAATCGAAAGGGGTCTCCATTGCATTCCATGCTTCTTTTACTCCGACTGTTCTAGACTCTTATGTAGACCCTGCTGGGAGGTTTATTTTTCTTAAGCTGTCTTACAAAAATGTGATTTATACAGTAGTTAACGTATATTCTCCCAACCAGGACCAGTTCTTCTCCTCCGTGACCTCCCGCTTACGGAAGTTCGGCACGACTAACATGATCCTGGGTGGTGACTTTAATGTGGCCCTGGTTCCTCGCCTAGACACGTCAACCGGTAAGTCCTCGCACTCCTTAGCTAGCCTGACCAAGCTACGCTCCATCCTCACAGACCTCTCCCTAGTAGATGTATGGAGAATCTTAAACCCCACGGATAGGAACTATACATACTACTCCCCCACACACTCCTCCTACAGCAGACTGGACTACATACTCATTTCTCAATCCCTACTGGACCTCTCCCCTACCGCGTCTATAGGCCTCACATTGTGGTCGGATCACGCTCCCATACATATCACTTTGGGTAGGATTCCTACACACAAGCCTAGGTCCTCCTGGAGACTTAATGATAACCTGCTCTCGGATCCTGCGGTCACTGCAGACGTCATCCAATCCATCTCTCATTTTGTCTCCGACCATGCCCGAGACGACACAAACCCGCTCACTAAATGGGAGGCCCTTAAATGCGTCCTCAGGGGAAAACTTATCCAACATGGGTCCAGGTTCAAAAAAGCTAGATCGGCCGACGTTATACATCTTCTTGCCACTATCGCATCCCTCGAGGACTCCCATAAGCGCTCGCCGGACTCGGCCTTATTGATTGATCTGGCCAACGCCAGGAGAGGGACCTCTTACAGATCTTTGCTGAACGCTCCCTGGTGGCTAGGGATAAGGGGCGCTTTACGCACTATGCCCAGGCAAACAAATGCGGTCGGCTGCTGGCGAACACCCTTCAACCCCGCGCGACAAGGAAACACATCCCCTTGATTGTTTCCCCTAGCAAGGGCAAGTTGCAGACTAACTCCGCCATTGCGGAAGAGTTCCGCCAATACTACGCGACCCTCTATGATCTCCCCGCTCAAGTGCCCATGTCTCCCATACACTCTTTAGACTCCCCGGGGGCCTTGTCCTCCTATATCAGGGACACAGCCCTCCCGACTATCCCCGTCTCCTCGGTTGAGGAGTTAGAAGCCCCCCTCGCGACGGAGGACTTCCTCCTCGCAATTAAAAAACTAAAAAATGGCAAGAGTCCCGGCCCTGATGGGTTCACCCCACGTTTTTATAAAACATTTGCTCCTCAACTGGCCCCTCTCCTGGCAAAGACTTTTAACGCCTTGGACGATGGCGCCTCCCCATCCTCCGCTCTCCTCTTGGCTCAGATAGCAGTCCTCCCTAAACCCGGTAAAGACCCCTCTCATTGCTCCAATTATAGGCCCATATCACTTTTGAACACCGACCTGAAACTTTTCGCGAAAATACTGGCAGACGGTCTTTCTCCCCTCCTACCGGATGTTATTCATGGAGACCAGGTAGGTTTTGTCCCTGGACGTGAAGCCAGGGACAACACCACCAAAACCATACATCTCATAGCATACGCCCAACGCCAACGGGTTCCTGCCTGCCTTCTTTCCTGTGATGCAGAGAAGGCATTCGATAGGGTCAGCTGGCCGTTCCTACAATCCACCCTCACCCAAATAGGCCTGGGCCCTAAGATGCTTGCCCGTGTTATGTCACTGTACTCTGTCCCTACAGCCACCGTCCTGGTCAACGGAATTCAATCTGGTACATTACCCATTAAGAATGGCACCAGACAGGGGTGCCCCCTTTCCCCCCTCCTTTTTGCCCTCGTAATCGAGCATTTGGCTCAGGCTATCAGGGCAAACCCGAATATACATGGGATCCAAACCCCCTCCTCGCACTGTAAACTCTCCCTGTATGCGGACGACCTACTGCTATATGTCACCCAACCCCACACTAGTATTCCCTCCATTTTAGCCGAGATTGAGAGGTTTGGTGGGCTGAGCAACTATAAACTGAACCTATCCAAAACCGAAGCACTCAACATATCCGTTCCGCTCCCTTCCCTGGCCTCCCTCAAATCTCAGTTCTCTTTCCAATGGAAGGAGAAATCTATTTCCTACCTTGGGACTGCTGTCCCTCGTAGTCTGTCGGACATTTTCACCCTGAACTACAGCCCGCTCTTGGCCAAGCTCAGGCACCTCACGGAGGCCCGCATGGACCTACCGGTGTCGTGGTTCGGTCGCATGAACACGCTTAAAATGGATATACTGCCCAAGCTTTTATATCTCTTTCAAGCACTCCCGATTTCCCTCCCCTCAACCTTTTTTCGCACGGTGCGCTCCATGGCCATTCAATATGTGTGGAGACGTAGCCGACCTAGACTGAAACACAAGCTCCTTTGCTGTCCCGCTTTGAGTGGGGGAGCGGGCCTACCCGATTTCGAACAATATCACGCGTCAGCGGTACTCTCCCGGATCCTGGAATGGTTTCCCCACCCGCTGAGCAAAGTGGCATTATGTGTGGAGCAGGACATGTCCTCGGTGGACCTCAGGGCCCTACTTTGGGGCCATGCCTTGTCCCACAGAACCTTGGTGGGGTTATCCCCCCTCACTAGAGATGCTCTGGCGATATGGTACCTTAGAAGAGAGGCGTATGCCCTCTCTACGGACCCGAGCCCCCTGACCTCTCTCTTTGACAACCCAGATCTACCGGAGGGAGTGGGCCTGCACTCCTTGGCCGGTTTCCTTAGACAGGACTGGCCCACGGCTCAAAACTTCGTTCACGCCCCTACGGGTTCTCTTGTGTTGACACCGACCTCGGTTTCCTCGAAAGTGACTTGACTCACACACTGCCACTTGGCGGCCTACTGCAACACATTACACAGGTCTAGACAGGTCCACAGACCACTGACTGGGTTTGAACAACTCTGCTCCTTTTCCTCCCCCCAAAGGCACACGCTCTCCTTGATCTACAAAATGGTCCTGGGTCATACACATAGCACCCCCCCTAAATACACGCTGGCTTGGTCAGAGGAGCTAGGGAGGGATATCAGTGAGGCAGAGTGGCGTAAGGCCTTCTTTTTTACGCATAAATCCTCCATATCGAGTTATGCGCAGGAAAAGAATTACAAAGTTTTATCGCGGTGGTACCGCGTCCCGACCACCCTCAGGGTCATGTTCCCCTCAGCCTCGGACTCCTGCTGGAGATGTGATGCAGCTAAAGGTACTTACAGTCACATTTGGTGGGACTGCGACCTGATACGCCCGTTCTGGTCCCAAATCTTCTTAATTTATTCGGATCTTTATGGTGAACCGCTTACCCCCTCTCCGTTTGTAGCCCTTCTCTCTATCCTCCCCGGTGCCACTAAATTTCAGAAGAATTCCCTCCTAAAATTCTGTTTGAGTGCGGGCCGGCAGTTGGTTTCTAGACATTGGAAGTCGTCCTACCCCCCCTTGATTACCGAAATGAATAGCATTATGCTTATGGAGGAAATGCAGGCCAAGTCCCTGGACAGGTATGCTAAATTCTCCTTTACCAGGAGTGTTTGGAGGCATTACTCCACTTCGGACAAACTTAAGGACAGGGTCGCCCCGGCGACGCCCACCTGAGGGCCTAACAAGGGCTTTCACTGCAACCTCAGGAGCTCCTTTCTGGGTGATTTATTGTCTCCCTCTTCTCTGGAGATACCCGGCTGAATCCATATGACGCGCCTCCGCCGGTGGGGGACTGCATCCCACCTCCAACCCCCCACCACCTCCTTCCTCCACCCCCCCCCCTCTCACCCCCCATTCTTACCTTCTTCTCTCTACCCTTGACCCCCTCTTCTCTTTTCTTCCTTCATCTCATTTGATTTCCCGGCCGCATCTTCGGCCTCATTATGGTTCTAATAATGTACGATCCGATGGCTACATGGGACCTCTTGGTTGTACACTTCATTTTTGGTACTCTACACCTGATTGCATATTGTGATATTTTACATAGGTACCCTGGTTAGCTGCCTTCACCGAACCACATGATTCTCCAAACTCCCCTAGGCCCTGGACGCAGAAGGTTCCCATTGGGGCGCCCAGGCTAGGGGAGTCCACAGAGGGCCACGTTTGTGCCCCGTGTGAAGTGCAGCCCCTTGTGTCCTCACCCCACCGCAATGTCCCCCTTATTGTTTTGTTTCCTTTGATATCTCCTTTGACAAGGATTGTTTTTGTTTTAACTGTTATATGATTGTGCCCGAGTCGCCCTCTGTCGGGCCCTCGGCCACGCCATGATATGTTTCTGTTTACACTATCTGAAAAACTCAATAAATTTTTATTGAACCTAAAAAATAATATAGGGTTTTAACTTATTTCCTTTTTAGGTTTTTAGCGATAAACAGTATCAATAATAATATTACATTTTCCGCCGTATCTTGGGAAAAGAAGATAGAAGAATAAAAAGGGGAGTAGAAGAATAAGTATTAGAATCTATCGTGGATCTGCATATATGTGTGGGTAGAGGGGGTATAGAATAAACAAACTGATTTCTAGCACATATGCAGGTAGTGCTAATATGATAGAAATTCCTTTTGGTGTCATAGAAATAGAAATAGGTAGGAAAATGAAAATAGGTAGGAAAATGAAAAATGTCAATGTCAGTACAGGTAACCATGAGAAAAAGGTGAATACAACCATCTCCAGCTTGGATTCTTCACACATGCCACAACTTGGCGGATATGAGGAACTTCCTGAATTAAGGGATCTTATTAACAAACACACAGACGGATGGGCTAGACGAGACTACAGTATTCAGAAGCTGCAGATATACCTCGCTACGCGGCATCCTGCCTTACTCATATGAGACCCACGCATTTTTGACATCAGGAAGCGGGTAAGATCGTTCCATATCCCCGTGTCACTTATCCATGCATTGTTTGGGCTCATGTTTATCTCCGTCTCTGCAATAGTCTGTGTGTCCCACGATCCACAGTTTTTGAGACAGAATTCCACGTCTCTTAATCACTTTCTGGAAGTATATTACAAGAGTACCCTAGAGTGACCAGTTGCTCTATCCTCATTGGACTCTTTCAGTAATTGCCTAGTAGGAATATCAGGCCATATATTGGCCCATACATAGGACTATCCATGCTATTTCCTCATCTCCAACATACCTCGGACTATGCTCATCTTAACTAGTGGAATCATTTCATGAAGTTTGATTTGATCAGGGTACTACTACGTACCCCCACCCATATTAGTATTAGAATTATCTGACCAGTAGTCCAGGATTCTCATTTTCATCAGCCCCACTCCACCCCATCTCCCCCAGGGGCCTTCCTGCTGCTGTTCCCTAGGATTTACACATTATTGTCATTCGGCAATATTATCCTCGGGCACGACAGCAGGTTTGTCTCATCCGTGTCCGGACAGACGTCTATTTTTATCGTCTCTGTATGTCCTTGTCATTGTCTTGCATGTCTTTTTGTTAGCACCAGTTAGTGAACCACCATCTTCACAGGTGCAATTTTGGCCGGCCACTTTCGTATGATTAATTAGCAACATTTGTTCCAGCACGGAACTTTTTACACACAAGAGACTGTATATAATTTATATTGTATCATTATTTTGTCTATAAATTAATAAAATTCTATTTTGTATTCAGCCACTGTCCGTCACTACCTTTATAGCTTCTTGGCCCATAGAGGCACCTCATCTCGGTGCTCCTATTAGGACCAATTCCTTTTTTCTCCTACGTAATATACACTTATAATATAATTTGGTTACTGCTGAATTTTTGCCTCTTTCGCTGCGTTTACCTCTGCTACACACATTAAAAAAATGTACTGAATGTAGAGTTGCAGATGGCTAGGAGGGCCTTCTTGGTCCATTTTCAAACTCTTACGCAATGTACATTCAAGTGCAAGGCGGAGGAACTATTTGAGAAGGGGGATAAGAATGGGAAATTGTTGGCCTACTTGGCGGCAGATGCTCGACCTCATGTGGCCATTCCCTGTGTCTACTCGGCGGGGGTGCCTTGGTGAGGGATGGAGAGAGTATTATGCAGGCTTTTGTATCCTATTATTCTGATCTTTATGCGGCTATCCTGCAATATGACAGTCAGGTGCTGACGGATCTGTTGGACTCCTTTCAGATCCCGGTGCTGCCTGGGGAGGCGGCGGCAGACTTGGAGGCCCCCTTTACTTCCAAGGAGCTGGCCACGGCAATTGCCTCCTTCCCGAATGGTAAGGCGCCAGGACCTGACGGGTTACCGGCTGAATGGTATAAGACCTACTCAGAGGTGCTGTCCCACAGGCTTTTGAACCTGTATACGGAATGTCTTGAGACTGGGAGCTTACCCCCTACGTGGTATGAGGCACATGTGGTTTTGCTCCCCAAGCCGGATAAGGACCCACTTCATTGTTCCTCTTACAGGCCCATTGCATTGTTGAACATGGATCTTAAAATTCTTACCAAAATGGTGGCCAATCGCTTAATGCAATGCCTGGACCACTTGGTATCCCCTGACCAGACAGGGTTTATGCCCAAAAAAGCTACCGACATTGATATACGCAGGGTGTACGCGCATACGCAAATTGATGGGGAACTGTCCCATGGGGGGGCCCTGGTGTTTTTTGACCTGGAAATAGCGTTTGACTCCATTGATTGGGGATACATGGTCCAGGTGCTGGAGCACATGGGTTTTGGCCCTGTGTTCCTCAAATGGATAGCAATGCTCTATGACCGCCCAGTAGCGGCAATCCGCTTGAATGGCGGGGTGTCTGACACTTTTCCGGTATCCAAGGGCACCAGACAGGGATGCCCCTTGTCCCCGGGTTTATTTGCACTGGTTATGGAACCCCTGGCGATTGCATTACGTTCTTCGTCACAAATACAGGGGATTAGGGTGGGCACCCTGACTGAGACCGTAGCCCTCTATGCTGATGACCTAGTTCTATTTCTTGGGGATACGGGCCCTCCTCTACATGCTGCACTCTCATTGCTGGGTAGATTTGCTGGGGTCTCTGGGCTCAAGGTCAACTGGACCAAGTCTAAGATCCTTCCGCTACGCTCCCATGGGATGCCCGGGCGGGTTGACCCTTCCAATCCCTTACAGTGGGTGACCCAGATTAGATATCTAGGGCTGCAAATCACGAATTCACTGACGGATTTCATTAGTCTTAATGTGTCTCCATTACTGGCTACTGTATCTAAAAAACTCCACTCCTGGAACAACCTCCCCCTGTCCCTCATTGGGAAGGTTAGTCTGATTAAAATGAAGATTCTTCCCCTCCTGCTCTATACACTTAGGAACTCTCCGGTGTGGATACCAAGGTCAATTTTCAGGTCCATAGACGGTATGATCTCCTCCTTCCTGTGGCAGGGGAAGCTCCCTCGCCTCAAACTGGCTATTCTTCAGCAACCATGGGGGGAGGGAGGATTAGCGGTACCCAATTTCCATAAATACTTTTTGGCCAGCCAGCTGGCGGTGGCAAATCACTGGTTGATCACTGCTCCGGACGACGCTTCGGTCTCCTTGGAGGCTGCTTTTGTGGGCTCCTATGAGGCGCTCTCGCTTCTGGTCTATAGAGGGCCAAGGGCCCCCTACCCCTTGACGTCCTCTATGCGTTCGGTACTCAGAGCATGGTCTGTGGCCCATGAGCTGAGACCCCAGGATGGTGTCACTTTCTCCCCTGAGACCCCCCTGTGGAGGAATCCCAAGCTGTCACACTTTCTTGACTATCCAGACCCGGTGGTGTGGACCGACTTTGGAATCAAGCGCCTGCGACATATAGTGGCCAATGGCACTCTTATGCCGTTTGACGACCTAAAGGTACGTTATGGCCTACTTAACACGCACTTTTTCAGGTACCTGAAAGGGTTTTGCATGTTATACTCTATCTGCATTGAGATTAAGATTGGGCAAAAAGGTTTTAATTGTCCTGGGGGGGGGGGGGGGGTCACGAGTTCTGATCTATTTTGATTTGATTTAACTTGACTCCACTGCTTTTAATTTAGTCTGTGAACATTTAATGTATGTTATTGTTGTCCCCCCACCTTTTCCCCCCTTTTTTTTCTCCCTTTTTTTTTCTTTTTCAAAACCGGTTTCTGCGTTTTGACCGGTAATTGTTGGTCGCATGTTGTGGCCTAGTATTGTATTTGTGTTGCAAAAATTGAATAAAAATTATTTTCCAAAAATAAAAACTTACTGAAAAAAAAGTTTCATAACTGGTGCAATAAACCAGTGGCACCCCAAAACAACAGATTTTGTTATATACCTTCTTCCACATATACTGCGCTTCTCTAGAGACTTTTGTTGTCACAGAGTCATTTAAAATGACTCTGTGACACTGCAGGAGTGGTAGGGGTAGGGCAGTAGCACCAGGCCAGAGCCAAAGTGGGAAGTGGCACAATGTTCGTTCGATTACGTCAAAGGACGCACCAGACTTGGTTGAGTTGCTCGCCACCAACACCACCGCCACGATATACCCTCCGCTTGAGTCACAGGAATTATTTTCCAATCCATCAGAAGACATTTCGGATGTGCAGCCATACTTGGCATTAGATCAGGAAGAGGAGGTAGCAACAGCCGACACTCAGCAGTCTGACGACAGTACTCAGATCAGCCCAAGGAGGTTGGTGCTCGCTGTTGCTGTCAACTCCGAGATCTCTATTGTTAGTGATGGGGAAGGTGACGTTGATGATGATGTATCTACAGATGTCACGTGGGTGCCCACAAGAGAGGAAGAGGAGGGGAGTTCAGAGGGAGAGGTGGACCAGCAGATAGGGAGGAGAAGCAGGCTGAACTTACATTGCACAGGAGGGAAAAACCAGACTCCATCAACCATGCACGGTCACATCTGGCACTCCCAGGACGCCGGCCCATGGCTCTGCAGTCTGGGCTTTTTTTAACGTGCGGCCTTTGCAGTCAACGCACATGTCGCGGTAAGCCTAACACTCACCTAGGGACAACCGCCTTAAGAAGGCACCTGGCCTCCCATCACCGAGCCCAGTGGGAGCAACACCATCAGAACCCACAAATCCACACTCCAGGCTCTCACCATCCTTCCCCTCTATGCTTACAATTGTCCTCCACTCCACCTTCCATCATGCCTTCCTCACGTTTTTCTGAAAAAAGGCAGGCTTCCGTGGCCCAAATGTTCAAACGTAAAAAAACGAGGATGCCGGATAACCCTCTTGCCCAACGGTTGACCGCTGGCTTGTCGGAACTGATAGCCGGCCAACTACTGCCATATAAACTGGTGGAGTCGGAGGCCTTTCGAAAATTTGTGGCCATTGGAACACCACAATAGAAGGTCCCAGGAAGGATTTTTTTTCACAGAAGGGCCTCCCAGAGCTATATGGCCATGTTCAGCGGCAAGTGAATGTATCTCTGGCACACAGTGTCGGTGCCAAGATACATCTGACCACAGACACGTGGTCTAGCAAACACGGGCAGGGAAGGTATATCATTTTCACTGCC
Source organism: Rana kukunoris (assembly GCA_029574335.1). NCBI lineage: Eukaryota > Metazoa > Chordata > Amphibia > Anura > Ranidae > Rana > Rana kukunoris. The sequence goes on from CM056054.1 coordinate 109,151,851, forward strand.
CACTGGGTGAACCTTCTGACGGCCGTCAAGCATGTAACCGTGGCACCCATGTAGATTTGGTTTTACTGCCACGGATTGCATGCACGCCTGCCTCTTCTTCTCCTCCTCCTCCTACTCCATCCTCCCTCTCTATTCTCGGCTGACTGCTCATTTTCCAATGCTACCGTCTCTTCCGCTGCGCCGTCCAAGATCCCCAGAACCTATTCAAAATGCCAGGTAAATGGTTGCCATGCTGTGCTGCGTCTGTTGTGTCTGGAAGACAAGAGCCACACTGGTCCTACACTCCTTTCAGCTTTGCGTTCACAGGCAGATCAGTGACTAACACCGCTCAATTTGACAGTTGGTAAAGTGGTGTGCAACAACAGTGCCAATCTGTTGAGCGCGCTGAAACAGGGCAAAATGACACACGTGTTATGCATGGCACACGTCCTGAACTTAGTCATGCAGCGATTCGTTGCCAAATACCCTGGGCTCCAGGACGTCTTGTGGCAGGCCAGGAAAATCTCGGGCCTTTTTAGAAGATCTTACACGGCCATGGCTCGCCTTGCTGACATTCAGTGGCGACACAGCCTGCCCGTCAGACATCTTATTTGTGACTGCCTGACGCAATGGAACTCAACATTGTATATGATTGATAGGCTGCTCCAGCAGGAACATGCAGTTAACGACTACCTGTATGAACTTTGTGGCAGGACAGGTTCTAGGGAGCTTGGTTTTTTTGCACTGCGCCAGTGGCTGCTCATGCGCGACTCATGCAGACTTCTGTGGGCATTTGATGAGATTACCAAACTGGTCAGTCGCAGCCAGGGCTCCATCAGTGACATCGTACCTTACGCCTTCTTTCTGGACCCTGCATTGCATCGTGTCATTGATCAAGCCGTCGAGGAGCAGGAGCAGGAAGATGAGGAAGTCGCAATGCTGGATGAATTCCCAGGGGAGGCTACTCCACCTGAGACAAGTCAACATAGGGAGTCTGAAGAGGAGTCAGAGGAGGATGGTATCGGGTCGGAGGAGGAGGAGCAAGAAGAGCATGCTTTAAACCTTTCTGGGATCCCTGGTGTTGTCCGTGGATGTGGGGAGGAGAATGAAGATGACATTATCCTGGATGATGAGCAGGAGCCAGACCAGTACAGCGCTTCAAGTTTAGTGCAAATGGGGGCCTTCACGCTCCAGTGTTTTAAGAGGATCCCCGTATAAAAAGCATAAATGGCAAGGACCAGTACTAGGTGGCAACATACTTAGACCCCGGTACAAACAAAACATGGCGGAAATGTTACCACCATTATAGAGGGCAGCACTTCCAGGCCTTGCTTCGAGAAATGCTGCATTCCGTCTGTTGGCAGAGGAATTTCCACTCACAGAGAAACAGTTTTGGGTACCAATCCAACAGCGCCTGCAAGAAGAGAGCGGTTTGAAGATGTCTTGGTCACTAATGATATGATGTCATTCTTTCAGCCGACCCATTGACAGCTGTCCTCTGGATCCAGCATCAGGAAACGCCTAGACCAACAGGTGTCTGACTACATCGGGTTAACAGCCGATGTGGAGGCACTGAGAAGTGATGAACCCCTGGACTACTGGGTGGGCAGGCTTGACCTTTGGCCAGAGCTTGCACAATTTGCAATGGAACTGTTGGCTTGCCCCTCGTCCAGTGTCCTGTCCGAAAGGACATTCAGCGCAGCAGGGGGGGTCGTGACCGATAAGCGCACTCACCTAGCTCACAACAGTGTTGACTACCTCACATTTATAAAAATGAATGAGGCATGGATCTCAGAGGAATTCAACACATGTGACTAGTAGACCATGTTTCATTCAAATTCAGGTGAACACCTGTGGGCTAATTTTTTGGGCCTGTACTAGCCGACACTTTTTTCTGTATCGGTGAATGCCTAATGTACCACCAGCCACAGAATACAAAGTTGTTTGCTGTCCGGTGAACACCTGTGGCCGTGGGCTAATTTTTGAGGCCTTTAATGGCCGACACTTTTTTCTGTATCCGGTGAATGCCTAATGTACCACAAGCCAAAGAATACAAAGTTGTTTGCTGTCCGGTAAACGCCTGTGGCCGTGGGCACATTTTTGGGGCCTGTATTGGCCGACACTTACTTCTGTATCCGTTAGATGCCTAATGTACCACCAGCCACAGAATACAAAGTTGTTTGCTGTCCGGTGAACGCCTGTGGCCGTGGGTTAATTTTTAGGGCCTGCAATGGCCGACACTTACTTCTGTATCCGGTGAATGCCTAATGTACCACCAGCCACAGAATACAAAGTTATTTGCTGTCCGGTGAATGCATGTGGGCTAATTTTTGGGGCATGTAATGGGCGGCACTTACTTCTGTATCCGGTGAATGCCTATTATACCACCAGCCACGGAATACAAAGTTGTTTGCTGTCAGGTGAACGCCTGTGGCCGTGGGCTAATACTATATGTACCTGGGCTATATTGCCTCTCATACGCAATAAATACTTGTTACTACAAATACTATATGCACTCTTAAAGTACCTGAGCTATATTGCCTCTCATATGCAATTAATACTTGTTACTATAAATACTATATGTACTCTCAAAGTACCTGAGCTATATTGCCTCTCATATGCAAGTAATACTTGTTACTACTAATACTATGTGTACTCTCATAGTACCTGAGATATATTGCCTCTCATATGCAATTAATACTTGTTACTACAAATACTATATGTACTCTCAAAGGACCTGGGCTTTATTGCCTCTCATATGCAATTAATACTTGTTACTACTAATACTATATGTACTCTCAAAGTACCTGAGCTATATTGCCTCTCATATGCAATTAATACTTGTTACTACTAATAATATATGTACTCTCAAAGTACCTGAGCTATATTGCCTCTCATATGCAATTAATACTTGTTACTACTAATACTTAATGTACTCTCAAAGTACCTGAGCTATACTGCCTCTCATACCTTTCTATTAGTTGCCAGTACAACTTGTGTATTATACGTGTATCCTCAAAGTGCCTGGGCTACACTTTCTCTCGTATGCAATTAATATTTGCTACTACAAATACAATTTACTACGTGCTTGACAGAAGTATAAAATACTTATAGGCCTTGTCCTAATTGTTGAACATGTTCGCTCTAACTTTTATATGCTAGGGGTTGATGCTATTTCATAGCATCTCCCCTAGTGGCCTAAATACATCTCTACATGCTATGGTTGATATGATGTAGAGAACCCCCAAACTCCTGTTGCTAGGAGTGATGCCCCTTACTGATAATCACCTGCATGTAGTGGTGTATTGGGATATTGACCTTGAACTAATTTTAAACGCTAAGGGCCAGATTCAGATACATCAGCGCATCTTTATGCATGCGTAGTTTATATTTTTTCCGCTATGCCGGCGTAGCGCGAAGACGCAAGATGATATTTAGAAAGCAAATGCGGATGTCTCCCGTCGTCATGGCGTGCACGTGAGGACGTGACGCGCCTCAAGGTGGGAGGGACCGAGGAACGCTGAACGCTGGGGAGCGAGGACGGAGGAGACGCCGCATCCTTGGAGAGCGCGAGCCAAGGATTCGAGGAGAAGCGGCGGCTGCTCTCCATGCCATCCGACCGGGATACCACTGCAGACGTTACCGGATCATAAGCCCCAGCGAAACGGCCTGGATGTCAGCTCCGGCACCCGGGAGCACAGCATGAAGCTGGGGAATAAATCTCCCACACCCTCACTCCTAAAGCCTCTACCTTAAACGATTGGCCCCCGCATCCAAACAAGGGTGAATATTAGTCATATGAGCGCCAGGCTGCAGGACGCCGATGAAGCAGGTACCCCCTCGGGAGGAGCAGGTAATATAAAAAATTTACAAAGTGCCGGGGAGCCTAGGTCAGCGGCAGAAGGTATGGTGATTAAATTACTTACACAGAAGATATATGAAGGCTGTCTCTGACAAGGACTTTTTTTTTTGTATTACTATAACATGCTAGGACTTTACATCATGAGGCATACTGAGGTATCTTGAGGCATATGATTTTCTCCTGTGTACAGCATGGTATGTGGTCTTAGGACCCTTTTATTGCTAAAGTCCTGGAGGGAGAAGCCTCCTCACTGAAGCATGTTTAACCTGCAGTAAATCAGACTGAGAGCCTGTACTTAGCCGAGGGTTGTAATGACGTCATTTCAGAGCCCAACTCATAATGAACAGCGATCCCTAATTAGGGAACCATCTTGCTTTGTTTTTCTCTTACTTTCAGCATTCTGTCTGCTACCTGTGGATTAGGAGGGTTGATAAAGTTTCTTCATTAAATAAAAGAACTCTATACACAGCAGATAAACCTGCAATCTGTAGGTCGCAATATGCAGATACCTAGAAAGTGTTAAAAAATCCACATATCCTAGAAGCGAACCACCGCATTACAGGCTGGGCAACTGACAGACAGACCACCTGGGGGAAGGGAGAGACAGGGAGATCCCACCCAGGGAAAACAATTGGATTTTACTTTTTCCATTTTTAACCCCCCCCCCCCCCCCCCGGGTCAAATTATATTGGCCGGAGGGGCTGGCACACGTAGCCCAAGAAAGCACTGGGTTTTAAAAATCTTTTGGACATTACTGTCTTAAATCAACATAACTAAAGGAAAAAAAAAAAGAAGAGGGGGGAAGAGATAAGTATCTTCTAAGGTTCTAATACTCTGTAAGTTTCCCTGAGTTAACAAAAGACCTAATGAAAAAGGCCCCTAGGGAAGAAAGTAATCAAGAGGGGTAAGAGACTCTACCGACATAGGTCCAAGAAAAGGCCCAACGGGATTATTGGGCAACCTACCCCACCCCCCCAAAAAATCCATCGCCCGACTGGGTACCTCAAAAAAAAAAATAGCGAGACTTTGAAGCTGAAGAGAAGGGAGGATAACAGGCTGCCAAACTGGGGAAAAGAATCAGAAAAGTGAAGGATACTATGTCCAGGATGTCAAGAAGATCAACAAAAGGAGGAACCCCAAAAATACATGTGGGACCCGCGGTTACAAGTTCTATTAAATCATATATGTCCAGAGGAGATAGCCCAAAAAACATAGGCTAACCAAAGTCGCTATCAGCAAAAACAGACAAGAAGATAGATGATAAGAAATCCCTGAGCCCAAATCAAGGAGGAATCCTAGAGGACTCTAGAGAGGAAGGGATCAGTGGGATGGATGCCGTACCAGATAGAATGGAGGAACAGAGACCCGAAGAAGGAATTCCTACCAAAGGGGATATGGAAAGGATGCTGCTGCAACTTGAGAATGCGATTAAGGGAGAAATACAAAATTTAAGAACGGACTTTGGGCATCTTCTTACCCGAGTGGAGGCAATAGAAGAACAATCGGAGAAACAAGAACAGGAGTTAAACTCTCTAAAAGAACAACTGGCCCAGCTGCAGTTACAACAGAGGAATATACTCTATAAACTGGAAGACCAAGATAACAGATCAAGGAGACAAAATCTGAGAATTAGATCAGTCCCAGAAGAAGAGGGGTAAGAAAACAATATGGACAATACTGAACCCAATACTGGGGAAAACATCTGAATACCCAATTAGGTTAGAGAGAGCCCATCGGGTAGGGAGATTTAAAAGAACGGACAGACAACGGCCTAGAGATATCATAGTGAGGTTCTTATGCTTTGAAGAGAAAGATGAAATTTGGAAGAAACTGAGAGGCCACCCCCCCTCATTTATTAAGGGTCCACCTCACAGACCTTTGGGGATCTGGCCTCAGAGACCCTCGCTAGGCGACGATTATTAAAGCCCTTATTGGTACAACTAATAGCCAAGAAAATTAAGTACAACTGGAGGTTCCCGGCGTGTTTAGTAGAGATAAAAGAGGGGAAATCAGCAACATTACGATTCCCGGAGGACTTAAAAGAATTCTGTAATAGGTTGGAACTTCAGATCCCAGACCTACCTGGATGGGCCTTTCGGGGGGGGGGGGGGAGATGGCTGAGGGGAGATTCTGAGAGGAGAGTGAGGAGAATTAATTAGGTATCCCCGCTATCCCAGAGAAGTATCTCGTTCTCTTTTTCCCCCACTCTTTTTTGGATGGGGGAGCTGTAAAATAGGTCCCACCTTGGGGAAACTGAACCAAGGGTAGACCATTGGTTAAAAGGCCTATAGTTGGCCAATGGGGGAGGGGGGACAGGGGAGGGGGGGATGAGAGGCGGAGGGGGGGGAGGGAGGTGGGGAATGGGGGAGGAGGGGGAGGGAAATGGGAGGGGAAGGGGGGGGCCACCTCACCTAAATTGAAAAAAGAAATATGGAGGAGGGCAAACCCGGAATTTAAGCTAAAGGGGCGAAATAAGATAGGATGCCGATAATAAAATGTGTATCATACAACGTAAAAGGCCTTAATAGCCCTACCAAGAGGCATAGAGTACTGAAAGAATTGAAAAGAATTAAAACTGACATAGCGTTTATACAAGAAACACACCTCACCTTAGAATCCAATATCAGGTTGTATTCGACAGATTTACCTATATGGTTCTACGGGGATACTGTATCAAAACGTGCGAGGGGCGTAGCTATTGGGATAGCCAAGGGGGTAAGATTCCAGTTGACTGAAAGACTAACGGATCCCGAGGGGAGATTCCTCTTCCTCCTCCTAAAAGGGAAATTAGAAGGGATGTAATGTACCCTAGTAAACATTTACTCCCCCAACACACAACAGATAAAATACCTAATAGAAACCCTGGGAAAGTTGAGAGACTTTAAAAAAGGTAGGATCATCTTAGGTGGGGATTTGAATCTTTGCATAGACCCAACGGTAGATAAGACTACCAGGACGGGTGGGACAAATAGCTCCCAGCTAATAAAGCTAAAGAACAGCCTACACAGAAGTCAACTAGTAGATGCATGGAGAGTCCTAAATCCAGGGACACGAGATTACACCTTTTATTCCCCGGTATACAGATGCTATTCCCGCATTGATTATTTCCTCGTCGATCACTGCCTATTGGAAAAATTAATTGAGGCAAAAATAGAACCTATGACTATATCGGACCATGCCCCAGTATGTATCTGCTTAAATATTGCTGGAAATCAGAAGCTACCCCAAGTATGGAGACTTAATGAGGAACTAGTAGCAGACAATACAAGTTTAACTAGAATTAAAAAGGAGCTAGAGGAATATTTTAAAATAAATGATACAAACGAAATATCGAAAGCTACTTTATGGGATGCACACAAGGCCCTGATTAGAGGTATTTTTATATCAGAAGGAGCGAGGAAAAAAAAAAAAGAAAAGTCTCCTAAAGAATAAAGTGATTGCTGAGATATTTAAATTAGAACAAGAACATAAAAGAGATAAAAAGCAACAAGAAATATACCAGGAATTAGTCAATAAACAAAATGAATTGAAAACACTTTTATTTCAAGAAACAAAAAGAGAATTCCAGATAATCGCTAAAGAAAGATACATGGGGGGCAATAAAATTAGCAAACACTTGGCTAGAATGATACAGAAAAAGAAAGTCAGGAACTATATCGACAAAATTAAAAACAAGCAAGGTGAGGTGGTATATACAACAAAAGATATAGCTGTAACTTTCCGTGCTTACTATGAGGACTTATATGCGGTGAAACAGAAACAATGGGAAAAAGGGGAGAAAAAAAATAAAACTCTAGATTTTCTACAAGAAGCAGGTCTATCCACAGTCAACCCAACAGATGCGGTAGTAATGGATAGACCATTCACTGAAAATGAAATACAATTAGCTTTAACAAATACAGCATCAGGGAAGAGCCCAGGCCCAGATGGTCTCACCTCATTATATTATAAAAAATGTAAAGAGATACTGATACCACGACTATGCCAATATTTTAATGGCATAGGGGAGGATTGTACCCTAAGCAGAGAAACCGCTGAGGCAACCATCACCCTAATTCCAAAGGAGGGTAAAGACGCTAAGGTGTGTTCGAGCTATCGGCCAATATCTCTGTTGAACACAGACTTAAAATTGTTTGCAAAGGTATTGGCCGAGAGAGTAAAACCAGAGATGGCGAAGCTGATCCACCCCGACCAGACAGGATTCATTCAAGGAAGAGAGGGGAGAGATAATGGGGTAAGGGCCCTTCTCCTGCTTCATAAAATGAAGGGAAGTGGGTGCCCCGGTCTACTCCTGTCGATTGACGCTGAAAAAGCGTTTGACAGGGTAGACTGGGGACTCATGTTACAAACCCTGGAAACTCTGGGTTTTGGGTAGAGGATGTTGGAATGGATCGGAGCCCTATACCAAGCCCCAACGGCCAGGATAAAAATTAATGGGGACCTGTCTAGCCGTTTTACAATGAAGAAAGGTACTAGACAGGGGTGCCCCCTTTCACTGCTTTTATTCGTCCTATCTATGGAACCCCTATTATCAAAAATACGGAATTGTCAGAAAATAGAAGGAATTAAGATAGGTGAAGATGAGCATAAACTATCGGCATTTGCGGACGACGTGCTCTTTTATATAACTAATCCTAAAACCTCAATCCCAAATGTATTAGATGTATGTAGACATTATGGGGAGATCTCTAATTTTAATTTTAACATCAATAAAACTGAAATACTCAACGTAAACGTACCCAAAAAATACAAATCTTAAAATCGGAATATAAATTCCCTTGGGTGAAAGAACTCAAATATCTCGGCATCTATTTAGCAAATACAAGGAAAAAAATCTATGAAACTAATTATATCCCTTTGTTAGAGGAAATTAAGAAGGAAATTTCCAGAATAAAAAACAGACCAATTTCATGGTTAGGACGAATAAAACGTCTGTAAAATGGTACTGGTACCTAAGATTCTATATAAGATGCAGATGATCCCCATCAGACTCCCAAAACAAGTGTTCCGAACCCTGAAAAATTTGATCATGAATTATATATGGGGAAATAAAAAACATAGGGCCAGATTCAGCAAAGGTTACGCTGGCGGATCGAGTGATCCGCCAGCGTAACAGTGGCTTTGAGCCGGCGTTTCTGTTTTCTGTAACCAGAAAACAAGAAACGCCGGGTTGAAGTTCCGATGCGGTGAGCGTAACTGAGTTTCGCCATCGCATCGTTACTTCAACTTAAAAATGGCGCCGGGGGCGTTCCCGCCGATTTACGCTCAAAAAATATGTTAATGAGCGGAAATCGGCAATTCACGATCGAAATCCGGCGCGACGCAGTGACGTTACGACGTTTCCGGACGGGATACGCGGCGCATAGTTATACCTACATGGGGCTGGCGTATCCTATGTTAGGTATAGGCGTCGTCATCGCGTCGGGAAAAAAAAAAAAAAACGTCGCTTGCGTAAAACGGTCATGAATGGGAATGTGACGTCATTGACGTTCATTCACAGATTTTGGAGCATGCGCACGGGGATGTTTTGACACTCGACGCATGCGCAGTACGTCGGCGGCGGGATCGCGCGTAGTTAGCATACTACACGCCCCGTACCCGCCCAATTTGAATTCCGCCGGCTCATTTGTGATGCGCTGCCGCAACTTTAGGAGCAAGTGCTTCATGAATGACAGCACTTGCTCCTAAAAAATCGGCAGCGCAACGCAAATGAGAAGCGTTACTCCAGAGCAAAGATGCTCTGGACTACGTGAATCTGGCCCATAGAATTTCATTTCAGACTCTAAAACAAACAAAAAATAAGGGGGGACTGGCCGCCCCAGATATAAGAAAATACTATGATGCAATAATCCTGTCGAGAGTAGTGGAATGGGCTAGATCAAACAAAGAAAAAAGATGGGTCAGTGTAGAGAACGCACTAACAAAGGTGAGATTGGATAAAGTAATATGGAACCCCTCACAATTTAGGGCTTTAGATATAGACACACATGAAATAACAAAAAATGCATTTAAAATATGGGACACAACACAAAAGAAAATGGGCATGAATTTCAATTCACCACTCATTTCACTAAAGGATAATGACTATTTCCCACCAGGGAGAGTTGAGGTGGCGGGAAATTGGATTAAAAAAGACACGGCCCAGCTAAGAGATATAATGCACCAAGGCCACCTATTAACATTAGAGGAACTTAATAAAAAAAAAGAGAATTTCAGAGCACTAAATAACTGGAGGTACCAACAGCTAAAGCACTTTATCCAAAAACTACCCCAACCTATAAGAACAGGGGATCAGTTATCGGACATAGAAAAATTATGTACTACGGAAAGTACTAAAGGAACTATATCAAAAATATATAAGATCCTATTACAGCTTGACGAGCTAGAGGTACCATTTATCACAAATTGGGAGAGGGAGTTAGGGACACACCGAGATAAGAGCACAATAGAGAGAATCATAAAACTGACTCATACCTCGGCAGTTGATAGCCGGACGGCCGAAATGAATTTCAAATGTTTATCAGGCTGGTATATAACACCAGTAAAGTTAAGCAAATTTAACAAAGTTTAAGAAAGTTGTAATTCCCGTGGAACAATGGCTCACATATGGTGGGAATGTCCTAAGGTTAAAATCTACTGGGAGAACATCTTGAGGTTAGTGGAGGACATCACAAAGATAAAAATAAAAAGAGATCCATGGACGGTCCTCTTCCACGGGGGAGAAGGAGGGATAAAGAAATATAAAGAATCCTTGGTCCCCCACTTATTGAACGCTGCTAAGAGGTTGATACCCAGGAAGTGGAAGGAAATAGAATGCCCCATGGTGTGGGAATGGATAGATTCCGTGGAAGAAACATACATGATGGAAGAATTTAGAGATAGCCTAGAAGATTTTAGTGGTAATAAAAAATGGGAAAATTGGAAAAGTTTTAAAAGATCATGGAGTTATGTAGAAAACTTACGAGCAGACGTCTAAAGGGCTCATACAAGTTAAAAAAAAAGTTAAAAAAAAAAAGTTAAGAAAAAAAAGTAAAAAAAAAAAGAAAAATCATCAATAAGGGAATAGAGCAAAGTCAAAAGCTGAGGTGGGAAGGGGGGGGGGGTTTGAGGAGGGAGGGGAAGAAAAGGAAGCGGTTGCATTTTTTCTTGTTAAAGGAAATAAGATAAAATAGTTTTCGGCTCTTTATAATTCGTTATAATATATATATAAAAAAATTGAAATAAATAAGAATAATTATCTTAAATTAAATAAAGTTCCACAGATGATGCAAATCTGAAACAGAGACGAAAACAAGCACCACTCCGTGAGCTGGTCTCTTGTATGCGTTTTAAGCTGAATGTGGAAAAAAAAGAAAAAAATAGAGAAAAAAAAAAAAAAAAAAAAGAAAGCAAATGCGCCTGACGATGCGGTGGAGTAACATAAAATCTTAGGAGTAAGCCGACGTAATTCAAAGTAGGAAGGAAGTGGGTGTGATCCATGTTAATGATGCGTGACCCCATGCAAATGAAGGGCCGAATGAACGGCGCATGCCCCGTGACGTGGACGTCAGTTCTACACCCTTCTGTGCATGCGCACACCTATGCACGTCGTAACCCCTAAGATACGCCGGTCCAGTGTATAAAAGCGCCCGTCGAACGGAAATTGGCTCTTTCTTTTTTGGCTCTATCTTTTTTGAGCCATGCCTGCAAAGGAGAGGATAAAGCGGAATTTCAGCCCTGAGGAGAGGGCAATTATTATTGAGGGCATCTCACAGTATGGTGCATGCCTCCATGGGGCACAGCGTGGGCAGACCAGCAAGCAGAGGAAGGAGGAGATCCTGCCCAGGTCAATTCACTTTTACATGAGGTCCGGACCCCAAAGGACATCGCCAAGAAAATAAATGACCTGCGTCGCCTGGTCAAGGAAAAGCTGGCCAACATGAGTAGGCACGCCAGGGGCACAGGAGGTGGACCTGCCCGCAAGATCACACTCACTCCTGAAGAGCAGGTCGTTGCCCAGTCCCTGGAGAGGGAGCAGGTGGAGGGAGTTCCAGGCTATGAATCCTTGGATCAGGCCTTGAGGACAGGTAAGTGTGTTTTATCTCCTACCGGTGGTGTAGCATGTGGGGGGGGGAACATGTTACAGATGTGTGGGTTCAGCAACATGTGAATGTTTTGTGTCATCCACAAATGCCCAGGAGGGAGCTGTCCCCTCGTCGGCTGATGGCCAACCCACAACCTCTAGGGAGGACTCTGCCCACACCTCTCCTCTGGAGGAAGTGGAGGAGGAGCACTTTGCTTTTGAGGAAGGTGTGTACCTTCTGGAGGAGATCCATATCCCAGGACCCTCACAAACCTCCTCCCCCATCAGGGATATCCCCTCAAGGGCCTCCTCCCCCATCAGGGATATCCCCTCATCCTCACCCTCCATCAGGGGAAGTCCCTCAAGGGTCTCCCCATACACACGGCCTCAAGCCTCTCCTGCCCCAAGGAAGGCTACTAGAAAGACCAGGGGTGATCCAGCTGCCATGGAGGAGAATCTTGCGAGGGACCAGGCCCGGCAGTCCCGCCATCTGGGCTCTATAGCGGGTGACATGCGCCGTATGGCAGAGAGCCTGGACTCCTTGGCCCAGACCCAGGCTGCCTGCACACTGGCAGTCCAGCAGGCCCTGACCCAGCAGGGTTCTCAGAGTAATAACATCACTGACAGCCTGCAGGATGTCAGTGCAAACTGCTCGGCAATTGTCATCTGCCTGGGGGAGCTCCAGGCCACCACATCAGGCCTTGTGGCAGAGGTCCGGAGCCTGGCAGTGGCCATACAGGCCAATACAGCTGCCATAGAGACGGTGGGAGCCAGACTAATGCGGTCCTCACCCGCATTGCACTGGCAATGGAGGGCAGGCAGGAGGCCAGGGAGACACTGGGGGATGATCCTCCTCCTCCCGATACCCCACCCCCCCCACCCGAGGCTCCTCCCAGGCAACTGAGGCCCAGGAGCCTTGGCACCAGGCGCAGCCCAGGACAGGGCAAATAAGTGTCATTTTGTTTAAATTATTATGCTCAATGTTTGAGCTTGTTTTTTATTTTATTTTATTATGCTCAATGTATGAGCTTGTTTATTTATTTTATTATGCTCAATGTACCCGTGCCACAGAGCACATGTACCGCAATCGGAAGCACTGGCATTCCATCAACGTACAGGTGATAGCCGATGCCCAATGCCTCATATGGCACATCTGTGCCAAACACCCCGGGTCCTGCTATGACAGCTACATATACTGTCAAAGCACCATCCCAGCACAATTTGAACAGAACGTGTACAAGGACAGCTGGTTGCTTGGTGAGTGATATGAGAGTCAGGTATGACTGTCCGACCCCATGATGCAGACATTATGTATGACTGTCCGAACCCATGATGCTGCTCCCAAGTCCTGCATGGTGGACTTGGGCTAATCCAATGTGATGTGGATGTGGTGTGTGTGAGCTAGGGAACACAGTGGTGTGCACGCGTGCATTGTCTGTGTGCCATGATGAATGTGTGTGTTTAACGATCAAGGATTCGTAAAACGAGGACCCTCCTGACTGCTCTTCCTTCAGCAGACCGGGTCGCCTCTGGAGGGGGGGGGGGCAGTGTGGTTGGGGGGTCAGGTCAACACGTAGGTCAATCTGCAGGCCCTTTCTCATGGCAAAGTTGTGCAGAATGCAACATGCACCAATGATCTGACACACAAAGTTTGGGGAATACAACAGGGCCCCCCCAGACTTATCCAGGCATCGGAAACGGGACTTCAGGAGGCCAAATCTTTGTTCCACCACTTCACAGGTTTTGATGTGTGCTTCAATGTATCTTCTCTCTCCTCTGGTTTGGGGATCCCGGAATGGAGTCATGAGATGGGGCCCAAGTCCATATGCCGAGTCACCTGGAAGGGAAAAGACAGGAGGATGTTAGCCATGCATGTGCACCTCGTGATGTCTGCATCATGGGGTCGGACAGTCATACCTGACTCTCATATCACTCACCAAGCAACCAGCTGTCCTTGTACACGTTCTGTTCAAATTGTGCTGGGATGGTGCTTTGACAGTATATGTAGCTGTCATGGCAGGACCCGGGTGTTTGGCACAGATGTGCCATATGAGGCATTGGGCATCGGCTATCACCTGTACGTTGATGGAATGCCAGTACTTCCGATTGCGGTACATGTGCTCTGTGGCACGGGGGGCTGTAGTGCCACATGTGTGCAATCAATGGCCCTGATGGTGTGTGGGAATCCTGCAATCCTGTAAAAAAACAGCATTGCCTTCTGCCGCAGATGCTTAGTGGTGGGTCTGATGATGTGGTGGGACATGTGTGTGAGGATTGCGGGGACAACCTGGTGCACACATCTGCTCATGGTGGATTGTGACAGCCCAGCCACAACTCCACTTGTATGCTGAAAAGATCCACTGGCAAGGAAATGCAGTGTTGCCAGTACCTTGACCAGTGGCTGCACTGCTTGTACGCGGTGTGTCTGGCTGGTGATGTCATCCTGCAGGGCTGTGGTTATTTCCAGGATGGCATCAGGGCTGAATCTAAAGATGCGATACACATCTGAATCACCTATGCCAAAGAGGCTAATGCGCGTTCGGAAAATCCTCTCCCGTGCCCTCCTACTTGCCCGTAGACGCAGTAGTGCTATGACCACGGCTGCCCCTGGCATGTTAGCATACAGATGTGTGTTGTCCTGCAAGTGTGGTTGCTCAAATCGTCCATTGCGCTGCTGCTGTAGCTGCTCTCTAGCTGACCTGTGCATGTCTGGTGCAAAGTTACCCCTGCTTTATGAGGGGTAACTTTAGGCCAGACGTACAGCTTAAGCGCACCGCGCGGAGCCAGCGCCGTACAAACGTACGTTTCTGAATCGCCGTATCTACCTCATTTGCATATTTGCGTACTAATCTAGGTGTGCGCGCATATGCGCCACGTGTGAAGATACTCCTGCGATACGCCGGCGCTGACAAGTCACGCAGGTCGGAAGAAGCAAATTTTCTGGCGTATGTGGTTTTCTGGGTACGGCGCACAGATACGACGGCGCATCTTGACATTTACGCGGCGCATCTATAGATACGTCGGCATAACTTCTTTCTGAATCTGGCCCTAAGCCTTGGTTCGCATGTTGTAATGCGTCCATGCTTAGTAGTTCAACGCCTTTCTTTATGTGCCACAGAGTTGATGTATAGATCCCCCAAACTCCTGTTGCGAGGAGTCACGCCTGGGGCCTAATACTGTGGGACTATTTGTGGGACTATTTGTGCACAGCTAGTAAGTATTTTGTGGCTGAAAATATGACCTGAAGGTTTTTAATGTTCGCCTGCATTAAAGTCAATGGGGCCTGCCGGGAACTTCCGATTTGCAGACATTTGCGAAAGTTCTCGTTAGCGTTCGCGAACCGTCCCGTCGGATGTTCGTCCATCACTACTTAAGACTAATACAGGCGACAACCCTACAAGATTCACCACCTGCAACCAATTTGAGTGAGTGAGTGAGTGAAAAACGTATAGGGCCAGATTCAGGTAGATGCGCGCATATTTTATCCGGCGTAGCGCAGCGCATATACGTTACGCTGACGCGAACTAGTGAGTCAAGTACAGTATTCACCAAGCGCATGTTCGTTACTTTGAGGCGGAGTAACAAAAAAGCACTGGCGCAACCCGACGCAAGTGGAAGTGGGTGTGATCATATGTAAATGATGGGCGGAGCCCAGCGCAGTGACTTACGTTCATCGCATCATCCACGAGCATGCACAGTGAGGGAGATCTCCACTCGCTCCCCTGTGCGCATGCTCACAACTTCCGTCAGCACCACTTCATGGGAAACGGCAGCGCAATGTGTTCCTTTGCGCGTATAAAAGCGGCCGCAGATGCGCCTTTTCGGCGCAAAAGTATATCCGTTCCCCCCACCCCAGGGAAGTAAATTTTGCTGTGTGATGGCTGCTCCCGTTCCCCGCAAAGAGAGGAGAAACCTAAATTTTAACGCCCAGGAGCTGTCAGTAGTGATCTCCGCTATGGAGACCTACAATGACTTCCTCCACGGCAGAAAAAGTCGGAAGAACCAGCCGAGATAAGGAAGCAGGCATCCTGGAGAGCATTGCTGGCACGGGTGGTGGACCCCCATGTGCGGTCAGCCTGACTACGGAGGAAACGTATTCTATCCAAAGGGGAAATTTCTCGCGCTAAGGTGAATGAATTAATTAATATAAATTCAATTAAGAAAATTAATAAACAAATTACTTAATTAAATAATTAAAGCAGCATGAGGTCCTCGCTTTACAGCCCTGATCTGCACAAGTATTGGTCCCACAGTTCCTGGGGTGGATGTTTCTAGAAGGTTCCTGGTCCTAAGCACCACATGTCTGCACTAGTGGGAAGTATTTGGTCCAGTGAAACTTATCAGTCCTATGTGGAAGTACTGTAAGCGGTCGAGGAGATCTCCCCCTTCAGATGCCAGTGGATTGATATGCCCGAATTACACCAGGATCTGGTAAGAGTACATCTTCACTCACCTTTTGATGTGTCTGCAGAATTCTGTGAGATCGATAGTGAATTCCATCCAGGATATTGTAATCTACGATCATTATTGCCTCTTGTTGAAATTTGGACAATCATTTATTATACCATTTTAATTATACCTTTGTGATACCAGCTCAAATGGACTAATTAAGATTGGGTTTGTAGTGTAAGCCACTCTTATTACATTTGTTCTCATCACCATTTATGGACTTTATTTTCCAATTAGATGTGGTTTATATCCATTTATTTACTTATTTATTCATTTGTTTATTCACTTATATTGATACGTTTAATAATTTTCTCACAATGTCACATTGTGCCTTCTGAGCGCAACTTTTCCTTTTTATCTTTGACTACGGAGGAGGAGGTGGTCGCCCGCTGCCTGGAGAGGGAGCAGTTGGAGGGGGTACCGGGATATAATTTCGGGGAGGAAGGCACCGGGACAGGTAAGTGTTTTTTATCCCCTATTTGGTGTGTTGCATGTGGGGGGGGGGGGGAGGGTACATGTGCCAAGTGTATGGGACCACCCAACATGTGTCTGCTTTGTGTCATCCACAGATGACGGAGCTGGGCCATCATCTGTCGGCGGCGGCCAGTCCACCCCATCCCCTCAACGGCATCCTGTGCCCGACCCCCTGGGTGGTGAAGACACAGAGATGGAGGGGAGTGCCCACACCTCACCTGCTGAGGTGGTTGAAGAGGAGCCTGTTGTTCCCGAGCAGGACTTTTTTATTTTTGGAGGAGTCCTCCCCTTTCAGCAGGGTCCTCTCAAATCCCCTCCCCCATCCTAGGAAGCCCCTCAAGGGCGACTCCATCCCCCCGGAGACTACCATCTCCTGGCCCCAGGAAGGCAACCCGGAAGACCAGGGGGTCTCTGACGTGGTCCATGACCAAATGGCGAGGGACCAGGCCAGGCAGACCCAGCAGATGGGGGAGATTGCTGGGCATCTGGACCGGGTAGCTGGCAGCCTGTCCTCCGTGGGACACATGACAGAGGCAGTGCAGGACGTCAGCTGCAACTGCGCTGCAGTGGTGACCAGCCTGGGGGAGGTGCAGGCTGATCTTAGGCACCTCACTGCAGCCGTCCAGGCCAACACAGCTGCCATCCGGGACCAGGGGAGGCAGAGGCAGCGGGCCCAACATTATGAGGTGACCCGGCAGCTCAGGATGCAGGCCCACACAAATGCATACCTCGGCCGGATAGCCATGGCCTTGCAGGGCATGCAGGCCACACCTGCCAGGAGTGGCCCACCCGGGGATCAGCCACCTCCAGATGCCCCCCCACCCCCACCCACTCCCTCCAGGCAGCTGAGGAGCCAGAGAGGGCCCACAAGAAAGAGCCCCTGTCAGCCCAGATGAGGGCTTTTTTTTGGGGGGGGGGTTTTTGCTCAGGTTATGAGTTTTCTTTTTTAAGGTTTCTCAGGTTATAAGCTTTTTATTTTGAGTTTAACTGCACACGGTCAGGAGTGCAGGGGACAGTGTGAATGGTGTGTGAATGTGAGGGGGTGGCACTCCTGCCAGTAAGGGGTGTCACCCTCGGCCGTTGGGGAGAAGTTATCCCCACGGCTGTGTGAATGAGGTGTGAATGGTGTATGAATGGACAGCGACATCATTGGGGCCTTGACGCCGGTGTTGCTGCTCCCAAGTCCTGCATGTTGGACTTGGGCTAATCCAATGTGATGTGGATGTGGTGTGTGTGATCTAGGGACATCAGTGGTGTGCATGCGTGCATTGTCCGTGTGATCAATGTTTTGGTTTAGTGTCCAAAGATGCCTACGGCGAGGACCCTCCTGACTGCTCTTCCATCAGCTGAATGGGTCTCCTCGGGCAGGGGGGGGGCTGTCTGGTTGGAGGGTCAGGTCATCACGTATGTCAATCTGCAGGCCTTTTCTCATGGCAGTTGTGCAGAATGCAACATGCACCGATGATCTGACACACAAAGGTAGGGGAATACAATAGGGCCCCCCCAGACTTATCCAGGCAGCGGAAACGGGACTTCAGGAGCCCAAATGTTTGCTCCACCACTGCACGAGTTTTGATATGTGCCACATTGTATCTTCTCTCTCCTCTGGTTTGGGGGTTCCGGAAAGGAGTCATTAGATGGGGTCCCAGTGCATATGCAGAGCCACCTGTAAGGGAAAAGACAGGAGGATGTTAGTAATGCATGTGCCCCTTGTGATGTCAGCATCATGGGGGGGGACAGTCATGCCTGCCACCCATGTCACTCACCAACCAGCCAGCTGTCCCCATACATGTTCTGTTCGAATTCCATTGGGATGGGGCTCTGATTGTAGATGTAGCTGTCATGGCTGTATCCGGGGTGTTTGGCACGGACGTGCCATATGAGGCATTGGGCATCGGCTATCACCTGTACGTTGATGGAATGCCAATGCTTCCGATTGCGGTATATGTGCTCTGTGGCACATGGGTGCAATCAATGGCACCCACGGTGCGTGGGAATCTGGCAATGCTGTAGAAATCTGTCATTGCCTTTAGCCGCAGCTCCTCAGTGGTTGGTCTGATGAAGTGGTGGGACATGCGTCTGAGGATTGTGGGGACAACCTGGTGCACACATCTGCTCATAGAGGACTGTGACATCCCAGCCACTACTCCACTTGTACGCTGGAATGATCCACTTGCAAGGAAATGAAGTGTTGCCAGTACCTTCACCAGTGGCTGCACTGCTTGTGAGCGGTGTGTTGGGCTGGTGATGTCATCCTTCAGGGTTGTGGTTAGTTCAAGGATTGCATCAGGGCTGAATCTGAAGAGGCGATACACCTCCTCATCACCCATGCCAAAGAGGCTCATGCGCGTGCGGTATATCCTCTCACGTGCCCGCCTCCTCCGTACTGGGGGACCCATTAGTAGTGCTAGGACCACGACTGCCCCTGGCATGTTGGCACACAGAGGTGTTGTCCTTGCAAGTGTGTTTGTTCAGCTTGCTATTTTCGTTGGTAACGCTGCTGCTGTAGCTGCTCTTCTGCTGACCTGTGGCCGTCAGGAGTAAAGATAAAGCAGCTATTTATAGGAATAACTTTTGCGACAGACGGACGACATACGCGCGGCGCATGTAGCCAGCGTCTGGTGCCAATCCGTTCGCGATTCGGGAAATCTCCCTCATTTGCATATTTGAATGGGAAATCAATAGGCCCGACGGATGCGACAAGCGAAAATATGCGCTTATGATACTCTGGCGAGGGAAAGTTAAGCCGATCGGAGAAAGCCCGTTTTCTGTCGCATCTAGTTTGGTGGGTACGGCCGCATAGATACTACGGCGCATCTTGACAGTTATGCGGCGCATATCCATATACTCCAGCGCAAGTCTTCCTGAATCTGGCCCATAGAGTGCAACGCTTGCGAGCTAAATCGCCTCTGGGCGCTGTTTCCATTCCTTCAGTAAAGGATGGCTTTGCCTCAGAAGAGATGAGTTTTAATCATTTTCCTGAAGGCCAAGTGGTCCGACTCCAGTCGGATGGTTGTTGGTAGTGCATTCCACAGTCGCGGTCCTTGGACAGCAAATCTCCGATCTCCTTTGGATTTGTATCTTGTCTTTGGTATGTGCAGTAGATTTTGATTTGTGGATCGCAGAATGCGATTGGGGTTATGGATTTTTATTTTTTCGCATAGATATTGGGGAGCGATTCCTTGAATACACTTGTGTGTAAGGCAAAGTGCCTTAAAAGTGATTCTGTCTTTCACTGGTAACCAGTGAAGAGATCTAAGCGAAAGGAGATTGACTCCCATGTTTTTTTTACCAGTCACTAATCGAGCAGAGCCGTATTTTGAATGACTTGCAGACGAATGATTTGGTATTTGGGAAGTCCTAAATAGAGGGCATTTGCGTAGTCGAGTCTGGAATTGACGCTTGTTCCCACCACGACTGCAATGTCCTCTTTAGGAATAAAAGGGGTGAGTCGCCGTAACTGGTGCAGCAGATGATGGGATCCGCTCACAACCGCCCCTATTTGTGCATCCATTGTCATGTAGGAGTCAAAAATGACTCCGAGACTTTTGACTTTGGCGCTCGGGGGCGATAATTTTTTCCAGGATGGGCGGTGGGGTCCAAGTTGAGGTGGGGAGACTTTTCCTGTTTGCATGATACAGGAGAAGCTCCGTTTTTGAACCATTGAGTTTAAGATAGCTGGATGTCATCCAGTTATCTATTAGGGTGAGGGTTCTCTCTAATCCGGGGGGGTAATCCTTTCCGTTGCTGACGCGGAGATACAGTTGAGTGTCGTCTGCGTAGGAATGGTAGAATAGCTTCTGGTTGCTGATGATCTCAAAGAGGAGACGGAGATAGATATTGAACAGTACCGGTGACAAGGGAGATCCCTGAGGGACTCCGCAGGCACAGTGCGTATTTCTGATGTGTAAGATCCCAATTTCACTGTTTGTGATCTGTTTTCCAAGAAGGAAGAGAACCATGGCAGATCCTTTTCCGCGACTTTGGCCACTTCCGCTAGCCTAGCAAGTAGTAGTTGATGGTCTACCGTGTCAAAGGCCGCACTTAGGTCCAACAGGATCAGGAGAGAAGATTCTCCTTCATCTGCGGCCTCTAGGACGTCATCCCATATTTTTACCAGAGCAGTTTCGGTTCCGTGCCTTGGCCGGAAACCTGATTGAAACATATCGAGTAATTTTTGGGTTTCTAAATGCTGTTGTAACTGTTGTACAACTTCTTTCTCCATTATCTTGGAGAAAACATTTAGACCCATTATGGGTCTCCTATTGTTCGGGTCTTTCGGGTCAAGGGAGGTTTTTTCTCCTCCTTGAATGACTGATTTATAAGCTGCATGATAGCTGGTGCCAATATATCGACACTTTCTTTCAGCAGTTTGGTGGGAATGATGTCATTGGGTGCTGTGCTGTTACGCAGAGACCGAATGATATTTTTTGTGGCAGCGATGGAAATGGGTTTTAAGGTGAATTTCTGTGCTTGAGGCGGGTATGTAATGGTATTGGGGTAGGAGTTCGGGGTGGGATTCATGCCGATTCCATTTTACTCACTACTTACCCGGATTCCTTCAATTTTAATAATGAAATAATCCGATAGTTCGTTGCAAAATTCTTGTGAATCAGCATTGGGGAGCTCTAAACAGGCTGGATTAATCGATTGTGAAGCCAGCTTGAAGAGTTCGCGGGGGGCGGTTTAGGGCCTTGGTGATGATGTTGGCGAAATGATTTTTTTTCGCCATAAAGATTTCTTTATGATATTTCTTTGTTATTGTCTTATAAATGGCGTAGTTTCTATCTGAAGAGCTCCTTTTCCAGGCAGCTTCTGCTCTTCGACACTCTTGCTTTAGCCGCGTCAGCTGGTCGTTAAACCAGCCAGCGTTGTTTTTCCGAATGCAAGTTTTGCGTTTTGGTGCCACCCAGTCGGCGGACTGAAGTAGCACCTTGTTGATGGCGTCAAGTGTTTCTACTGCTGTTTGTTGTTGCTGTATAGTATTTTTTTTTCCTAGGGTTGTTTTGAAGAGTTCCGAGTGGAGCTTCTTCTGAGACCTGAGTTATCACAGTTTTTTGTTTTATTTGGCCTGAGGTGGTTGGTAATTCTCTGTTCAATGCTGATCACACCACCATTCTAAAAACCCTTGAGGAGTTGTATTCTGAGGGTTTTTGTGAGGACATTGACATAGAGTCCATGTCCAGTGACATTTTTGCAGGACTATTTAAAAAGAATGTAAGACATACTTGGCTTAAGCTGGCGTGGCCTCAACCACCTCTGAGCCTGCCCCTGCAGAGCTGACAAAATCTCTGCCCCGGTGTGTCTCCTGTCCCCCAAGCACACCAGCTCAAGCACCGCATGGCATCTTTTTGCCTGTGTAATTACATAGCCCCTTGAACGCCTATGGGGCATCGCTGGTTCCAAGGACAAATCAGCACAGGAAGAGGCCATGGAGGAAGAAGAAGAGGAGGAGGTGGAGGAGAGAGGTGTTTTTCACAATCACCAGTAGTAGAATTTTGGAGGCGTGGTGGCGGAACAACCTCCAACACTACTGTTCCGTGTCCTGCATCCTTCCCC
>CM056054.1:109174335-109460884 GCA_029574335.1 Rana kukunoris
GGATAAGGGGCGCTTTACGCACTATGCCCAGGCAAAACAAATGCGGTCGGCTGCTGGCGAACACCCTTCAACCCCGCGCGACAAGGAAACACATCCCCTTGATTGTTTCCCCTAGCAAGGGCAAGTTGCAGACTAACTCCGCCATTGCGGAAGAGTTCCGCCAATACTACGCGACCCTCTATCTGATTCCGCCGCTCAACGTGCCCATGTCTCCCATACACTCTTTAGACTTCGGCCGGGGGCCTTCTTTAGATACCTCTATCCTATCAGGGACACAGCCCTCCCGACTATCCCCGTCTCCTCGGTTGAGGAGTTAGAAGCCCCCCTCGCGACGGGAGGACTTCCTCCTCGCAATTAAAAAACTAAAAAAATGGCAAGAGTCCCGGCCCTGATGGGTTCACCCCACGTTTTTATAAAACATTTGCTCCTCAACTGGCCCTCTCCTGGCAAAGACTTTTAACGCCTTGGACGATGGCTCTCCCCATCCTCCGCTCTCTTTGGCTCAGATAGCAGTCCTCCCTAAACCCGGTAAAAGACCCCTCTCATTGCTCCAATTATAGGCCCATATCACTTTTGAACACCGACCTGAAACTTTTCGCGAAAATACTGGCAGACGGTCTTTCTCCCCTCCTACGGATGTTATTCATGGAGACAGGTAGGTTTTGTCCCTGGACGTGAAGCCAGGGAAACACCACCAAAAACCATACATCTCATAGCATACGCCCAACGCCAACGGGTTCCTGCCTGCCTTCTTTCCTGTGATGCAGAGAAGGCATTCGATAGGGTCAGCTGGCCGTTCCTACAATCCACCCTCACCCAAATAGGCCTGGGCCCTAAGATGCTTGCCCGTGTTATGTCACTGTACTCTGTCCCTACAGCCACCGTCCTGGTCAACGGAATTCAATCTGGTACATTACCCATTAAGAATGGCACCAGACAGGGGTGCCCCCTTTCCCCCCTCCTTTTTGCCCTCGTAATCGAGCATTTGGCTCAGGCTATCAGGGCAAACCCGAATATACATGGGGATCCACCAAACCCCTCCTCGCACTGTAAACTCTCCCTGTATGCGGACGACCTACTGCTATATGTCACCCAACCCCACACTAGTATTCCCTCCATTTTAGCCGAGATTGAGAGGTTTGGTGGGCTGAGCAAACTATAAACTGAACCTATCCAAAACCGAAGCACTCAACATATCCGTTCCGCTCCCTTCCTGGCCTCCCTCAAATCTCAGTTCTCTTTCCAATGGAAGGAGAAATCTATTTCCTACCTTGGGACTGCTGTCCCTCGTAGTCTGTCGGACATTTTCACCCTGAACTACAGCCGCTCTTGGCCAAGCTCAGGCACCTCACGGAGGCCGCTGGATGGTACCGTTCGGTGTCGTGGTTCGGTGCATGAACACGCTTAAAATGGATATACTGCCCAAGCTTTTATATCTCTTTCAAGCACTCCCGATTTCCCTCCCCTCAACCTTTTTTCGCACGGTGCGCTCCATGGCCATTCAATATGTGTGGAGACGTAGCCGACCTAGACTGAAACACAAGCTCCTTTGCTGTCCCGCTTTGAGTGGGGGAGCGGGCCTACCGATTTCGAACAATATCACGCGTCAGCAGCGGTACTCTCCCGGATCCTGGAATGGTTTCCCCACCCGCTGAGCAAAGTGGCATTATGTGTGGAGACAGGACATGTCCTCGGTGGACCTCAGGGCCCTACTTTGGGGCCATGCCTTGTCCCACAGAACCTTGGTGGGGTTATCCCCCCTCACTAGAGATGCTCTGGCGATATGGTACCTTAGAAGAGAGGCGTATGCCCTCTCTACGGACCCGAGCCCCTGACCTCTCTCTTTGAACAACCCAGATCTACCGGAGGGAGTGGGCCTGCACTCCTTGGCCGGTTTCCTTAGACAGGACTGGCCCACGGCTCAAAACTTCGTTCACGCCCTACGGGTTTCTTGTGTTGACACCGACCTCGGTTTCCTCGAAAGTGACTTGACTCACACACTGCCACTTGGCGGCCTACTGCAACACATTACACAGGTCTAGACAGGTCCACAGACCACTGACTGGGTTTGAACAACTCTGCTCCTTTTCCTCCCCCCAAAGGCACACGCTCTCCTTGATCTACAAAATGGTCCTGGGTCATACACATAGCACCCCCCTAAATACACGCTGGCTTGGTCAGAGGAGCTAGGGAGGGATATCAGTGAGGCCAGAGTGGCGTAAGGCCTTCTTTTTTACGCATAAATCCTCCATATCGAGTTATGCGCAGGAAAAGAATTAAAAGTTTATCAAAGTTTTTATCGCGGTGGTTACCGCGTCCCGACACCCTCAGGGTCATGTTCCCTCAGCCTCGGACTCCTGCTGGAGATGTGATGCAGCTAAAAGGTACTTACAGTCACATTTGGTGGGACTGCGACCTGATACGCCCGTTCTGGTCCCAAATCTTCTTAATTTATTCGGATCTTTATGGTGAACCGCTTACCCTCTCCGTTTGTAGCCCTTCTCTCTATCCTCCCCGGTGCCACTAAATTTCAGAAGAATTCCTCCTAAAATTCTGTTTGAGTGCGGGCCGGCAGTTGGTTTCTAGACATTGGAAGTCGTCCTACCCCCCCTTGATTACCGAAATGAATAGCATTATGCTTATGGAGGAAATGCAGGCCAAGTCCCTGGACAGGTATGCTAAATTCTCCTTTACCAGGAGTGTTTGGAGGCATTACTCCACTTCGGACAAACTTAAGGACAGGGTCGCCCGGCGACGCCCACCTGAGGGCCTAACAAGGGCTTTCACTGCAACCTCAGGAGCTCCTTTCTGGGTGATTATTGTCTCCCTCTTCTCTGGAGATACCCGGCTGAATCCATATGACGCGCCTCCGCCGGTGGGGGACTGCATCCCACCTCCAACCCCCCACCACCTCCTTTCCTCCACCCCCCCCCTCTCACCCCCCATTTTACCTTCTTTCTCTACCCTTGACCCCCTTTCTTTTTTTCCTTCATCTCATTTGATTTCCCGGCCGCATCTTCGGCCTCATTATGGTTCTAATAATGTACGATCCGATGGCTACATGGACCTCTTGGTTGTACACTTCATTTTTGGTACTCTACACCTGATTGCATATTGTGATATTTTACATAGGTACCCTGGTTAGCTGCCTTCACCGAACCACATGATTCTCCAAACTCCCCTAGGCCCTGGACGCAGAAGGTTCCCATTGGGGCGCCCAGGCTAGGGGAGTCCACAGAGGGCCACGTTTGTGCCCCGTGTGAAGTGCAGCCCCTTGTGTCCTCACCCCACCGCAATGTCCCCCTTATTGTTTTGTTTCCTTTGATATCTCCTTTGACAAGGATTGTTTTTGTTTTAAACTGTTATATGATTGTGCCCGAGTCGCCCTCTGTCGGGCCCTCGGCCACGCCATGATATGTTTCTGTTTACACTATCTGAAAAACTCAATAAATTTTTATTGAACCTAAAAAATAATATAGGGTTTTAACTTATTTCCTTTTTAGGTTTTTAGCGATAAACAGTATCAATAATAATATTACATTTCCGCCGTATCTTGGGAAAAGAGAGATAGAAGAATAAAAAGGGGAGTAGAAGAATAAGTATTAGAATCTATCGTGGATCTGCATATATGTGTGGGTAGAGGGGGTATAGAATAAACAAACTGATTTCTAGCACATATGCAGGTAGTGCTAATATGATAGAAATTCCTTTTGGTGTCATAGAAATAGAAATAGGTAGGAAAATGAAAATAGGTAGGAAAATGAAAAATGTCAATGTCAGTACAGGTAACCATGAGAAAAAGGTGAATACAACCATCTCCAGCTTGGATTCTTCACACATGCCACAACTTGGCGGATATGAGGAACTTCCTGAATTAAGGGATCTTATTAACAAACACACAGACGGATGGGCTAGACGAGACTACAGTATTCAGAAGCTGCAGATATACCTCGCTACGCGGCATCCTGCCTTACTCATATGAGACACGCATTTTTGACATCAGGAAGCGGGGTAAGATCGTTCCATATCCCCGTGTCACTTATCCATGCATTGTTTGGGCTCATGTTTATCTCCGTCTCTGCAATAGTCTGTGTGTCCCACGATCCACAGTTTTTTGAGACAGAATTCCACGTCTCTTAATCACTTTCTGGAAGTATATTACAAGAGTACCCTAGAGTGACCAGTTGCTCTATCCTCATTGGACTCTTTCAGTAATTGCCTAGTAGGAATATCAGGCCATATATTGGCCCATACATAGGACTATCCATGCTATTTCCTCATCTCCAACATACCTCGGACTATGCTCATCTTAACTAGTGGAATCATTTCATGAAGTTTGATTTGATCAGGGTACTACTACGTACCCCCACCCATATTAGTATTAGAATTATCTGACCAGTAGTCCAGGATTCTCATTTTCATCAGCCCCACTCCACCCCATCTCCCCCAGGGGCCTTCCTGCTGCTGTTCCCTAGGATTTACACATTATTGTCATTCGGCAATATTATCCTCGGGCACGACAGCAGGTTTGTCTCATCCGTGTCCGGACAGACGTCTATTTTTATCGTCTCTGTATGTCCTTGTCATTGTCTTGCATGTCTTTTTGTTAGCACCAGTTAGTGAACCACCATCTTCACAGGTGCAATTTTGGCCGGCCACTTTCGTATGATTAATTAGCAACATTTGTTCCAGCACGGAACTTTTTACACACAAGAGACTGTATATAATTTATATTGTATCATTATTTTGTCTATAAATTAATAAAATTCTATTTTGTATTCAGCCACTGTCCGTCACTACCTTTATAGCTTCTTGGCCCATAGAGGCACCTCATCTCGGTGCTCCTATTAGGACCAATTCCTTTTTTCTCCTACGTAATATACACTTATAATATAATTTGGTTACTGCTGAATTTTTGCCTCTTTCGCTGCGTTTACCTCTGCTACACACACATTAAAAAAATGTACTGAATGTAGAGTTGCAGATGGCTAGGAGGGCCTTCTTGGTCCATTTTCAAACTCTTACGCAATGTACATTCAAGTGCAAGGCGGAGGAACTATTGAGAAAGGGGGATAAGAATGGGAAATTGTTGGCCTACTTGGCGGCAGATGCTCGACCTCATGTGGCCATTCCCTGTGTCTACTCGGCGGGGGGTGCCTTGGTGAGGGATGGAGAGAGTATTATGCAGGCTTTTGTATCCTATTATTCTGATCTTTATGCGGCTATCCTGCAATATGACAGTCAGGTGCTGACGGATCTGTTGGACTCCTTTCAGATCCCGGTGCTGCCTGGGGAGGCGGCGGCAGACTTGGAGGCCCCCTTTACTTCCAAGGAGCTGGCCACGGCAATTGCCTCCTTCCCGAATGGTAAGGCGCCAGGACCTGACGGGTTACCGGCTGAATGGTATAAGACCTACTCA
Source organism: Rana kukunoris (assembly GCA_029574335.1). Lineage (NCBI taxonomy): Eukaryota > Metazoa > Chordata > Amphibia > Anura > Ranidae > Rana > Rana kukunoris. Next base: position 109,179,755 of record CM056054.1, read on the forward strand.
GAGGTGCTGTCCCACAGGCTTTTGAACCTGTATACGGAATGTCTTGAGACTGGGAGCTTACCCCTACGTGGTATGAGGCACATGTGGTTTTGCTCCCCAAGCCGGATAAGGACCCACTTCATTGTTCCTCTTACAGGCCCATTGCATTGTTGAACATGGATCTTAAAATTCTTACCAAAATGGTGGCCAATCGCTTAATGCAATGCCTGGACCACTTGGTATCCCCTGACCAGACAGGGTTTATGCCCAAAAAAGCTACCGACATTGATATACGCAGGGTGTACGCGCATACGCAAATTGATGGGGAACTGTCCCATGGGGGGGCCCTGGTGTTTTTTGACCTGGAAATAGCGTTTGACTCCATTGATTGGGGATACATGGTCCAGGTGCTGGAGCACATGGGTTTTGGCCCTGTGTTCCTCAAATGGATAGCAATGCTCTATGACCGCCCAGTAGCGGCAATCCGCTTGAATGGCGGGGTGTCTGACACTTTTCCGGTATCCAAGGGCACCAGACAGGGATGCCCCTTGTCCCGGGTTTATTTGCACTGGTTATGGAACCCTGGCGATTGCATTACGTTCTTCGTCACAAATACAGGGGATTAGGGTGGGCACCTGACTGAGACCGTAGCCCTCTATGCTGATGACCTAGTTCTATTTCTTGGGGATACGGGCCCTCCTCTACATGCTGCACTCTCATTGCTGGGTAGATTTGCTGGGGTCTCTGGGCTCAAGGTCAACTGGACCAAGTCTAAGATCCTTCCGCTACGCTCCCATGGGATGCCCGGGCGGGTTGACCCTTCCAATCCCTTACAGTGGGTGACCCAGATTAGATATCTAGGGCTGCAAATCACGAATTCACTGACGGATTTCATTAGTCTTAATGTGTCTCCATTACTGGCTACTGTATCTAAAAAACTCCACTCCTGGAACAACCTCCCCCTGTCCCTCATTGGGAAGGTTAGTCTGATTAAAATGAAGATTCTTCCCCTCCTGCTCTATACACTTAGGAACTCTCCGGTGTGGATACCAAGGTCAATTTTCAGGTCCATAGACGGTATGATCTCCTCCTTCCTGTGGCAGGGGAAGCTCCCTCGCCTCAAACTGGCTATTCTTCAGCAACCATGGGGGGAGGGAGGATTAGCGGTACCCAATTTCCATAAATACTTTTTGGCCAGCCAGCTGGCGGTGGCAAATCACTGGTTGATCACTGCTCCGGACGACGCTTCGGTCTCCTTGGAGGCTGCTTTTGTGGGCTCCTATGAGGCGCTCTCGCTTCTGGTCTATAGAGGGCCAAGGGCCCCCTACCCCTTGACGTCCTCTATGCGTTCGGTACTCAGAGCATGGTCTGTGGCCCATGAGCTGAGACCCCAGGATGGTGTCACTTTCTCCCCTGAGACCCCCCTGTGGAGGAATCCCAAGCTGTCACACTTTCTTGACTATCCAGACCCGGTGGTGTGGACCGACTTTGGAATCAAGCGCCTGCGACATATAGTGGCCAATGGCACTCTTATGCCGTTTGACGACCTAAAGGTACGTTATGGCCTACTTAACACGCACTTTTTCAGGTACCTGAAAGGGTTTTGCATGTTATACTCTATCTGCATTGAGATTAAGATTGGGCAAAAAGGTTTTAATTGTCCTGGGGGGGGGGGGGGGGGTCACGAGTTCTGATCTATTTTGATTTGATTTAACTTGACTCCACTGCTTTTAATTTAGTCTGTGAACATTTAATGTATGTTATTGTTGTCCCCCCACCTTTTCCCCCCTTTTTTTTCTCCCTTTTTTTTTCTTTTTCAAAACCCGGTTTCTGCGTTTTGACCGGTAATTGTTGGTCGCATGTTGTGGCCTAGTATTGTATTTGTGTTGCAAAAATTGAATAAAAATTATTTTCCAAAAATAAAAACTTACTGAAAAAAAAGTTTCATAACTGGTGCAATAAACCAGTGGCACCCCAAAACAACAGATTTTGTTATATACCTTCTTCCACATATACTGCGCTTCTCTAGAGACTTTTGTTGTCACAGAGTCATTTAAAATGACTCTGTGACACTGCAGGAGTGGTAGGGGTAGGGCAGTAGCACCAGGCCAGAGCCAAAGTGGGAAGTGGCACAATGTTCGTTCGATTACGTCAAAGGACGCACCAGACTTGGTTGAGTTGCTCGCCACCAACACCACCGCCACGATATACCCTCCGCTTGAGTCACAGGAATTATTTTCCAATCCATCAGAAGACATTTCGGATGTGCAGCCATACTTGGCATTAGATCAGGAAGAGGAGGTAGCAACAGCCGACACTCAGCAGTCTGACGACAGTACTCAGATCAGCCCAAGGAGGTTGGTGCTCGCTGTTGCTGTCAACTCCGAGATCTCTATTGTTAGTGATGGGGAAGGTGACGTTGATGATGATGTATCTACAGATGTCACGTGGGTGCCCACAAGAGAGGAAGAGGAGGGGAGTTCAGAGGGAGAGGTGGACCAGCAGATAGGGAGGAGAAGCAGGCTGAACTTACATTGCACAGGAGGGAAAAACCAGACTCCTCAACCATCAACCATGCACGGTCACATCTGGCACTCCCAGGACGCCGGCCCATGGCTCTGCAGTCTGGGCTTTTTTTAACGTGCGGCCTTTGCAGTCAACGCACATGTCGCGGTAAGCCTAACACTCACCTAGGGACAACCGCCTTAAGAAGGCACCTGGCCTCCCATCACCGAGCCCAGTGGGAGCAACACCATCAGAACCCACAAATCCACACTCCAGGCTCTCACCATCCTTCCCCTCTATGCTTACAATTGTCCTCCACTCCACCTTCCATCATGCCTTCCTCACGTTTTTCTGAAAAAAGGCAGGCTTCCGTGGCCCAAATGTTCAAACGTAAAAAAACGAGGATGCCGGATAACCCTCTTGCCCAACGGTTGACCGCTGGCTTGTCGGAACTGATAGCCGGCCAACTACTGCCATATAAACTGGTGGAGTCGGAGGCCTTTCGAAAATTTGTGGCCATTGGAACACCACAATAGAAGGTCCCAGGAAGGATTTTTTTTCACAGAAGGGCCTCCCAGAGCTATATGGCCATGTTCAGCGGCAAGTGAATGTATCTCTGGCACACAGTGTCGGTGCCAAGATACATCTGACCACAGACACGTGGTCTAGCAAACACGGGCAGGGAAGGTATATCATTTTCACTGCCCACTGGGTGAACCTTCTGACGGCCGTCAAGCATGTAACCGTGGCACCCATGTAGATTTGGTTTTACTGCCACGGATTGCATGCACGCCTGCCTCTTCTTCTCCTCCTCCTCCTACTCCATCCTCCCTCTCTATTCTCGGCTGACTGCTCATTTTCCAATGCTACCGTCTCTTCCGCTGCGCCGTCCAAGATCCCCAGAACCTATTCAAAATGCCAGGTAAATGGTTGCCATGCTGTGCTGCGTCTGTTGTGTCTGGAAGACAAGAGCCACACTGGTCCTACACTCCTTTCAGCTTTGCGTTCACAGGCAGATCAGTGACTAACACCGCTCAATTTGACAGTTGGTAAAGTGGTGTGCAACAACAGTGCCAATCTGTTGAGCGCGCTGAAACAGGGCAAAATGACACACGTGTTATGCATGGCACACGTCCTGAACTTAGTCATGCAGCGATTCGTTGCCAAATACCCTGGGCTCCAGGACGTCTTGTGGCAGGCCAGGAAAATCTCGGGCCTTTTTAGAAGATCTTACACGGCCATGGCTCGCCTTGCTGACATTCAGTGGCGACACAGCCTGCCCGTCAGACATCTTATTTGTGACTGCCTGACGCAATGGAACTCAACATTGTATATGATTGATAGGCTGCTCCAGCAGGAACATGCAGTTAACGACTACCTGTATGAACTTTGTGGCAGGACAGGTTCTAGGGAGCTTGGTTTTTTTGCACTGCGCCAGTGGCTGCTCATGCGCGACTCATGCAGACTTCTGTGGGCATTTGATGAGATTACCAAACTGGTCAGTCGCAGCCAGGGCTCCATCAGTGACATCGTACCTTACGCCTTCTTTCTGGACCCTGCATTGCATCGTGTCATTGATCAAGCCGTCGAGGAGCAGGAGCAGGAAGATGAGGAAGTCGCAATGCTGGATGAATTCCCAGGGGAGGCTACTCCACCTGAGACAAGTCAACATAGGGAGTCTGAAGAGGAGTCAGAGGAGGATGGTATCGGGTCGGAGGAGGAGGAGCAAGAAGAGCATGCTTTAAACCTTTCTGGGATCCCTGGTGTTGTCCGTGGATGTGGGGAGGAGAATGAAGATGACATTATCCTGGATGATGAGCAGGAGCCAGACCAGTACAGCGCTTCAAGTTTAGTGCAAATGGGGGCCTTCACGCTCCAGTGTTTTAAGAGGATCCCCGTATAAAAAGCATAAATGGCAAGGACCAGTACTAGGTGGCAACATACTTAGACCCCGGTACAAACAAAACATGGCGGAAATGTTACCACCATTATAGAGGGCAGCACTTCCAGGCCTTGCTTCGAGAAATGCTGCATTCCGTCTGTTGGCAGAGGAATTTCCACTCACAGAGAAACAGTTTTGGGTACCAATCCAACAGCGCCTGCAAGAAGAGAGCGGTTTGAAGATGTCTTGGTCACTAATGATATGATGTCATTCTTTCAGCCGACCCATTGACAGCTGTCCTCTGGATCCAGCATCAGGAAACGCCTAGACCAACAGGTGTCTGACTACATCGGGTTAACAGCCGATGTGGAGGCACTGAGAAGTGATGAACCCCTGGACTACTGGGTGGGCAGGCTTGACCTTTGGCCAGAGCTTGCACAATTTGCAATGGAACTGTTGGCTTGCCCCTCGTCCAGTGTCCTGTCCGAAAGGACATTCAGCGCAGCAGGGGGGGTCGTGACCGATAAGCGCACTCACCTAGCTCACAACAGTGTTGACTACCTCACATTTATAAAAATGAATGAGGCATGGATCTCAGAGGAATTCAACACATGTGACTAGTAGACCATGTTTCATTCAAATTCAGGTGAACACCTGTGGGCTAATTTTTTGGGCCTGTACTAGCCGACACTTTTTTCTGTATCGGTGAATGCCTAATGTACCACCAGCCACAGAATACAAAGTTGTTTGCTGTCCGGTGAACACCTGTGGCCGTGGGCTAATTTTTGAGGCCTTTAATGGCCGACACTTTTTTCTGTATCCGGTGAATGCCTAATGTACCACAAGCCAAAGAATACAAAGTTGTTTGCTGTCCGGTAAACGCCTGTGGCCGTGGGCACATTTTTGGGGCCTGTATTGGCCGACACTTACTTCTGTATCCGTTAGATGCCTAATGTACCACCAGCCACAGAATACAAAGTTGTTTGCTGTCCGGTGAACGCCTGTGGCCGTGGGTTAATTTTTAGGGCCTGCAATGGCCGACACTTACTTCTGTATCCGGTGAATGCCTAATGTACCACCAGCCACAGAATACAAAGTTATTTGCTGTCCGGTGAATGCATGTGGGCTAATTTTTGGGGCATGTAATGGGCGGCACTTACTTCTGTATCCGGTGAATGCCTATTATACCACCAGCCACGGAATACAAAGTTGTTTGCTGTCAGGTGAACGCCTGTGGCCGTGGGCTAATACTATATGTACCTGGGCTATATTGCCTCTCATACGCAATAAATACTTGTTACTACAAATACTATATGCACTCTTAAAGTACCTGAGCTATATTGCCTCTCATATGCAATTAATACTTGTTACTATAAATACTATATGTACTCTCAAAGTACCTGAGCTATATTGCCTCTCATATGCAAGTAATACTTGTTACTACTAATACTATGTGTACTCTCATAGTACCTGAGATATATTGCCTCTCATATGCAATTAATACTTGTTACTACAAATACTATATGTACTCTCAAAGGACCTGGGCTTTATTGCCTCTCATATGCAATTAATACTTGTTACTACTAATACTATATGTACTCTCAAAGTACCTGAGCTATATTGCCTCTCATATGCAATTAATACTTGTTACTACTAATAATATATGTACTCTCAAAGTACCTGAGCTATATTGCCTCTCATATGCAATTAATACTTGTTACTACTAATACTTAATGTACTCTCAAAGTACCTGAGCTATACTGCCTCTCATACCTTTCTATTAGTTGCCAGTACAACTTGTGTATTATACGTGTATCCTCAAAGTGCCTGGGCTACACTTTCTCTCGTATGCAATTAATATTTGCTACTACAAATACAATTTACTACGTGCTTGACAGAAGTATAAAATACTTATAGGCCTTGTCCTAATTGTTGAACATGTTCGCTCTAACTTTTATATGCTAGGGGTTGATGCTATTTCATAGCATCTCCCCTAGTGGCCTAAATACATCTCTACATGCTATGGTTGATATGATGTAGAGAACCCCCAAACTCCTGTTGCTAGGAGTGATGCCCCTTACTGATAATCACCTGCATGTAGTGGTGTATTGGGATATTGACCTTGAACTAATTTTAAACGCTAAGGGCCAGATTCAGATACATCAGCGCATCTTTATGCATGCGTAGTTTATATTTTTTCCGCTATGCCGGCGTAGCGCGAAGACGCAAGATGATATTTAGAAAGCAAATGCGGATGTCTCCCGTCGTCATGGCGTGCACGTGAGGACGTGACGCGCCTCAAGGTGGGAGGGACCGAGGAACGCTGAACGCTGGGGAGCGAGGACGGAGGAGACGCCGCATCCTTGGAGAGCGCGAGCCAAGGATTCGAGGAGAAGCGGCGGCTGCTCTCCATGCCATCCGACCGGATACCACTGCAGACGTTACCGGATCATAAGCCCCAGCGAAACGGCCTGGATGTCAGCTCCGGCACCCGGGAGCACAGCATGAAGCTGGGGAATAAATCTCCCACACCCTCACTCCTAAAGCCTCTACCTTAAACGATTGGCCCCCGCATCCAAACAAGGGTGAATATTAGTCATATGAGCGCCAGGCTGCAGGACGCCGATGAAGCAGGTACCCCCTCGGGAGGAGCAGGTAATATAAAAAATTTACAAAGTGCCGGGGAGCCTAGGTCAGCGGCAGAAGGTATGGTGATTAAATTACTTACACAGAAGATATATGAAGGCTGTCTCTGACAAGGACTTTTTTTTTTGTATTACTATAACATGCTAGGACTTTACATCATGAGGCATACTGAGGTATCTTGAGGCATATGATTTTCTCCTGTGTACAGCATGGTATGTGGTCTTAGGACCCTTTTATTGCTAAAGTCCTGGAGGGAGAAGCCTCCTCACTGAAGCATGTTTAACCTGCAGTAAATCAGACTGAGAGCCTGTACTTAGCCGAGGGTTGTAATGACGTCATTTCAGAGCCCAACTCATAATGAACAGCGATCCCTAATTAGGGAACCATCTTGCTTTGTTTTTCTCTTACTTTCAGCATTCTGTCTGCTACCTGTGGATTAGGAGGGTTGATAAAGTTTCTTCATTAAATAAAAGAACTCTATACACAGCAGATAAACCTGCAATCTGTAGGTCGCAATATGCAGATACCTAGAAAGTGTTAAAAAATCCACATATCCTAGAAGCGAACCACCGCATTACAGGCTGGGCAACTGACAGACAGACCACCTGGGGGAAGGGAGAGACAGGGAGATCCCACCCAGGGAAAACAATTGGATTTTACTTTTTCCATTTTTAACCCCCCCCCCCCCCCCCCCGGGTCAAATTATATTGGCCGGGGGGCTGGCGCATGTAGCCCAAGAAAGCACTGGGGTTTAAAAATCTTTTGGACATTACTGCCTTAAATCTACATAACTAAAAGAAAAAGAAAAAAAAAAAAGAGGGGGGGGGAGAGAGATAAGTATCTTCTAAGGTTCTAATACTCTGCAAGTTTTCCTGAGTTAACAAAAGACCTAATGAAAAAGGCCCCTAGGGAAGAAAGTAATCAAGAGGGGTAAGAGACTCTACCGACATAGGTCCAAGAAAAGGCCCAACGGGATTATTGGGCAACCTAGCCCCCCCCCCCAAAAAATCCATCGCCCGACTGGGTACCTCAAAAAAAAAAAAAGCGAGACTTTGAAACTGAAGAGAAGGGAGGATAACAGGCTGCCAAACTGGGGAAAAGAATCAGAAAAGTGAAGGATACTATGTCCAGGATGTCAAGTAGATCAACAAAAGGAGGAACCCCAAAAATACATGTGGGACCCGCGGTTACAAGTTCTATTAAATCATATATGTCCAGAGGAGATAGCCCAAAAAACATAGGCTAACCAAAGTCGCTATCAGCAAAAACAGACAAGAAGATAGATGATAAGAAATCCCTGAGCCCAAATCAAGGAGGAATCCTAGAGGACTCTAGAGAGGAAGGGATCAGTGGGATGGATGCCGTACCAGATAGAATGGAGGAACAGAGACCCGAAGAAGGAATTCCTACCAAAGGGGATATGGAAAGGATGCTGCTGCAACTTGAGAATGCGATTAAGGGAGAAATACAAAATTTAAGAACGGACTTTGGGCATCTTCTTACCCGAGTGGAGGCAATAGAAGAACAATCGGAGAAACAAGAACAGGAGTTAAACTCTCTAAAAGAACAACTGGCCCAGCTGCAGTTACAACAGAGGAATATACTCTATAAACTGGAAGACCAAGATAACAGATCAAGGAGACAAAATCTGAGAATTAGATCAGTCCCAGAAGAAGAGGGGTAAGAAAACAATATGGACAATACTGAACCCAATACTGGGGAAAACATCTGAATACCCAATTAGGTTAGAGAGAGCCCATCGGGTAGGGAGATTTAAAAGAACGGACAGACAACGGCCTAGAGATATCATAGTGAGGTTCTTATGCTTTGAAGAGAAAGATGAAATTTGGAAGAAACTGAGAGGCCACCCCCCCTCATTTATTAAGGGTCCACCTCACAGACCTTTGGGGATCTGGCCTCAGAGACCCTCGCTAGGCGACGATTATTAAAGCCCTTATTGGTACAACTAATAGCCAAGAAAATTAAGTACAACTGGAGGTTCCCGGCGTGTTTAGTAGAGATAAAAGAGGGGAAATCAGCAACATTACGATTCCCGGAGGACTTAAAAGAATTCTGTAATAGGTTGGAACTTCAGATCCCAGACCTACCTGGATGGGCCTTTCGGGGGGGGGGGGGAGATGGCTGAGGGGAGATTCTGAGAGGAGAGTGAGGAGAATTAATTAGGTATCCCCGCTATCCCAGAGAAGTATCTCGTTCTCTTTTTCCCCCACTCTTTTTTGGATGGGGGAGCTGTAAAATAGGTCCCACCTTGGGGAAACTGAACCAAGGGTAGACCATTGGTTAAAAGGCCTATAGTTGGCCAATGGGGGAGGGGGGACAGGGGAGGGGGGGATGAGAGGCGGAGGGGGGGGAGGGAGGTGGGGAATGGGGGAGGAGGGGGAGGGAAATGGGAGGGGAAGGGGGGGGCCACCTCACCTAAATTGAAAAAAGAAATATGGAGGAGGGCAAACCCGAATTTAAGCTAAAGGGGCGAAATAAGATAGGATGCCGATAATAAAATGTGTATCATACAACGTAAAAGGCCTTAATAGCCCTACCAAGAGGCATAGAGTACTGAAAGAATTGAAAAGAATTAAAACTGACATAGCGTTTATACAAGAAACACACCTCACCTTAGAATCCAATATCAGGTTGTATTCGACAGATTTACCTATATGGTTCTATGGGGATACTGTATCAAAACGTGCGAGGGGCTTAGCTATTGGGATAGCCAAGGGGGTAAGATTCCAGTTGACTGAAAGACTAACGGATCCCGAAGGGAGATTCCTCTTCCTAAAAGGGAAATTAGAAGGGATGGAATGTACCCTAGTAAACATTTACTCTCCCAACACACAACAGATAAAATACCTAATAGAAACCCTGGGAAAGTTGAGAGACTTTAAAAAAGGTAGGATCATCTTAGGTGGGGATTTGAATCTTTGCATAGACCCAACGGTAGATAAGACTACCAGGACGGGTGGGACAAATAGCTCCCAGCTGATAAAGTTAAAGAACAGCCTACACAGAAGTCAACTAGTAGATGCATGGAGAGTGCTAAATCCAGGGACACGAGATTACACCTTTTATTCCCTGGTATACAGATGCTATTCCTGCATTGATTATTTCCTCATCGATCACTGCCTATTGGAAAAATTAATTGAGGCAAAAATAGAACCTATGACTATATCGGACCATGCCCCAATATGTATCTGCTTAAATATTGCTGGAAATCAGAAGCTACCCCAAATATGGAGACTTAATGAGGATCTAGTAGCAGACAATACAAGTCTAACTAGAATTAAAAAGGAGCTAGAGGAATATTTTTAAATAAATGATACAAACTAAATATCGAAAGCTACTTTATGGGATGCACACAAGGCCCTGATTAGAGGTATTTTTATATCAGAAGGAGCGAGAAAAAAAAAAGAGAAAAGTCTCCTAAAGAATAAAGTGATTGCTGAGATATTTAAATTAGAACAAGAACATAAAAGAGATGAAAAGCAACAAGAAGTATACCAGGAATTAGTCAATAAACAAAATTAATTGAAAACACTTTTATTTCAAGAAACAAAAAGAATTCCAGATAATCGCTAAAGAAAGATACATGGGGGGCAATAAAATTAGCAAACACTTGGCTAGAATGGTACAGAAAAAGAAAGTCAGGAACTATATCGACAAAATTAAAAACAAGTAAGGTGAGGTGGTATATACAACAAAAGATATAGCTGAAACTTTCCGTGCTTACTATGAGGACTTATATGCGGTGAAACTGAAAAAAATGGGAAAAAGGGGAGGAAAAAAAAATAAAAATCTAGATTTTCTACAAGAAGCAGGTCTTTCCACAGTCAACCCAACACATGCGGTAGTAATGAATAGACCATTCACTGAAAACGAAATACAATTAGCTTTAACAAATACAGCATCAGGGAAGAGCCCAGGCCCAGATGGTCTCACCTCATTATATTATAAAAAATGTAAAGAGATACTGATACCACGACTATGCCAATATTTTAATGGCATAGGGGAGGATTGTACCCTAAGCAGAGAAACCGCTGAGGCAACCATCACCCTAATTCCAAAGGAGGGTAAAGACGCTAAGGTGTGTTCGAGCTATCGGCCAATATCTCTGTTGAACACAGACTTAAAATTGTTTGCAAAGGTATTGGCCGAGAGAGTAAAACCAGAGATGGCGAAGCTGATCCACCCCGACCAGACAGGATTCATTCAAGGAAGAGAGGGGAGAGATAATGGGGTAAGGGCCCTTCTCCTGCTTCATAAAATGAAGGGAAGTGGGTGCCCCGGTCTACTCCTGTCGATTGACGCTGAAAAAGCGTTTGACAGGGTAGACTGGGGACTCATGTTACAAACCCTGGAAACTCTGGGTTTTGGGTAGAGGATGTTGGAATGGATCGGAGCCCTATACCAAGCCCCAACGGCCAGGATAAAAATTAATGGGGACCTGTCTAGCCGTTTTACAATGAAGAAAGGTACTAGACAGGGGTGCCCCCTTTCACTGCTTTTATTCGTCCTATCTATGGAACCCCTATTATCAAAAATACGGAATTGTCAGAAAATAGAAGGAATTAAGATAGGTGAAGATGAGCATAAACTATCGGCATTTGCGGACGACGTGCTCTTTTATATAACTAATCCTAAAACCTCAATCCCAAATGTATTAGATGTATGTAGACATTATGGGGAGATCTCTAATTTTAATTTTAACATCAATAAAACTGAAATACTCAACGTAAACGTACCCAAAAAATACAAATCTTAAAATCGGAATATAAATTCCCTTGGGTGAAAGAACTCAAATATCTCGGCATCTATTTAGCAAATACAAGGAAAAAAATCTATGAAACTAATTATATCCCTTTGTTAGAGGAAATTAAGAAGGAAATTTCCAGAATAAAAAACAGACCAATTTCATGGTTAGGACGAATAAACGTCTGTAAAATGGTACTGGTACCTAAGATTCTATATAAGATGCAGATGATCCCCATCAGACTCCCAAAACAAGTGTTCCGAACCCTGAAAAATTTGATCATGAATTATATATGGGGAAATAAAAAACATAGGGCCAGATTCAGCAAAGGTTACGCTGGCGGATCGAGTGATCCGCCAGCGTAACAGTGGCTTTGAGCCGGCGTTTCTGTTTTCTGTAACCAGAAAACAAGAAACGCCGGGTTGAAGTTCCGATGCGGTGAGCGTAACTGAGTTTCGCCATCGCATCGTTACTTCAACTTAAAAATGGCGCCGGGGGCGTTCCCGCCGATTTACGCTCAAAAAATATGTTAATGAGCGGAAATCGGCAATTCACGATCGAAATCCGGCGCGACGCAGTGACGTTACGACGTTTCCGGACGGGATACGCGGCGCATAGTTATACCTACATGGGGCTGGCGTATCCTATGTTAGGTATAGGCGTCGTCATCGCGTCGGGAAAAAAAAAAAAAACGTCGCTTGCGTAAAACGGTCATGAATGGGAATGTGACGTCATTGACGTTCATTCACAGATTTTGGAGCATGCGCACGGGATGTTTTGACACTCGACGCATGCGCAGTACGTCGGCGGCGGGATCGCGCGTAGTTAGCATACTACACGCCCCGTACCCGCCCAATTTGAATTCCGCCGGCTCATTTGTGATGCGCTGCCGCAACTTTAGGAGCAAGTGCTTCATGAATGACAGCACTTGCTCCTAAAAAATCGGCAGCGCAACGCAAATGAGAAGCGTTACTCCAGAGCAAAGATGCTCTGGACTACGTGAATCTGGCCCATAGAATTTCATTTCAGACTCTAAAACAAACAAAAAATAAGGGGGGACTGGCCGCCCCAGATATAAGAAAATACTATGATGCAATAATCCTGTCGAGAGTAGTGGAATGGGCTAGATCAAACAAAGAAAAAAGATGGGTCAGTGTAGAGAACGCACTAACAAAGGTGAGATTGGATAAAGTAATATGGAACCCCTCACAATTTAGGGCTTTAGATATAGACACACATGAAATAACAAAAAATGCATTTAAAATATGGGACACAACACAAAAGAAAATGGGCATGAATTTCAATTCACCACTCATTTCACTAAAGGATAATGACTATTTCCCACCAGGGAGAGTTGAGGTGGCGGGAAATTGGATTAAAAAAGACACGGCCCAGCTAAGAGATATAATGCACCAAGGCCACCTATTAACATTAGAGGAACTTAATAAAAAAAAAGAGAATTTCAGAGCACTAAATAACTGGAGGTACCAACAGCTAAAGCACTTTATCCAAAAACTACCCCAACCTATAAGAACAGGGGATCAGTTATCGGACATAGAAAAATTATGTACTACGGAAAGTACTAAAGGAACTATATCAAAAATATATAAGATCCTATTACAGCTTGACGAGCTAGAGGTACCATTTATCACAAATTGGGAGAGGGAGTTAGGGACACACCGAGATAAGAGCACAATAGAGAGAATCATAAAACTGACTCATACCTCGGCAGTTGATAGCCGGACGGCCGAAATGAATTTCAAATGTTTATCAGGCTGGTATATAACACCAGTAAAGTTAAGCAAATTTAACAAAGTTTAAGAAAGTTGTAATTCCCGTGGAACAATGGCTCACATATGGTGGGAATGTCCTAAGGTTAAAATCTACTGGGAGAACATCTTGAGGTTAGTGGAGGACATCACAAAGATAAAAATAAAAAGAGATCCATGGACGGTCCTCTTCCACGGGGGAGAAGGAGGGATAAAGAAATATAAAGAATCCTTGGTCCCCCACTTATTGAACGCTGCTAAGAGGTTGATACCCAGGAAGTGGAAGGAAATAGAATGCCCCATGGTGTGGGAATGGATAGATTCCGTGGAAGAAACATACATGATGGAAGAATTTAGAGATAGCCTAGAAGATTTTAGTGGTAATAAAAAATGGGAAAATTGGAAAAGTTTTAAAAGATCATGGAGTTATGTAGAAAACTTACGAGCAGACGTCTAAAGGGCTCATACAAGTTAAAAAAAAAGTTAAAAAAAAAAAGTTAAGAAAAAAAAGTAAAAAAAAAAAGAAAAATCATCAATAAGGGAATAGAGCAAAGTCAAAAGCTGAGGTGGGAAGGGGGGGGGGGGTTTGAGGAGGGAGGGGAAGAAAAGGAAGCGGTTGCATTTTTTCTTGTTAAAGGAAATAAGATAAAATAGTTTTCGGCTCTTTATAATTCGTTATAATATATATATAAAAAAATTGAAATAAATAAGAATAATTATCTTAAATTAAATAAAGTTCCACAGATGATGCAAATCTGAAACAGAGACGAAAACAAGCACCACTCCGTGAGCTGGTCTCTTGTATGCGTTTTAAGCTGAATGTGGAAAAAAAAGAAAAAAATAGAGAAAAAAAAAAAAAAAAAAAGAAAGCAAATGCGCCTGACGATGCGGTGGAGTAACATAAAATCTTAGGAGTAAGCCGACGTAATTCAAAGTAGGAAGGAAGTGGGTGTGATCCATGTTAATGATGCGTGACCCCATGCAAATGAAGGGCCGAATGAACGGCGCATGCCCCGTGACGTGGACGTCAGTTCTACACCCTTCTGTGCATGCGCACACCTATGCACGTCGTAACCCCTAAGATACGCCGGTCCAGTGTATAAAAGCGCCCGTCGAACGGAAATTGGCTCTTTCTTTTTTGGCTCTATCTTTTTTGAGCCATGCCTGCAAAGGAGAGGATAAAGCGGAATTTCAGCCCTGAGGAGAGGGCAATTATTATTGAGGGCATCTCACAGTATGGTGCATGCCTCCATGGGGCACAGCGTGGGCAGACCAGCAAGCAGAGGAAGGAGGAGATCCTGCCCAGGTCAATTCACTTTTACATGAGGTCCGGACCCCAAAGGACATCGCCAAGAAAATAAATGACCTGCGTCGCCTGGTCAAGGAAAAGCTGGCCAACATGAGTAGGCACGCCAGGGGCACAGGAGGTGGACCTGCCCGCAAGATCACACTCACTCCTGAAGAGCAGGTCGTTGCCCAGTCCCTGGAGAGGGAGCAGGTGGAGGGAGTTCCAGGCTATGAATCCTTGGATCAGGCCTTGAGGACAGGTAAGTGTGTTTTATCTCCTACCGGTGGTGTAGCATGTGGGGGGGGGAACATGTTACAGATGTGTGGGTTCAGCAACATGTGAATGTTTTGTGTCATCCACAAATGCCCAGGAGGGAGCTGTCCCCTCGTCGGCTGATGGCCAACCCACAACCTCTAGGGAGGACTCTGCCCACACCTCTCCTCTGGAGGAAGTGGAGGAGGAGCACTTTGCTTTTGAGGAAGGTGTGTACCTTCTGGAGGAGATCCATATCCCAGGACCCTCACAAACCTCCTCCCCCATCAGGGATATCCCCTCAAGGGCCTCCTCCCCCATCAGGGATATCCCCTCATCCTCACCCTCCATCAGGGGAAGTCCCTCAAGGGTCTCCCCATACACACGGCCTCAAGCCTCTCCTGCCCCAAGGAAGGCTACTAGAAAGACCAGGGGTGATCCAGCTGCCATGGAGGAGAATCTTGCGAGGGACCAGGCCCGGCAGTCCCGCCATCTGGGCTCTATAGCGGGTGACATGCGCCGTATGGCAGAGAGCCTGGACTCCTTGGCCCAGACCCAGGCTGCCTGCACACTGGCAGTCCAGCAGGCCCTGACCCAGCAGGGTTCTCAGAGTAATAACATCACTGACAGCCTGCAGGATGTCAGTGCAAACTGCTCGGCAATTGTCATCTGCCTGGGGGAGCTCCAGGCCACCACATCAGGCCTTGTGGCAGAGGTCCGGAGCCTGGCAGTGGCCATACAGGCCAATACAGCTGCCATAGAGACGGTGGGGAGCCAGACTAATGCGGTCCTCACCCGCATTGCACTGGCAATGGAGGGCAGGCAGGAGGCCAGGGAGACACTGGGGGATGATCCTCCTCCTCCCGATACCCCACCCCCCCACCCGAGGCTCCTCCCAGGCAACTGAGGCCCAGGAGCCTTGGCACCAGGCGCAGCCCAGGACAGGGCAAATAAGTGTCATTTTGTTTAAATTATTATGCTCAATGTTTGAGCTTGTTTTTTATTTTATTTTATTATGCTCAATGTATGAGCTTGTTTATTTATTTTATTATGCTCAATGTACCCGTGCCACAGAGCACATGTACCGCAATCGGAAGCACTGGCATTCCATCAACGTACAGGTGATAGCCGATGCCCAATGCCTCATATGGCACATCTGTGCCAAACACCCCGGGTCCTGCTATGACAGCTACATATACTGTCAAAGCACCATCCCAGCACAATTTGAACAGAACGTGTACAAGGACAGCTGGTTGCTTGGTGAGTGATATGAGAGTCAGGTATGACTGTCCGACCCCATGATGCAGACATTATGTATGACTGTCCGAACCCATGATGCTGCTCCCAAGTCCTGCATGGTGGACTTGGGCTAATCCAATGTGATGTGGATGTGGTGTGTGTGAGCTA
Organism: Rana kukunoris; assembly: GCA_029574335.1. Classification (NCBI taxonomy): domain Eukaryota; kingdom Metazoa; phylum Chordata; class Amphibia; order Anura; family Ranidae; genus Rana; species Rana kukunoris. The sequence continues at coordinate 109,196,248 of CM056054.1, forward strand.
GGGAACACAGTGGTGTGCACGCGTGCATTGTCTGTGTGCCATGATGAATGTGTGTGTTTAACGATCAAGGATTCGTAAAACGAGGACCCTCCTGACTGCTCTTCCTTCAGCAGACCGGGTCGCCTCTGGAGGGGGGGGGGCAGTGTGGTTGGGGGGTCAGGTCAACACGTAGGTCAATCTGCAGGCCCTTTCTCATGGCAAAGTTGTGCAGAATGCAACATGCACCAATGATCTGACACACAAAGTTTGGGGAATACAACAGGGCCCCCCCAGACTTATCCAGGCATCGGAAACGGGACTTCAGGAGGCCAAATCTTTGTTCCACCACTTCACAGGTTTTGATGTGTGCTTCAATGTATCTTCTCTCTCCTCTGGTTTGGGGATCCCGGAATGGAGTCATGAGATGGGGCCCAAGTCCATATGCCGAGTCACCTGGAAGGGAAAAGACAGGAGGATGTTAGCCATGCATGTGCACCTCGTGATGTCTGCATCATGGGGTCGGACAGTCATACCTGACTCTCATATCACTCACCAAGCAACCAGCTGTCCTTGTACACGTTCTGTTCAAATTGTGCTGGGATGGTGCTTTGACAGTATATGTAGCTGTCATGGCAGGACCCGGGGTGTTTGGCACAGATGTGCCATATGAGGCATTGGGCATCGGCTATCACCTGTACGTTGATGGAATGCCAGTACTTCCGATTGCGGTACATGTGCTCTGTGGCACGGGGGGCTGTAGTGCCACATGTGTGCAATCAATGGCCCTGATGGTGTGTGGGAATCCTGCAATCCTGTAAAAAAACAGCATTGCCTTCTGCCGCAGATGCTTAGTGGTGGGTCTGATGATGTGGTGGGACATGTGTGTGAGGATTGCGGGGACAACCTGGTGCACACATCTGCTCATGGTGGATTGTGACAGCCCAGCCACAACTCCACTTGTATGCTGAAAAGATCCACTGGCAAGGAAATGCAGTGTTGCCAGTACCTTGACCAGTGGCTGCACTGCTTGTACGCGGTGTGTCTGGCTGGTGATGTCATCCTGCAGGGCTGTGGTTATTTCCAGGATGGCATCAGGGCTGAATCTAAAGATGCGATACACATCTGAATCACCTATGCCAAAGAGGCTAATGCGCGTTCGGAAAATCCTCTCCCGTGCCCTCCTACTTGCCCGTAGACGCAGTAGTGCTATGACCACGGCTGCCCCTGGCATGTTAGCATACAGATGTGTGTTGTCCTGCAAGTGTGGTTGCTCAAATCGTCCATTGCGCTGCTGCTGTAGCTGCTCTCTAGCTGACCTGTGCATGTCTGGTGCAAAGTTACCCCTGCTTTATGAGGGGTAACTTTAGGCCAGACGTACAGCTTAAGCGCACCGCGCGGAGCCAGCGCCGTACAAACGTACGTTTCTGAATCGCCGTATCTACCTCATTTGCATATTTGCGTACTAATCTAGGTGTGCGCGCATATGCGCCACGTGTGAAGATACTCCTGCGATACGCCGGCGCTGACAAGTCACGCAGGTCGGAAGAAGCAAATTTTCTGGCGTATGTGGTTTTCTGGGTACGGCGCACAGATACGACGGCGCATCTTGACATTTACGCGGCGCATCTATAGATACGTCGGCATAACTTCTTTCTGAATCTGGCCCTAAGCCTTGGTTCGCATGTTGTAATGCGTCCATGCTTAGTAGTTCAACGCCTTTCTTTATGTGCCACAGAGTTGATGTATAGATCCCCCAAACTCCTGTTGCGAGGAGTCACGCCTGGGGCCTAATACTGTGGGACTATTTGTGGGACTATTTGTGCACAGCTAGTAAGTATTTTGTGGCTGAAAATATGACCTGAAGGTTTTTAATGTTCGCCTGCATTAAAGTCAATGGGGCCTGCCGGGAACTTCCGATTTGCAGACATTTGCGAAAGTTCTCGGTTAGCGTTCGCGAACCGTCCCGTCGGATGTTCGTCCATCACTACTTAAGACTAATACAGGCGACAACCCTACAAGATTCACCACCTGCAACCAATTTGAGTGAGTGAGTGAGTGAAAAACGTATAGGGCCAGATTCAGGTAGATGCGCGCATATTTTATCCGGCGTAGCGCAGCGCATATACGTTACGCTGACGCGAACTAGTGAGTCAAGTACAGTATTCACCAAGCGCATGTTCGTTACTTTGAGGCGGAGTAACAAAAAAGCACTGGCGCAACCCGACGCAAGTGGAAGTGGGTGTGATCATATGTAAATGATGGGCGGAGCCCAGCGCAGTGACTTACGTTCATCGCATCATCCACGGAGCATGCACAGTGAGGGAGATCTCCACTCGCTCCCCTGTGCGCATGCTCACAACTTCCGTCAGCACCACTTCATGGGAAACGGCAGCGCAATGTGTTCCTTTGCGCGTATAAAAGCGGCCGCAGATGCGCCTTTTCGGCGCAAAAGTATATCCGGTTCCCCCCACCCCAGGGAAGTAAATTTTGCTGTGTGATGGCTGCTCCCGTTCCCCGCAAAGAGAGGAGAAACCTAAATTTTAACGCCCAGGAGCTGTCAGTAGTGATCTCCGCTATGGAGACCTACAATGACTTCCTCCACGGCAGAAAAAGTCGGAAGACCAGCCGAGATAGGAAGCAGGGCATCCTGGAGAGCATTGCTGGCACGGGTGGTGGACCCCCATGTGCGGTCAGCCTGACTACGGAGGAAACGTATTCTATCCAAAGGGGAAATTTCTCGCGCTAAAGGTGAATGAATTAATTAATATAAATTCAATTAAGAAAATTAATAAACAAATTACTTAATTAAATAATTAAAGCAGCATGAGGTCCTCGCTTTACAGCCTGATCTGCACAAGTATTGGTCCCACAGTTCCTGGGGTGGATGTTTCTAGAAGGTTCCTGGTCCTAAGCACCACATGTCTGCACTAGTGGGAAGTATTTGGTCCAGTGAAACTTATCAGTCCTATGTGGAAGTACTGTAAGCGGTCGAGGAGATCTCCCCCTTCAGATGCCAGTGGATTGATATGCCCGAATTACACCAGGATCTGGTAAGAGTACATCTTCACTCACCTTTTGATGTGTCTGCAGAATTCTGTGAGATCGATAGTGAATTCCATCCAGGATATTGTAATCTACGATCATTATTGCCTCTTGTTGAAATTTGGACAATCATTTATTTATACCATTTTAATTATACCTTTGTGATACCAGCTCAAATGGACTAATTAAGATTGGGTTGTAGTGTAAGCCACTCTTATTACATTTGTTCTCATCACCATTTATGGACTTTATTTTCCAATTAGATGTGGTTTATCCATTTATTTACTTATTTATTCATTTGTTTATTCACTTATATTGATACGTTTAATAATTTTCTCACAATGTCACATTGTGCCTTCTGAGCGCAACTTTTCCTTTTTATCTTTGACTACGGAGGAGGAGGTGGTCGCCCGCTGCCTGGAGAGGGAGCAGTTGGAGGGGGTACCGGGATATAATTTCGGGGAGGAAGGCACCGGGACAGGTAAGTGTTTTTTATCCCCTATTTGGTGTGTTGCATGTGGGGGGGGGGGGGAGGGTACATGTGCCAAGTGTATGGGACCACCCAACATGTGTCTGCTTTGTGTCATCCACAGATGACGGAGCTGGGCCATCATCTGTCGGCGGCCAGTCCACCCCATCCCCTCAACGGCATCCTGTGCCCGACCCCCTGGGTGGTGAAGACACAGAGATGGAGGGGAGTGCCCACACCTCACCTGCTGAGGTGGTTGAAGAGGAGCCTGTTGTTCCCGAGCAGGACTTTTTTATTTTTGGAGGAGTCCTCCCCTTTCAGCAGGGTCCTCTCAAATCCCCTCCCCCATCCTAGGAAGCCCCTCAAGGGCGACTCCATCCCCCCGGAGACTACCATCTCCTGGCCCCAGGAAGGCAACCCGGAAGACCAGGGGGTCTCTGACGTGGTCCATGACCAAATGGCGAGGGACCAGGCCAGGCAGACCCAGCAGATGGGGGAGATTGCTGGGCATCTGGACCGGGTAGCTGGCAGCCTGTCCTCCGTGGGACACATGACAGAGGCAGTGCAGGACGTCAGCTGCAACTGCGCTGCAGTGGTGACCAGCCTGGGGGAGGTGCAGGCTGATCTTAGGCACCTCACTGCAGCCGTCCAGGCCAACACAGCTGCCATCCGGGACCAGGGGAGGCAGAGGCAGCGGGCCCAACATTATGAGGTGACCCGGCAGCTCAGGATGCAGGCCCACACAAATGCATACCTCGGCCGGATAGCCATGGCCTTGCAGGGCATGCAGGCCACACCTGCCAGGAGTGGCCCACCCGGGGATCAGCCACCTCCAGATGCCCCCCCACCCCCACCCACTCCCTCCAGGCAGCTGAGGAGCCAGAGAGGGCCCACAAGAAAGAGCCCCTGTCAGCCCAGATGAGGGCTTTTTTTTGGGGGGGGGGTTTTTGCTCAGGTTATGAGTTTTCTTTTTTAAGGTTTCTCAGGTTATAAGCTTTTTATTTTGAGTTTAACTGCACACGGTCAGGAGTGCAGGGGACAGTGTGAATGGTGTGTGAATGTGAGGGGGTGGCACTCCTGCCAGTAAGGGGTGTCACCCTCGGCCGTTGGGGAGAAGTTATCCCCACGGCTGTGTGAATGAGGTGTGAATGGTGTATGAATGGACAGCGACATCATTGGGGCCTTGACGCCGGTGTTGCTGCTCCCAAGTCCTGCATGTTGGACTTGGGCTAATCCAATGTGATGTGGATGTGGTGTGTGTGATCTAGGGACATCAGTGGTGTGCATGCGTGCATTGTCCGTGTGATCAATGTTTTGGTTTAGTGTCCAAAGATGCCTACGGCGAGGACCCTCCTGACTGCTCTTCCATCAGCTGAATGGGTCTCCTCGGGCAGGGGGGGGGCTGTCTGGTTGGAGGGTCAGGTCATCACGTATGTCAATCTGCAGGCCTTTTCTCATGGCAGTTGTGCAGAATGCAACATGCACCGATGATCTGACACACAAAGGTAGGGGAATACAATAGGGCCCCCCCAGACTTATCCAGGCAGCGGAAACGGGACTTCAGGAGCCCAAATGTTTGCTCCACCACTGCACGAGTTTTGATATGTGCCACATTGTATCTTCTCTCTCCTCTGGTTTGGGGGTTCCGGAAAGGAGTCATTAGATGGGGTCCCAGTGCATATGCAGAGCCACCTGTAAGGGAAAAGACAGGAGGATGTTAGTAATGCATGTGCCCCTTGTGATGTCAGCATCATGGGGGGGGACAGTCATGCCTGCCACCCATGTCACTCACCAACCAGCCAGCTGTCCCCATACATGTTCTGTTCGAATTCCATTGGGATGGGGCTCTGATTGTAGATGTAGCTGTCATGGCTGTATCCGGGGTGTTTGGCACGGACGTGCCATATGAGGCATTGGGCATCGGCTATCACCTGTACGTTGATGGAATGCCAATGCTTCCGATTGCGGTATATGTGCTCTGTGGCACATGGGTGCAATCAATGGCACCCACGGTGCGTGGGAATCTGGCAATGCTGTAGAAATCTGTCATTGCCTTTAGCCGCAGCTCCTCAGTGGTTGGTCTGATGAAGTGGTGGGACATGCGTCTGAGGATTGTGGGGACAACCTGGTGCACACATCTGCTCATAGAGGACTGTGACATCCCAGCCACTACTCCACTTGTACGCTGGAATGATCCACTTGCAAGGAAATGAAGTGTTGCCAGTACCTTCACCAGTGGCTGCACTGCTTGTGAGCGGTGTGTTGGGCTGGTGATGTCATCCTTCAGGGTTGTGGTTAGTTCAAGGATTGCATCAGGGCTGAATCTGAAGAGGCGATACACCTCCTCATCACCCATGCCAAAGAGGCTCATGCGCGTGCGGTATATCCTCTCACGTGCCCGCCTCCTCCGTACTGGGGGACCCATTAGTAGTGCTAGGACCACGACTGCCCCTGGCATGTTGGCACACAGAGGTGTTGTCCTTGCAAGTGTGTTTGTTCAGCTTGCTATTTTCGTTGGTAACGCTGCTGCTGTAGCTGCTCTTCTGCTGACCTGTGGCCGTCAGGAGTAAAGATAAAGCAGCTATTTATAGGAATAACTTTGCGACAGACGGACGACATACGCGCGGCGCATGTAGCCAGCGTCTGGTGCCAATCCGTTCGCGATTCGGGAAATCTCCCTCATTTGCATATTTGAATGGGAAATCAATAGGCCCGACGGATGCGACAAGCGAAAATATGCGCTTATGATACTCTGGCGAGGGAAAGTTAAGCCGATCGGAGAAAGCCCGTTTTCTGTCGCATCTAGTTTGGTGGGTACGGCCGCATAGATACTACGGCGCATCTTGACAGTTATGCGGCGCATATCCATATACTCCAGCGCAAGTCTTCCTGAATCTGGCCCATAGAGTGCAACGCTTGCGAGCTAAATCGCCTCTGGGCGCTGTTTCCATTCCTTCAGTAAAGGATGGCTTTGCCTCAGAAGAGATGAGTTTTAATCATTTTCCTGAAGGCCAAGTGGTCCGACTCCAGTCGGATGGTTGTTGGTAGTGCATTCCACAGTCGCGGTCCTTGGACAGCAAATCTCCGATCTCCTTTGGATTTGTATCTTGTCTTTGGTATGTGCAGTAGATTTTGATTTGTGGATCGCAGAATGCGATTGGGGTTATGGATTTTTATTTTTTCGCATAGATATTGGGGAGCGATTCCTTGAATACACTTGTGTGTAAGGCAAAGTGCCTTAAAAGTGATTCTGTCTTTCACTGGTAACCAGTGAAGAGATCTAAGCGAAAGGGAGATTGACTCCCATGTTTTTTTACCAGTCACTAATCGAGCAGCCGTATTTTGAATGACTTGCAGACGAATGATTTGGTATTTGGGAAGTCCTAAATAGAGGGCATTTGCGTAGTCGAGTCTGGAATTGACGCTTGTTCCCACCACGACTGCAATGTCCTCTTTAGGAATAAAAGGGGTGAGTCGCCGTAACTGGTGCAGCAGATGATGGGATCCGCTCACAACCGCCCCTATTTGTGCATCCATTGTCATGTAGGAGTCAAAAATGACTCCGAGACTTTTGACTTTGGCGCTCGGGGCGATAATTTTTCCCAGGATGGGCGGTGGGGTCCAAGTTGAGGTGGGGAGACTTTTCCTGTTTGCATGATACAGGAGAAGCTCCGTTTTTGAACCATTGAGTTTAAGATAGCTGGATGTCATCCAGTTATCTATTAGGGTGAGGGTTCTCTCTAATCCGGGGGGGTAATCCTTTCCGTTGCTGACGCGGAGATACAGTTGAGTGTCGTCTGCGTAGGAATGGTAGAATAGCTTCTGGTTGCTGATGATCTCAAAGAGGAGACGGAGATAGATATTGAACAGTACCGGTGACAAGGGAGATCCCTGAGGGACTCCGCAGGCACAGTGCGTATTTCTGATGTGTAAGATCCCAATTTCACTGTTTGTGATCTGTTTTCCAAGAAGGAAGAGAACCATGGCAGATCCTTTTCCGCGACTTTGGCCACTTCCGCTAGCCTAGCAAGTAGTAGTTGATGGTCTACCGTGTCAAAGGCCGCACTTAGGTCCAACAGGATCAGGAGAGAAGATTCTCCTTCATCTGCGGCCTCTAGGACGTCATCCCATATTTTTACCAGAGCAGTTTCGGTTCCGTGCCTTGGCCGGAAACCTGATTGAAACATATCGAGTAATTTTTGGGTTTCTAAATGCTGTTGTAACTGTTGTACAACTTCTTTCTCCATTATCTTGGAGAAAACATTTAGACCCATTATGGGTCTCCTATTGTTCGGGTCTTTCGGGTCAAGGGAGGGTTTTTTCTCCTCCTTGAATGACTGATTTATAAGCTGCATGATAGCTGGTGCCAATATATCGACACTTTCTTTCAGCAGTTTGGTGGGAATGATGTCATTGGGTGCTGTGCTGTTACGCAGAGACCGAATGATATTTTTTGTGGCAGCGATGGAAATGGGTTTTAAGGTGAATTTCTGTGCTTGAGGCGGGTATGTAATGGTATTGGGGTAGGAGTTCGGGGTGGGATTCATGCCGATTCCATTTTACTCACTACTTACCCGGATTCCTTCAATTTTAATAATGAAATAATCCGATAGTTCGTTGCAAAATTCTTGTGAATCAGCATTGGGGAGCTCTAAACAGGCTGGATTAATCGATTGTGAAGCCAGCTTGAAGAGTTCGCGGGGGCGGTTTAGGGCCTTGGTGATGATGTTGGCGAAATGATTTTTTTTCGCCATAAAGATTTCTTTATGATATTTCTTTGTTATTGTCTTATAAATGGCGTAGTTTCTATCTGAAGAGCTCCTTTTCCAGGCAGCTTCTGCTCTTCGACACTCTTGCTTTAGCCGCGTCAGCTGGTCGTTAAACCAGCCAGCGTTGTTTTTCCGAATGCAAGTTTTGCGTTTTGGTGCCACCCAGTCGGCGGACTGAAGTAGCACCTTGTTGATGGCGTCAAGTGTTTCTACTGCTGTTTGTTGTTGCTGTATAGTATTTTTTTTTCCTAGGGTTGTTTTGAAGAGTTCCGAGTGGAGCTTCTTCTGAGACCTGAGTTATCACAGTTTTTTGTTTTATTTGGCCTGAGGTGGTTGGTAATTCTCTGTTCAATGCTGATCACACCATTCTAAAAACCCTTGAGGAGTTGTATTCTGAGGGTTTTTGTGAGGACATTGACATAGAGTCCATGTCCAGTGACATTTTTGCAGGACTATTTAAAAAGAATGTAAGACATACTTGGCTTAAGCTGGCGTGGCCTCAACCACCTCTGAGCCTGCCCCTGCAGAGCTGACAAAATCTCTGCCCCGGTGTGTCTCCTGTCCCCCAAGCACACCAGCTCAAGCACCGCATGGCATCTTTTTGCCTGTGTAATTACATAGCCCCTTGAACGCCTATGGGGCATCGCTGGTTCCAAGGACAAATCAGCACAGGAAGAGGCCATGGAGGAAGAAGAAGAGGAGGAGGTGGAGGAGAGAGGTGTTTCACAATCACCAGTAGTAGAATTTTGGAGGCGTGGTGGCGGAACAACCTCCAACACTACTGTTCCGTGTCCTGCATCCTTCCCAGCTGCCAGCAGAGTCACCCAATGCGCCGTGAAAGACAGGTAACGTCCCTGTCCATGCCTGCTGGACCATGAGTCAGGGGTAATATGCACCTTACCGCTGACCGCCCTGTCCAGCGAGGCCAAGACATTGCGTGTACTAAACCCCCTGAGCCATAATTGGCCAAAACCACCCTGGCTTTGTCCAATTATGGCTCTCCGTTTTTTGCGTGCTGTGATTGGCCAAAGCATGCGGGTCATAGTGCATGCTTGGCCAATCATCAGCCAGCAATGCACTGCGATGCTGCAGTGAATTATGGGCCGTGACACGCCACTCAAATTTTGCGTGAACGGCCCATAACGTTTGTAATTCGACGAACAATCGAACATACAATGTTCGAGTCGAAGCTTATCCCTACTCGCAATGGGAAGGCAATTTAGTGATAATGAGGTGCAAAAATCACGAGTAGTGAAATCATGCCGTCTGAACAGAACAAATTACTGCAATAAAACAAATTATTTTATTCATCTTGCATGTTTCTTCAAATAACTGCAAATTTACTTTTTTGTCTCATTCTGGATACCATGTTGTATACTTCGGTAGCCAAGGAAACATGCAGCAATTACAATTAATTTTTAGGTGTGTTGCCTGGTATCATTTGATTGCATTGGGGAAACAAGTACAGCAAAATCTAAAAAAAAATGTGATGTGTCTGCAAATAGCTGCGAAGAAAAATTAATTTGTTTCTACTTTATATATTTATAATATGCTGTTCTACAACTCGCCTCTGAATTACATTGTAACTTTACTTTAAAGGGTCACTAAAGGCAAAATTTTTATTTTTTTAAAATAACAAACATGTTATACTTACCTCCACTGTGCAGCTCGTTTTGCACAGAGTGTCCCCGAACCCTGTCTTCTGGGGTGCCTTGGCAGCTGTCTCAGCTCCTTCTCGCAAAAGCTTTCTACCTTCATGCGAGCGAGCTCGCATGGTGGAAAGCTTTTGCGAGCGCGTTCCCGTGATACAGCGGTACATTGTTTAGCATGTGAGTAGCTTGAGTCTGCTCACCCTAGGGTTTCCACTATGGGGTCCGAAAAATTCTTGACACCAGTGGAGACATTTCCAGTTCATGTGTCAGTTGCACCTCTCCTCACCCTGAGAAGATTTTTTGGATTATTACACTGGACTTTTATTCATTATAAGTTGTAGTTTTGTGTTCGATCACTCAAGCCATTTGTTGTTAGGATTTTTATCCGTTATTGCAAATACGTTTCAGATCACTGTATTTATGTGTACAACATGTTTGATATATATATATATATAATTTATAGTGTCACATTTGAGCAGGTCATACTGCTTTCTGGATGTTAATCACGTACACGTGTCATTATATAATTTTTTTGTAAGGGGGTCACAAGTATTGTTCATATTCACCCCACTAGGGAACCCCGGTTCCTAATTGTTTCAGTAATAATCATTCATCTCACTATTCACAGTAGCGCAAGTTGACACAAAGGGGTTTGAATGGCTATTAAAGGTAACCATCCTCACCCGTGATCTGTTTGCTCGTAATTAGTGTGTGTGTGTGTGTGTGTATAAAAGGTAAATGCGTTTCTGTACTGCTGACTGACCTTTGCATCTTTCATCCAGTGCTGCACTGATGTTTCTGGATTCTGAGTCATGGAATAAGCAAAACTAATTGTCAAAGGATCTGCAGGAAAAGGTAGTTGAACTGTATAAAACAGGAAAGGGATATAAAAAGATATCCAAGTAATTGAGAATGCCAATCAACAGTGTTTAAACTCTATTCAAGAAGTGGAAAATGAAGGGTTCTGTTGAAACCAAACCACGGCTCGGTAGACCAACTAAAATTTCATCCACAACTGCCAGGAAAATTGTTCGGGATGCAAAGAAAAACCCACAAACAACTTCAAGTGAAATACAGGACTCTGAAAACATGTGGTATGGCTGCTTTAAGATGCACAATATGGAGGCACTAGTCGCCAGAAGAAAGCCATTTCTATGCAAATGCCACAAAGTATCCCGCTTACAATACACCAAATGGCACAGAGACAAGCCTCAAACCTTCTGGCATAAAGTCATTTGGAATGATGAGACCAAAATTTTGCTTTTTGGCTACAACCATAAACGCTACATTTGGAGAGGAGTCAACAAGGCCATGGAGTTGGATCCCTAATGTTTTAGGGATGTGGTCAAATTTGGTCAAAATTGTTGGAAAGATGAATACATTATGTTATCAAACAATACTGGTGAAAAAATGTCCAATCTTTAGCCAGGAAGATGCGCATGGGACGTACTTGGACATTCCAGCATGACAATGATCCAAAACACAAGGCTAAGTCGAAATGTCATTGGCTACAGCATGATAAAGTGAAGGTTCCTGAAGTGGTCATCTCAGTCACCTGACTTCAATATCATTGGGCCACCCTGGAAGATCTCAAATGTGCAGTTCATGAAAAACAGCCCAAGAATTTACAGGAACTGGAGACTTTTTGCTAAGAGGAATGGGAAGCTTCACCACTTGAGAAGATAAAGAGCCACATCCACTAATACCACAAAAGACTTTAAGCTGTCTGTCAGGAAAGGTGCTATTTATTATCTTTCTCGCAGTACTGCGTTTCACCAGCAGGTGTCTCCTGGCAGTTTGGAGCTGTCAGGAGAACTTCTCCCTGCTGGTGTTATATCACCTTTGGGATGCAGTACTGGTCTCCACAAGATGGACCTTGGTAGTGTTGAGCGTACAGCTCTTGCTGCGCTCAGGTGTCACTTGAACTTAATCACCACCTCTACATATACCCGGTGAGTTCAAGCATACCTCGCCCTGGTATCATTCTACCTTCCTGATCTGAGCCTGTTATCCTGACCCTGAGCCTGCTATCTGGACCTTGATTCTGATCCCTAACCCAAGCCCATCCTGGACCTATCCTTCCTGTTACCTGTTTACCTTGGATCCTGTTTACCTTGGATTCCTGCCCCGCAGCCGGTCCATGCATCCTCTCCCTGCTCTGTTGTGTTCCCATCCTCACCCATCTGCTGATTTTCCCTGTGTATGACCTTGGCCTGGCTTTGTTTATGATTATGGTATCTCCCCTTGATTTGTATATACTATTTGTGGTTAATTGTGCACTGTTTTTTTTTTTTGCATGTTTGTCACCTTGTAAATAAACCCCTTTTATTTCACCTATATACGTTTTGGGTTCCTCTTTCGCAGTCACACAGTCTGTTCTGTTAGCTTCTCTGACAGTATACCAGGGTCACTCCTTAACCAGTTTTTCTGAAACATGGATTTCAATTAAATTGTTTACTTTTCTCTGCTGGCAGAAGAGGATGAGGAATATTGTCGCCAGGTTTTAGGAGGGTGGACTAGTGACCAGCTGATGGAAACCACCCAATCAGCTCATTCCTTGGTGGATCAGGGCTATATGTCTTTTGATGATGTTCAGTCGTTGATCCGGTTATGTGTAAAGCCAGCCCTGTCTTTTATTCCTGATGGAAGTGATGATATCTCTCCCCCCTTCAGTCATGACCAAGTTGAATCCCCGGTATGGTTATTAGAGGATGATCCGGCTTCTTTCAACGAACATTATCTCTCTTGTTCCCAGCAGAAGTTCACCCCCAAAATGAACTTTCTGGCATTAGTTCCAGCATACTGCTAACATGTGCAGTATGCTGTTTTTTTTTTCCCCGGTACTTATCGTTTTATGAAGCCTTGTTATCCGGCTCGAGCGGGGAATCCTGCGGGGGAATGGGCGTTCCTAATTGAAGAGGAGTTGATTGACGGTCGGCTAAAGCACGTCACGGCTTCCGAAAATACCTGAAGTGACGCTCGGGTGTTTACTGCGCCTGCGCCTGCCGTGTAGAGCTGACTGCGCAGGCGCCGCAAACACCCGAGCGTCACTTCGGGTATTTTCGGAAGGCGTGACGCGCTTTAGCATCCCGTCAATCAATGCCTCTTCGTTTAGGAACGCCTATACGCGGAAGTAATCCCCCCGCTCGGAGTCGGATAACAAAGCATCATAAAAAGATAAGTACCGGGGGAAAACAACAAAAAACAGCATACTGCAAATGTTAGCAGTATGCTGGAGGCCAGGCGCTAATGAAAAAGGGTTTATTTTTGGGTGAACCCCCGCTTTAAGCAGGTGCAATTTCAATTGGCAGATTCCGAGACTTCAATAGGAGAACAGCTGTACAGAGGAAGCCACATCTGCACCTGCAGAATTACTGTCTCTTATGGCAACAGTCTTTAACAGTTCCTAACACAAATCGTTACAGTCCTCTTTGCTTCACTACAACTTCTACTTGTAGTTCTTCAGCCCCATGAGCTCCTGGTCTCTCACTGGACCCTCTGATTTACTGACTCTGAATCCCTGGGTCTCCTCACTGTACGGTGGTATCTCCCTCAAGCGTCACCCACACTTCCTTGCTGGGTCCCTAGATTGGCACTCTAGATAATTCTCAAGCTTCACCCCTGCTAACCAGTTTGGTCCCTGGCCTGACCCACAAGACTGCTCTGCAAGCATCACCTCTGTTAATTGGGTCCCTGACTTAATCACCACCTGAGGTTTCCCGATTCTCCACTGTACCCGTTCGGTGAGAATGCTGTTCCGGTACTTGCTTCAGTTACTCACTGTGGTCCCTGGTAAAGGTAATTGGTCCCTTAGTGGGGACAACCTCCCCTCTACCTCCCACCACTACAGGTTCTCCGGCCGGCAGAACAGTCAATTCTAGTTGGACTGCAAGCCGCAATCCCAACCCTGTGCTGCCCTCCTACTTTTGGATAAACACAGCCTGGCAAATAGACACCCCGGGATAGGCCCAATCTCTGGCCTAGCAGCCCAGGGCGTACAACACATGTCCACCCAGACAGCTGTCCAGGTGACACAGAACATAGATCACCTGACCTCATCTGAATATATAAGTTCTCCCAGCAGGCCAAGGGATTCAAGAAAACCCCTGCCCATTGGCTGAGATACCCCATATACCCATAACCTAACCTTAGGTTGCCTTTCTCGTATCTAGTACCACCAAGTAACCAGCCACCTAGCGGTAGAAGAGAAAAGTGCAACCAGCCCAAACTTAGGGAGAAATCAATGGATCTCTAGCAATTGACCAGGGTAACTACTCCTGGCATGTCAATTTGTGAGAAGCTCCCTGACTAAACTCCAGGGTGCTACATACAATTGGAACAGTTAAAGTTTAAAACTGAAACTGTGAGATAATACTCAGGTTGGGTTAAGATGAGCTCATTTTCAGGCATTTGAATGTTTAAGAATAAGTCCTGTTTGGTGTAGCAGCTTCATCGATGATTTTTAATTTGTACTTTTTGGAAAATGAATTTGTAGCATTGAGGGTCTTGATTATGTAGCACTACCCCTGCAGGAGCTGCTGGTTATATTTTGGGTGGCACGTTACCTCTATGTTCTCGCTGTCCAGGGTGAAAGGAGAGTTTGAAGAATTTCAATGTCCACACAATGCACTTCTTTTTCTTGGATTTATTTGGGAGAACTTTAGAAGAAAAGCAGGATGAGGGGTGGAAGGGTAGGTAGGTTCAGGTGCATAATCAAAAGTAAGGAAACACTCCTGTTTCCAGCATACAGTTCTCGTCGCCACTCTAGCCAGAGTGGGTATTGCTCACCCGGATAGGTCCCTCTCACTGGCCTAGCAGCCGGGATGGCGCACAAAGTAAACTACAGTCTCTGCCACAGACCTTCCTTTCTTGATGAGACACTTTGGTCCGGAATCCCCTGCCACAGGATTCAGCACCCGGATCTCTTTAGCTTTGTTTCTTTAGAACTTTAGATCCGACAGATGACACTGTCAAGTTTCTCGGTGTATGGTGCATCCTTCGATTAAGTTTCCAGGCCTTCTTCCAAAGTACCAGCCTCTTGCATGGCCCTCTCCAGGATAGGCCCTCCCCTGGCTTCCTCCCGCAGGATGGACAGCACAGGATCACCTCTGCAGTACAGGCCCCAGTCAGACAACTGTGCCCACAGGCGAAACCGCAGCCCCGGGCCAACGTGGTCCTGTAACTAGGATTCAGAACGCACACCTCAGGCCAGGTGGGCCACAAGGCGCAGACGGACGACAAACAGACCCCGCACCTATGGCGTCTGCCCATTAAGTACCCCTCCCAGCATGCACAGCGGGCAACCACTCCCACTGATTCGCTGCCGAGGGGGGAAACTCAATACACCTTGACCTTGCTGCTGCCACCCTTGGCCTGGGGTGGTAATGACACCCCCAGGCGAGCAATGGTGGATACTCTCAGCACAGCCATGGCTGGAACAGAGGCTAAATTGCCCTTAATCACTCTGGTCTGAGCCAAGTAACAGCTCAGACTCCCACTAAATTTAAAGCAGAGCCTGATCAACAGGAGCAGGGCACTAAAATTACTTTAAAAGGCAAATTAATTTTAAACCTTTCTGAATGAGGGCTTATACACATATATATATATATATATATATATATATATATATATATATATATATATATATATATATATATATATAATATGTGTCTATATATATATACACGTATTTAATTCTCTGTTGTTGCTGGATTCAGTCCTAAAATAGTTTTCAAGGGATGTTGGACATTATGCATTACTCCGAGCTAATACAATTGTGCCAAGCCAGCACTACAGCTTTCCACTTACTTTGTTCATGTTTCTCTCCCTTCCCTGTTCGCATCCTGTAGTTTTTTTTAATGACATTTCCTGTGGACGTGTTTTGGCATAGCTGCTTGTAGTTTAACTTACAAATGTGCAGGAAAGGTTTACCATGCCTCAGCTTAACTGGGTAAGCTTAGCCTCAGCTTAACTGGGTTGTCACTCTAAAAAGGAAGTGCATGTAGATATACCTGCTAAAATCACTAGGTATGATTTATTGAAAGCAGAAATGGGTTTTATACTTGCTTAAATATACTTTAGTATATTTACAGGATGTATCATGATAAGCCAAAAACATTTTTTTATTAAAAACAATTGTGTGTGGGCTCCTGAAAAATTTTCATGACGTGTAAAATGGACATTAAAAATTTAGAACATGCTATATTTTTTTGCGTCGTTTTTCACGTTGTCGTTTTTTAACATTGTCAAAAACAGTCTTGTGTACAGTTGTGGCCAAAAGTTTTGAGAATGACACAATAATTAGTTGTCACAAAGTTTGCTGCTAAACTGCTTTTAGATCTTTGTTTCAGTTGTTTCTGTGATGTAGTGAAATATAATTACACGCACTTCATACGTTTCAAAGGCTTTTATCGACAATTACATGACATTTATGCAAAGAGTCAGTATTTGCAGTGTTGGCCCTTATTTTTCAGGACCTCTGCAATTCGACTGGGCATGCTCTCAATCAACTTTTGGGACAATTCCTGACTGATAGCAACCCATTCTTTTATAATCACTTCTTGGAGTTTGTCAGAATTAGTGGGTTTTTGTTTGTTCACCCGCCTCTTGAGGATTGACCACAAGTTCTCAATGGGATTAAGATCTGGGGAGTTTCCAGGCCATGGACCCAAAATGTCAATGTTTTGGTCCCCGAGCCACTTAGTTATCACTTTTGAAAGAAAGGAGTCACCGCTCCAGGTGGGATCACTAAATGGTTACAGGTGGTGCAGGATACCGAGGGTGCTGGCGGTGCACTAAGCAAAATGAAGACAAAGAAAAATGGATAGCCGCACTCCAAAACCTGATGGGTGGTCTTTTATTCAATAGACAGCATGTACAAAAATAGGGTCACAGCAGTGGAAACAAGGAACAGCCGACACGTTTCGCACTGGATCAGTGCTTATTCATGGCTGTTTGTTCACCCGCCTCTTGAGGATTGACCACAAGTTCTCAATGGGATTAAGATCTGGGGAGTTTCCAGGCCATGGACCCAAAATGTCAATGTTTTGGTCCCCGAGCCACTTAGTTATCACTTTTGCCTTATGGCACGGTGCTCCATCGTGCTGGAAAATGCATTGTTCTTCAACAAACTATTGTTGGAAGAAGTTGCTGTTGGAGGGTGTTTTGGTACCATTCTTTATACATGGCTGTGTTTTTGGGCAAAATTGTGAGTGAGCCCACTCCCTTGGATGAGAAGCAACCCCACACATGAATGGTCTCAGGATGCTTTACTGTTGGCATGACACAGGACTGATGGTAGCGCTCCCCTTTTCTTCTCCGGACAAGCCTTTTTCCTGATGCCCCAAACAATCCGAAAGAGGCTTCATCGGAGAATATGACTTTGCCCCAGTCCTCTGCAGTCCATTCACCATATTTTCTGCAGAAGATCAATCTGTCCCTGATGGTTTTTTTTGGGGGAGAAGTGGCTTCTTTGCTGCCCTTCTTGACACCAGGCCATCTTCCAAAAGTCTTCGCCTCACTGTGCGTGCAGATGTGCTCACATCTGCCTGCTGCCATTCCTGAGCAAGTTCTGCATTGGTGGCACTCCGATCCCACAGTTGAATCCTCTTTAGAAGACGATCCTGGCGCTTGCTGGATATTCTTGGATGCCCTGAAGCCTTCTTAACAAGAATTGAACCTCTTTCCTTGAAGTTTTTGATGATCCTATAAATTGTTGATTTAGGTGCAATCTTAGTAGCCACAATATCCTTGCCTATGAAGCCATTTTTATGCAACGCAATGATGGCTGCATGCGTTTCTTTGCAGGTCACCATGGTTAAAAATGGAAGAAAGATGATTTCAAGCATCACCCTCCTTTTAACAGGTCAAGTCTGCCATTTTAACCCAATCAGCCTGACATAATGATCTCCAGCCTTGTGCTCGTCAACATTCTCACCTGAGTTCACCAGACGGGTACTGAAATTATCTCAGCAGGTACTTTAATGACAGCAGTGGAAATTTTTTTTTGGGATTAAATACATTTTCATGGCGAAGAAGGACTATGCAATTCATCTGATCACTCGTCATAACATTCTGGAGTATATGCAAATTGCTATTAAAAAAACTTCAGCAGCAACTTTTACAATTTCCAATATTTATGTAATTCTCAAAACTTTTGGCCACAACTGTAGGCTTTAACGACGTGAAAAAAAGGCCCATGCTCAGAAGTAAGTTATGAGATGGGAGCTCTGGTAAAACTAGCGCTCGTAATGGAAATAGCACATTGGTCACGCTGTAACAGACTGAAAAGCACAAAGACTGAAAAGCGCAAATAGTCTCTCACCAAACGTTTACTAACATGAAATCAGCAAAAGCAGCCCCAAGGGTGGCCCCAATGCGAATGGAACTTCCCCTTTATAGTGCCGTCTTACGTGTTGTACCTCACCATGCTTTGCTAGAGCATTTTTTTTCCACGATCGTGTGTAGGCAAGGCAGGCTTGACAAGAATCGGGTTGAAAAAAACGTTGTTTTTTCGAAACCATTAAAAATGGTCGTGTGTACGCGGCATAACTCCTCTTTAGCTCTGCTGTTAAAAATAATCTATGTTTTTGCTAGCATTTTTCTTAATCTTTCTTCAATCAAAACTCCTGTCTACATTGCTGCTAGAGTTGGTCCTAAAGTGGATGTAAACCCACTCTCATTCTTTCTAAACTACTGTCATAGTGGTTATCTATAAGGATATACAGTTGTGCTCATAAGTTTACATATCCTGGCAGAATTTATAATTTCTTGGGCATTTTTCAGAGAATGAGAATGTCTGAAGCCATTTATTATGAATCAACTGGCCCGGATTCACATACATCGGTGCATCTTTATGCCGCTGTAGCGTATCTCTTTTACGCTACACCAGCGCAGCTCGGAGAGGCAAGCATGAAATTTACAAAGCAAATGCTCCCAACTCTGCGCCGCCGTATTGTATATTCGTAGGCGTAAGCCAGAGTAAGTGGAAGTAGGTGGAAGTGGGCGTGATCCATGCTAATGAAGCGTGACCCCATGAAAATGATGTTCCGGGCGCCAGACAAGTACTTAAAATAAACTGAACTGCTTGAACTGCTTGAACTGCTTGGACTGTGGCCAGGTGACAAATGCACCCCGATGGAGACAGGGGTGCACCGCAAGGTAGTGAACCCAATAGCAGACTGCTGCGGATGGACAGGAAACGTGAACCTAAGATTCCCCAGGGCGCGGAGTCTAAGGTCCAGCAGGTGTTCACCAGAGCCTCTAGTGGTGAGGATGGCCTTCGCTGCAACTGAACCCAGGTCCTCCAGGTCACACTCCTTAGGGAGAGAGGGGAAATAGCCACTGAAGACACAAGGGATGGTGATGGGTAAGCCGAGGTTGGGGCAACAGGCAGACAAGGGTAACCCAGGGACAGGCCAAAGTTCAGAGTCACAGGCAAGCAGGAGTAGTCAGAGACGAGCCAAAATCGGTACACAGAAAGGTAAATGTAGCACACGGCAGACAGGAACGCAAGCTAACAAACAAAGTTGAACAGCAAAGCAGACCTGCAGTGCAACAGTTAATATAGACTTCCTGGGATGGCCTGGGGTGGAGCCATACAGGGAGGAGATGATAAAAGGCAGCCAGAAAGAGAGTCAGGCCTCTAATGGACACATGGAGAAGGTAAGCTGCCAGACATTATTGCATGTCCATGACAGTATCCTCCCTCTTACGAGGCCTCCCCCTTCCCCGGGTGTGCCCGGGTTTAGAGGGAAACTTCAGATGAAACTTCTTCAACAGACAAGGTGCAAAGACCTCTGATGCAGGGGCCCAGGACCTCTTCTCAGGGCCAAAGCCTTTCCAATGGACAAGGTACTGAAGAGTGCCTCTACAGAGTCAGGAATCCAGAACTTGAGTGACCTCGTATTCCTGATTTTTCTCAGAGCCCGGCGCCATGGTAGGGAGAGGACGAGAGATTTTATTGAGGACTAAAGGCTTCAGAGGGGCAACATGGAAGGAGTTAGCGATTTTGAGGCTTTTGGGAATCTGAAGTTTGAAACAAACCGGATTCATTTTAGAAGTTATAGTATATGGACCAATGAATCTTGGAGAAAACTTCAGAAAAGGAACTCGGAGCTTGATGTTTCTGGTGGAGAGCCAAACTTTGTTCCCTGGCTGAAGAGAAGGCGGTTTAGGCCTGCGGTGGTCAGCAAAGCCTTTGAATTTGTCGGCAGCTGCCCAGAATCATAACCTTCACTCCAGATAGAATTGAAGGGCTCATGAGCTGAAGCCAAGGCTGGGATATCCGGAGAACAGGTCATGGGAAGCGGAAGTTGAGGATGTCTTCCATAAACTGGGAAAAAGGGTGAAGCCACTGGACCGCACCATTAGCTGGGGGAATCATCTGGGATCCTTTTCATGCCCAGGGGCATGGCCAAACGTGATCTACGGCCGCGAGTTAGCCCGTTCCCGGAGCCGCTCATATCCATGATGGTGGCCGTGGCTCCCTCAGGTACAGCCATGGAGGAGGGAAACACAGAGAGCTCAGCTGCTCAGCTCCCGATCCCCCACAGACACCTCCGGGAACCTCTTTTCTTTTTCTCCCCTCTTTGCCAGCCTTCAGGATACATCCACTGGGACAGCCTCTGAAGGGGTGCAAAACTTTCGCTGGAACGGGTACCGGAAGAGACTCTGATATCTCTGAGGTAGGTGACAGGATAACGACGGAGGGCCTTTAACCTATGCTTGATGGCTAACACCACCACGCCCTCTTCTCCCCTGCGGGTTGCTTCCCACAACACGCAGGGGGATGAACTCCCCGGTTAAAACGCCGGAAAATGTTACAATCCCTGCACTCCCAAAATGTTGACGTAGTCCTACTCCAGAAAAACTCACTTTCCAAAGCGGTATAGTCCACCCTTCCTGCATGCAAAATTTCCAATGTTTTTCCTCACCAATGCTGAGGACAAAACTAGGGGAGTGGCGACCCAGAGGGCAGATACATTCTCATACAGGGCACTATAGATGACCAAATTTACTCCATCATTTCTTACTATACACCTAATCGGGGACAGGCTAAATTTTTTCAGACGATGCTCAAAACACTGGGACCCATGTTGAGTGGGACAGTCATTTATGGGGGGGACTCAAATTCTGCCCTAGATCGAGGTTTGGACAAAGCAAGGCCTCCAGGTACCCAGCTTATTCGTCCACCCAAAAGGAGCCTCAAAATAGCTAAGTTAATTCACCAGTATCGTCTTGTTGACGCCTGGAGAGAACTTAACCCAACTACACGTGATTATACACACTTCTCACATCCGCACCAATCATACGATAGGATTGACCACCTATTTATCTCTGCAGACAAACCCCCAGACCTACTCAAATCCTCTATAAGAGACACAGTATAGTCTGACCATTCCATAGTCCTATCCCTTAGAAGAAGTTCCCACCACCCCAACAACCTTCTACAGTGGAGACTAAACTAATCTTTGCTAGGTGACCCAATGAGGCCATCAGAAATTGAGAAAGCTATCAAGGAATACTTCCGCTTTAACTCAACTGCAGAGGTGTCTGCGGAGACCCTGTGGGCCACTCACAAGGCCACGATCTGTGGCACATTGATTAAAATTTCTTCTCAGGTGAAAAAGGAACACTCACTTAACATAGACAAGCTAGACAAGGAATTTAATTGCTTAAGCCGTCTACATAAACAAGACCCCAGACTGGTCTCCGCGGCCGCATTGGATGCAGCGCGCTAGCCCTTACTTCGAAAGCTGAAAAGCATATCCACTGGAGCGGAGCTAAGTTTTATCACCAACGTGACAAAATGGGCCACATGCTTGCAGCCAAACTGACCACCCTAACCAGACAGCGAACCTTACTTAAAATAAGGGTGTCGGGCAATCAACACACCTTGAACCCGAAACGCATTATGGAAACCTTACACCGCTTCTACGACAAACTTTATAGTGCCGATTGTGAGGATAGTGAGCTCCACATGAATTCTTTATTGAACTCGCTTCCAATCCCAAAATTAGACGCCAAACACCATGACATCCTAGATGTCTGCGTGAGATCACGTAGGTATACGTCACCTCGCAAATAGGCCACTGATCCCGACGCGTGTGCCGGGCGGGTTCGATCACTGCCGGGCACCCGCCATCGCTCGTTACAGAGCGAGAACCGGGAGCTGTGTATGTAAACACACAGCTCCCGGTCCTGTCAGGGGGGGAAATGACCTATCGTCTGTTCATACAATCTAGTAGCTGCAGTATATCCGAAGCAGCGGGGTTCAGGTCACCATGGGATTGAGATCCATTCCCCAGGTGCTGATGATTTATATGTGTGTGAGGGCCAGCCCTCTGATTGAGGGTGTGTATGCACCGACATAGAGCCCCACCCCAACCCCCCACCCAACTACTGAGCCAAAGGGCGGCCAGGCCCAGCTGATGGGAACTAGACAAACCCCCCAAAAACACACAGACCCCACCCCCTCCCGAGCAGCCCCCCCACCAAAAAACCCCCTCCCCCCCACACAAAGAGCCCCCCCACACGTGGTGCCGAGGCGCCAAAATTGCCATGTTGGGCGGCGCTGTGTGGCCTCTACGGCATTCCGAACGGGGCCGTGGGGTCCTGGGCGACACGCCTTCACCTTGATGCACCACGCGTAAGCAGCCAAGGGGTCACAACATAAAGGGCTGCTGCTCTCACTCGATCTCCAAAAAGTCTTTGATTTGGTCTCCTGGCCGTACCTATTTAACATTCTACAACGATGGGGTTTGTTTGTTTGCAGATGATCTTCTGCTTTTCATAACTTTGCCGACGACCTCCCTTCCAAACATCTGTAAACTATTAAATCAATTTTCCAGAGCCTCGGGCCTAGTTGTTAACCTTAACAAATCCCAAATCTTGAATGTGAATATCCCCCCAACAATTGCTGACCATCTCAAAAGCTCCTTCCAATTCAAATGGAGCGATGCCACTATTCGATATCTAGGAGTAGATCTCACCCCGAGGGTTGAACTATTATACTCAGCCAACTTCTCCCCCATGTATGAGAAACTTAGCAAGGAACTTAAGGGATGGGCGCTCCACGAATTATCCTGGCTAGGGAGACTGAACGCAACGAAAATGACACTACTTCCCAAACTGCTTTACCTATTTGGGGCATTGCCAATCCCGATTAGAAAAGACCACTTGCGGTCATTTCAAAGCAAACTGGTACAATTCATTTGGGGCAACTCAGGTCATCACTTATCGAGAAAAGTACTTTACAGACCTAGAAAGCAGGGAGGTTTGGGAGCCCCAAACCCCCTGTGATATTATCAAGCGGCTACACAAGAACAATTTTCAATTGTCTACACACGCATAGAAAAGCTGGATTGGGTGCAGATAGAGAGGCAAGCAGTTCCGACGCACACTTTAGACTTCCTCCTCTGGTGCCCAGTAAAGGATCACCCCCTGTTATGTCCCCTGTGCTCTCCAACTCCATCTCTCTTTGGAATAGCCTGCAGAGACACCAATCTCTGACGTCAGCCATGTCACCACTAGCACATATTTTTCACAACCCTAACTTCCCACATGGTATGAATATTAAAGCCTTTCGCTGGTGGTCAGGGCTGCTGATAGAGGGAGACCACCAGTCCTCCTGTAGGGGGCCCGGGCACACAGAGGGGCCCGAACAGCAGGGGGAATCAGTGTGGTTGGAAGGATGCCCTGTGTGTCTCTCTGCAGCAGCTGGAAGCCAGTTTCTCCCCATGTGCCCCCCTGTCACTGTGATGACAATTAAAAAAGGGCTAATTCACACAGGTTCTCCGTTATGTTTGTGTCCACTAATAATGATTTTAATGTATTTTTTGTGAAAAATATGGTCTTGATATATTCAGGGGAGGAGCCCTGCCAGGTAGGCTGTACGGGGGCCCCGTTATTTCTAACAGACCCATAGACATCCCTTTATGCCAAGTAGTGTCAACAAGATGAGAGGGTACCCTAGCTAAGTAGGTCTGGTAGAGGCTTTAGATTTAGGTTTTATACTAGGGAGCCCTGGTACAGTGTTTTGAGATGTAGTGTTTAGGTACAACGGAGGGCTAAAAACTGGGGGGGGGGGGTGTTTTGTAATACGATGATACACTCGACTGTACTGTTGGTCTGTCTATAAGTGAGAAATTGTCTCTCTCTAGACCCATGGGATTTGTTCCATGGGTCTTGTGCGCGGTGGGTTGGTGCAATGTGTGTGGATGTGATATTAGCACTGGGGACGTTAGTGCCTATGCACGTACTTTCCCATATACTGTATGTACGTATGGCGTAGTTTACAATATGGACGGGATTCAGATACATTGGCGTATCTTTGTGCGGGCGTAGTGTATCTTCCTTACGTTACGCCGCCGCAACTTAGAGATGCAAGTGCAGTATTCACAAAGCACTTGCTCCGTAAGTTGCGGCGGCGTAGCGTAAATTGGCCGGCGTAAGCCCGCCTAATTCAAAGTAGGAAGGAGGTGGGTGTCATCTATTTAAATTAAGCGTGACCCCATGCAAATGAATGGCCGGTCAAACTGGGCATGCGCGCGCATGCTCAGAATCACGTCGCATATACTCACTAAGATACGTCGGCGCAATGCCTACAACGTGAACGTAACCTATGCACAGCCCTATTCACGTAGTACGCGTACGCGCCGTAAAATTCAACGGCGTCATTCCCTGGCCCATACCTTTGCATTAGCTACGCCTGCTATATGAGGGGTAACTTTACGGCGGATGTAAGCCTTCCGAAAATCACGTATATGAAGCGGCCAGGCGCATCTATGTTCGTGAATCGGCGTATCTTACTCATTTGCATATTTAAAATGGGAACGCCGAATGTGTCCAGCGTAACTATGCGCCCAAGATACGCCAGTGTAGGCAAGTTACGCCGGGCGGCTGAAGCCATGTTTTTCGACGTATCTCACTTTGTGAACTGGCACAAAGATGCGACGGCGCACATTTGGACTTACGTTGGCGTATCTGGAGATACGCCGACGTAAAACGTTTCTGAATCCGGCCCTATGTGTTTTTTATCTATATATGTTTTTATATGGTATGATTATTTATATGTGCATGTGTGTATACATATGTACATATTTTATATACATGTGTATATGTGTATATGTATATATGTGTATGTATATATGTATATATATTTTTATGTGGTTCCTATCTATATATGGGATTTTTCTACGTATATTATAAGAATTATTTTAATCTTATTTTTATTTTTATATATTTATGGATGTATCATATGACACTTTTTTACATACTTAGGCTTCTATGGATTTTAGGGATGTATCTATTTGCATCTATGGAGTAGGAGATATATGTCGATTTCTACTATTATGGAGTACCTTTTACATGTGTTTACATATTGCACCCCCACCAAGCGCACCTGGTGTCTTCCTGTATGTGTGGGTGTGGGCATGGGGCATTAATTTTTAGATTGGCCACTAGTGTGTGACCCATGCATTGTGTGTTTGGCTTGCAGGCTCTGCCCCGTTTGTAGCTCTCACATCACTGAACCCATGGTGGTGCGTGCGCACCATCCCTGTGTTGGGACGAGACCGGTGGATTGCACCCGCACTTCCCGGTCACGTGAGTTTGATATGCGCGTGCACTATGGATGTGCGCACAGATGAGGATGTGATCTTTGGTGCAACCGGAAGTGCGGGGTGGAATGCAGGGGGTACCTGCACTTCCTGGTTGTACGATGGCGTGCGCTCCAATGGATACACCCGACGAACGGGGACACCCAGCGAATCGGGGTGTCGGTTGTATAAGGCCCCTTTATGGTTCCTGTCTCCTTTGCAGCACAAAATGGAGCAGATAAGGATTCTCTTATCTGGCCATATGTGGTGTCCCCTGTTTTAGATCGTGCTCACCCCCTTCAATCCCCTGTGATCTTTTTTACTATGCTGTGGATAGATAGCCTAGGGGCTCCCTTGATACAGTATGTCTCTGTATACCACATTTGTGTCCACTCTCTTTGGGTGGCACTTTGGATGGGTGGGGCTCTGCGAGAGGGGTGGGGCCTGCCAATCAGTGGCCACTAGTGACTGGGGCTGTCTTAGCACATGTGCACATACCTATATTAAGGAGGACACGCAGGAGGGAGATATCACGGACCATTTAGGCTTTGAAGAAGGGGGTACGCCCCAGAAACGCGTCAGCCGTCCAGATGTCTGATGTTCTACTGGCAGGTGCCAGAAGGTCCAGTCCAGCTGTCTGAAAAGCGTTTTCCCAATTTCTTTGTGAGTAGGACTATTGCTTTTTATTCTATCTTTAATAAAAAAAATAAGTGGTAATGCACTAGGTCGGTGCACCCTCCTTTCCTTTCTTTTTGTGTCTGTCAATTTAACACGAATGGGAGACTTAAGTCTCTGGACTTTCAGTCCAGTAACACTGGTCGTGCCTACCCTATTAAATCTCATTAACTGCCTGTGCGGGAAGCAATACGTGGGCCGTACGATACGGACGTTTTCCGTATGGGTAGGTGAGCATATTACTAAAATTCTGGGTGGTTGTACTAAACATACAGTACCAAGACATTATAGAAAATGCCATGATCGCAACCCTAGGGGTACCCAATTTTTAATTATTAACAAATATGAGCCACCATGGAGGGAAGGAGCCAAAACTAGAGGGATGTCTAGGTTGGAAGCCTATTGGATTTATGAGTTACGCACTTATGTCCCACATGGCCTCAATGTTGAGTGGGACATAAATGCATTTATTAACCAGTCCTAGTGGTATTTATTGTTTACTATCATACCAAATTATGGCTCCTATATGTCTAGTTCATCGACTTGACTTACTTTTATTTTATTGGTTTATTTCTAATGAAATAAATGTTTCTTATATCAAACATCCCTATTTGCAACCATCAACCTTTTGAAGCTGGCATTTGTTGCTTTAACCACTTCAATACAGGGCATTAATATACCCTTCCTGCCCAGACCAATTTTCAGCTTTCAGTTCTCTCACGCTTTGAATGACAATTACTCAGTCATGGTACATTATATCCAAACAAATTTTTTATCATTTTGTTCTCACAAACAGAGCTTTCTTTTGGAGGTATTTAATCGCCGCTGGGTTTTTTATTTTTTGTAATATAAGCAAAAAAAGAGAGAAATTTTTGAAAAAAAACCACTTTTTTTAAGTTTCTATCTTAAAATTTTGCAAAAAAATAATTTTTCTTCAGAAATTTGGGCCAAAATGTATACTGCTACATGTCTTTGATAAAAATAACCAAAATTTGTGGATATTATTTGGTCTCTGTGAACGTTATAGAGTCTACAAGCTATGGTGCAATTGATTGAAAAATTATCACATCTGATCACAGCTGATGTACTGACGTCCTATCATTTCTTGAGACCCTAACAATCCAGAAAAGTACAAATAGCCCCCAAATTACCCCTTTTTGGAAAGTAGACATTCCAAGGTATTTAGTAAGAGGCATGGTGGATTTTTTTTTTTTTTTTACACAAACATGTCATAATAACAAGTTAGTTCTCTCACACAGCACATGCATACTTACAATGACACCCCAAAATACATTCTGCTACTCTTCCTGAGTATGGGGATACCAAATGTGTGGGACTTTTACACAGCCTGGCCACATACAGAGGCCGAACATTGAAGTAGCACCTTCAGGCGTTCTAGGAGCATAAATTGCACATCTAATCTCTCAACTACCAGTTACACTTTTGAAGGCCCTGGAGCACCAGGACAATGGAAACGCCCACAAAATGACCCCATTTTGGAAAGCTAACACCCCAACCTATAATCTTTGAGGCATAATTAGTCTTTTGAACGGTTAATTTTTTTCCAGACGTTTTTGGAATATGTGGAAAAAAAATGAAAACGCATTTTTTTTACACAAAGTTGTCAATTTATAAGATATTTCCAACACATAGCATACACATGGAAAAAATTACACCCCAAAATACATTCTGCTACTCCTCCTGAGTATGGGGATACCAAATGTGTGGGACTTTTACACAGCCTGGCCACATACAGAGGCCGAACATTGAAGTAGCACCTTCAGGCGTTCTAGGAGCATAAATTGCACATCTAATCTCTCAACTACCAGTTACACTTTTGAAGGCCCTGGAGCACCAGGACAATGGAAACGCCCACAAAATGACCCCATTTTGGAAAGCCAACACCCCAACCTATAATCTTTGAGGCATAATTTGTCTTTTGAACGGTTAATTTTTTTCCAGAAGTTTTTGGAATATGTGGAAAAAAAATTAAAACGCATTTTTTTTACACAAAGTTGTCAATTTATAAGATATTTCCAACACATAGCATGCACATGGAAAAAAATTACACCCCAAAATACATTCTGCTACTCTTCCTGAGTATGGGGATACCAAATGTGTGGGACTTTTACACAGCCTGGCCACATACAGAGGCCGAACATTGAAGTAGCACCTTCAGGCGTTCTAGGAGCATAAATTGCACATCTAATCTCTCAACTACCAGTTACACTTTTGAAGGCCCTGGAGCACCAGGACAATGGAAACGCCCACAAAATGACCCCATTTTGGAAAGCTAACACCCCAACCTATAATCTTTGAGGCATAATTAGTCTTTTGAACGGTTAATTTTTTTCCAGACGTTTTTGGAATATGTGGAAAAAAAATGAAAACGCATTTTTTTTACACAAAGTTGTCAATTTATAAGATATTTCCAACACATAGCATACACATGGAAAAAATTACACCCCAAAATACATTCTGCTACTCCTCCTGAGTATGGGGATACCAAATGTGTGGGACTTTTACACAGCCTGGCCACATACAGAGGTCGAACATTGAAGTAGCACCTTCAGGCGTTCTAGGAGCATAAATTGCACATCTAATCTCTCAACTACCAGTTACACTTTTGAAGGCCCTGGAGCACCAGGACAATGGAAACGCCCACAAAATGACCCCATTTTGGAAAGCTAACACCCCAACCTATAATCTTTGAGGCATAATTAGTCTTTTGAACGGTTAATTTTTTTCCAGACGTTTTTGGAATATGTGGAAAAAAAATGAAAACGCATTTTTTTTACACAAAGTTGTCAATTTATAAGATATTTCCAACACATAGCATACACATGGAAAAAATTACACCCCAAAATACATTCTGCTACTCCTCCTGAGTATGGGGATACCAAATGTGTGGGACTTTTACACAGCCTGGCCACATACAGAGGCCGAACATTGAAGTAGCACCTTCAGGCGTTCTAGGAGCATAAATTGCACATCTAATCTCTCAACTACCAGTTACACTTTTGAAGGCCCTGGA
Source organism: Rana kukunoris (assembly GCA_029574335.1). Taxonomy (NCBI): domain Eukaryota; kingdom Metazoa; phylum Chordata; class Amphibia; order Anura; family Ranidae; genus Rana; species Rana kukunoris. The sequence continues at coordinate 109,225,467 of CM056054.1, forward strand.
GCACCAGGACAATGGAAACGCCCACAAAATGACCCCATTTTGGAAAGCTAACACCCCAACCTATAATCTTTGAGGCATAATTAGTCTTTTGAACGGTTAATTTTTTTCCAGACGTTTTTGGAATATGTGGAAAAAAAATGAAAACGCATTTTTTTTACACAAAGTTGTCAATTTATAAGATATTTCCAACACATAGCATACACATGGAAAAAATTACACCCCAAAATACATTCTGCTACTCCTCCTGAGTATGGGGATACCAAATGTGTGGGACTTTTACACAGCCTGGCCACATACAGAGGCCGAACATTGAAGTAGCACCTTCAGGCGTTCTAGGAGCATAAATTGCACATCTAATCTCTCAACTACCAGTTACACTTTTGAAGGCCCTGGAGCACCAGGACAATGGAAACGCCCACAAAATGACCCCATTTTGGAAAGCTAACACCCCAACCTATAATCTTTGAGGCATAATTAGTCTTTTGAACGGTTAATTTTTTTCCAGACGTTTTTGGAATATGTGGAAAAAAAATGAAAACGCATTTTTTTTACACAAAGTTGTCAATTTATAAGATATTTCCAACACATAGCATGCACATGGAAAAAATTACACCCCAAAATACATTCTGCTACTCCTCCTGAGTATGGGGATACCAAATGTGTGGGACTTTTACACAGCCTGGCCACATACAGAGGCCGAACATTGAAGTAGCACCTTCAGGCGTTCTAGGAGCATAAATTGCACATCTAATCTCTCAACTACCAGTTACACTTTTGAAGGCCCTGGAGCACCAGGACAATGGAAACGCCCACAAAATGACCCCATTTTGGAAAGCCAACACCCCAACCTATAATCTTTGAGGCATAATTAGTCTTTTGAACGGTTAATTTTTTTCCAGAAGTTTTTGGAATATGTGGAAAAAAAATTAAAACGCATTTTTTTTACACAAAGTTGTCAATTTATAAGATATTTCTAACACATAGAATGCACATGGAAAAAATTACACCCCATAATACATTCTGCTACTCCTCCTGAGTATGGGGATACCAATTGTGTGGGACTTTTACACAGCCTGGCCACATACAGAGGCCGAACATTGAAGTAGCACCTTTAGGCATTCTAGGAGCATAAATTACACATCTAATCTCTCAACTACCAGTTACACTTTTGAAGGCCCTGGAGCACCAGGACAATGGAAATGCCCACAAAATGACCCCATTTTGGAAAGCTAACACCCCAACCTATAATCTTTGAGGCATAATTAGTCTTTTGAACGGTTAATTTTTTTCCAGACGTTTTTGGAATATGTGTAAAAAAAAATGAAAACGCATTTTTTTTACACAAAGTTGTCACTTTATAAGATATTTCTAACACATAGAATGCACATGGAAACAATTACACCCCATAATATATTCTGCTACTCCTCCTGAGTATGGCAATACCACATGTGTGGGACTTTTACACAGCCTGGCCACATACAGAGGCCCAACATCCAAGTAGCACCTCCAGGCGTTCTAGGAGCATAAATTACACACACAAATTCCTGCCAACCTATGACATTGTTGAAGGTCCTTCATATTTCTAACCCATAGCATGTACTGTACATACCAATTACAAACCAAAATACATTCTTCTGAGTAAAGAAAAGATTACCTGCTGTCTTGGTGGTGCAGTGGTCCACAGAGGAGAGCATCGGTCCAGGTAGCAGGCAGATGTGGTCAGCAGCAGCGAAAGGATCGTCCATGCAGCATGCAGGAATACTGTCCATAGTACATGCAGCAGGCAGAGATATGGTTAGTGCAGCCAAAGTATTGGTCCAGGCAGCAGGCAGAACCATCAAGTTTAGGGCCTCGGTCAGGAAAGAATGGGGACAGGGGTAGAGGCTTCTCCCACCCAAATCGCTTTGAAGCCTCCGGGCAACCAGACCCTGTTATAGGAACACAGAAAACCAAAAACTGGTTTTCTGAACTCCGAACACTATTCTGGAGCCCCTCACATATGTGAGACCCCTGTGTGGCAGGGTGCAAGATCAGTCTAAGGGGCAGGCAAAAACATGGTCAACAAGCCGAGGTCAGTGCAGGTAAAAGGCAGAAATAGGCGGTAGGCAGAGGCATAGTCGATACAGTCCAGGGTCAGTTCATGTGAAAGGTAGAAACATGGCGGATAAACAATGCAGACGGCAGGCAGAGGCATAGTCGAGAAGCAGTCCAGGGTCAGTTCACGTGAAAGGCAGAAACATAGCGGATAAACAATGCAGGCGGCAGGCAGAGGCATAGTCGATAGTCCAGGGTCAGTTCATGTGAAAAGCAGAAACATGGCGGATAAACAATGCAGACGGCAGGCAGAGGCATAGTCAATAAACAGGCCAGGGTCAGTTGAGTTGAGGCACAAGGTTGGTTGGTTGAGGCAGCAGGGAAATCAGCACAGAAATTGAAAACGGGGAAGTGGCAGTCTATTAGGAATTTTGGATTAATAATTTTCTAAAGTGTGATATCGCTTGAAGCATGGTGTCATACATAGGCCAGGTTGGCCGGGACAGTCGGGGCAATAGCAACTGGTGTCCTTCCTAATTCCACGTTTGCTGCACACCCGACATTTTTTTTGGCGTTTTCTTCCGGTTGCTGATGGTGGAATTCTGTCAGGAAAATGGCGTTCGTGCAGTCTGCTGACACAATCAGAGCAAATTCTTTGTGGGGCAGAGCCTTGCTGATAGATCAGGGCAGTGACGACATTTTCGATGAATCTGATAAAGGGGATGGGCCTTTGCGTTAATTTTTGATAAATGACATATGAATTATATAGGGCCAAATGAAAGAAGTATATTGCAACTTTTTTGTACCAGAAAAGAGTCTTTCGTATTGAGAGATAGGGCTGCAGCATTTGATCGTTTAGATCCACCCCCCCATGTACTTATTATATTCGTTGATACAGCAAGGCTTTCGAACGGTACGGCGTCTCTTGTGAAGTTTCACTGAGGTGTCATTGTGGATAGTCGACAAGATGTAAACGTCTTTCTTATCCCTCCACTTCACGGCCAAAACTTCTTCATTCCTCAGGCTTGCCGATTGCCCCCTTTGTAGGTTTTTGGTAACTAAACTCTGTGGGAAGCCTTTCCTGTTTTTACGTGCAGTACCACAGGCCAAAGTTTTATTCAGGAATAGGTGGCGAAAAAGGGGCAGACTGGTATAGTAATTGTCCATGTATATGTGATACCCCTTTTGGAAGAGTGGGAATGCCAACTCCCATACAATTTTCCCGCTTATTCCCATATACGATGGACACTCAGGGGGCTGGAGATGGGAGTCTCTGCCTTCGTACACACGAAAGGCATTCACATAGCCGGAGGAGCTTTCGCAGAGTTTGTTTAGCTTCAAGCCGTACCTCGCTCTCTTACTGGGAATATACTGTTTTATTCCCAACCGGCCAGTGAAATGGACCAGGGATTCGTCCACAGAGATGTTCTGTTCCGGGATGTAAAGTTCAGCAAACTTCTTATTGAAAAAAATCTATTAGGGGGCGAATTTTATATAATCTATCAAGGTCCGTGTGATTTTGGGGGGGGCACTGCGATTTGTCGCTGAAATGCAGGAACCGTATGATCATGTCATAGCGGAACCTGGACATCGTAGCTGAAAAAATTGGCATATGGTGGATGGGCTTTTTAGACCAATACGAATGAACTTCATTTTTTTTTGTAAGTCCCATATTCAGCGTAAGGCCTAAAAACAATCGCATATCCTCCATTGTTAGGGGTCTCTATACAAAGGGGTGGGCATAGCATGAGTTGGGGTTGTTTTGTATGTACTGACATGCAAAAAGATTTGTTTGGTCAATGATGGTTTGAAGGAACTCATTAGGGAAAAATAAATTAAAAAAATCGATTTCAGAGAAACCTTCGGTGTTGGCCTGCACACCTGGCTGTGCTGTGAAAGGGGGGATTGTGGCTGACCCTGTGCTAGAAGGCAGCCACAACGGGTTGGCCAAGCCATCCGGTAGATGGGTTTGGGACCTACTTCCTCGGCGTGGAATTCCGGTGCTTGTACTGGGCCCTTCCTCCTGGGGTATAGCGCCGTTAGCATTTGCTGATTGGCCACTGGGGTGGCCGGCGCTGCTGGTAGATGCCTGGGGTTCAGACCGTGGTACTTTTGGATGGACTACTTCCTCCTCCTCCGACGATTCGGATGTACTGATTTGGGGGGGTTCGTATTCCGAACCTGAATCGAAAATGGTCTCAGTACTGTGATGGGGCGGTGAGAGCTCCCCGCTGCTCTCATCGCTCTGGGCTATAATTTGGTATGCCTCTTCTGTGGAAAATAATTTTCTGGACATGGTGGCAGGTACTCGGGTACTTCTGATGGGGGTGACGGGTGCTCTTGATATGGGTGACAGGTACTCAGGTACTTCTGATGGAGGTGACGGGTACTTCTGATGAGGGTGACAGGTACTACTTTTTTATGGGGGTGACAGATACTCCTGATGGATGTGACAATTACCCTTGATGGGGGTGACACGTACTCAGGTACTCCTGATGGAGGCGACGGGTACTCAGGTACTCCTGATGGAGGCGACAAGTACTCCTGATGGGGGGCGACGGGTACTCTTGGTGGGGGTGACGGGTACTCGGGTACTCTTGGTGGTAGTGACAGGTACTCTTGATGGCGGGGTGACAGGTACTCTTGATGGCGGGGTGACAGGTACTCTTGATGGGGGGGTGACAGGTACTCTTGATGGGGGGGTGACAGGTACTCTTGATGGGGGGGGGGTGACAGGTACTCTTGATGGGGGGGGGGGTGACAGGTACTTGGGTACTTTTGATGGGGGGGTGACAGGTACTCTTTATTCGCGGGGGGGGGGGGGGGGCAATCTGGACACTTTACACTGTACTAACTGTAACTCACTGTTTCTGATATCTTCTTCTCACACAGGATCCGTGTGTGAGGAGAAGAGCCCAGAGACAGCGGTTACAACGCTGTTTGTTTACATTTGTGACTGGCTGTGATTCGACACAGCCGGTCACATGGTAAAGAGCCAAATTTCATTGGCTCTTTACCCAGATCGGGACGAGGCAATGTCCAGGGGACGAGCCTCGTGCCCGATCACCGCAATTCGCGTGCACGATTGCCGCGCTGCACGCGCGCGGGACAGTGCACGCCAACTTGTTGTTTGAGTGACCGGCTGTGATTGGAAACAGCCGGTCACGTGGTAAAAGAGCCAATTCTATTGGCTCTTTACCGCGATCCGGGACGGGCTGTCTCTGAGGGACTCGCCGTGTCGCCGATCGCCGCCCTCAGATCTGTGAGGAACCCGCCGTAGCGCCGAGAAGGGATGGACGTTGGGTAACGTCCACTCTCATCGGCGAGGGGTTCCTCCGGACGGGTTTTTCTTATACGCCGGTATGGAAGGGGTTAATTAATAATTCACTGTGGGCTTCAATGTGCAGGTGTTTGATGGTGATTTCTAGTATTAACTCCCATCAGTCTTTCTTTCCTTATTTTAATTAAAATTTTACTCATTCAGATAGCCAGTCTTCTAGCGGGAATAATGCCCAGTGTTCAGAGGCCACGTACCCTGAACTCGAAAAGTTCTGAGGACATAGTTTACTGGCCAACACAGGACACCCAATCTTCTACAGCTTCCACTCGGAACCTTGACGCACCATCCTCCTCCAACTCAGCTTCGGGCACCTCTAAAGTTACCACTCGCCTGCCTGCCGCCACCACCAACACTAGCACCACAGCTGCTTCACTTGATCTGTCAGAGGAGTTATTTACACATGAGTTGGAAGAAATGAGTGATGTGCAACCATTATTGCCAGATATTGATAGATAAAAGGGATATGTCTCAGTCAAGCAGCATTACACACATGGACGTACGGTGTGATGATGATGATGTTGTACCCGCTGCTGCTTCCTTTGCTAAGTTGTCAGATACAAGTGAAGCGGTTGATGATGATGATGTGTCCGTAGATGTCACGTGGGTGCCCGCTCGAAGAGAAGAAGAACGGGGGGAAAGTTCAGATGGGGAGACAGAGAGGAGGAGGAGACGAGTTGGAAGCAGGGGGAGGTCGTCGCAAGGAGCTAGTGGCACAGTCAGACAGCATGTATCAGCACCCGGGGTCAGCCAGACAGCACGCCAATCAATGCATGCTGTTGCCACCATCAGAATGTCTTCATTGCAAAGCTCAGCAGTGTGGCATTTTTTTTTGTGTGTCTGCCTCTGATAACAGCGATGCCATTTGCAACCTGTGCCAAAAGAAACTGAGTTGTGGGAAATCCAACACCCACCTAGGTACAACTGCTTTACGAAGGCACATGCTGTCCTCCTTGCCTCCTCTCAACCATCCGCCACTCCTTCTCTCGGCTTGAGCAGTTCCTGCTCATCTGCCCACAGTCAGGTGTCTGTCAAGGACATGTTTGAGCGTAAGAAGCCAATGTCACAGAGTCACCCCCTTGCCCGGCGTCTAACAGCTGGCTTGTCGGAACTCTTAGCCCGCCAGCTTTTATTATACAAGCTGGTGGAGTCTGAGGCCTTCAAAAAATTTGTAGCTATTGGCACACCGCAGTGGAAGGTACCCGGCCGAAATTTCTTTTCACAAAAGGCAATCCCCAACCTGTACTCTATTGTGCAAAAGGAAGTCATGGCATGTCTGGCACACAGTGTTGGGGCAAGGGTCCATCTGACCACTGATACCTGGTCTGCAAAGCACGGTCAGGGCAGGTATATCACCTACACTGCGCATTGGGTAAACCTGCTGACGGCTGCCAAGCATGTAATGCGTGGCTCTGCAGAGGAGTTGGTGGTGACACCGCCACGACTTTCAGGCAGGCCTGCTGCCACCTCCTCTACTCCTCCTACTCCATCCTCTTCGATAACCTCCTCGGCTGAGTCCTCTTCTGCTGCTGCGTCTTGCTCCACATCAACTGCACCCCCCAGCTCCCCAGGGGCTTTTCCACATCCCGGATACAACAGTGTCACGCCGTCTTGGGGTTGACTAGCCTGAAAGAAGAGAGTCACACCGGACCAGCACTCCTGTCCGCCCTGAATGCACAGGTGGATCAGTGGCTGACTCCGTACCAACTGGAGATCGGTAAAGTGGTGTGTGACAACGAAAAGCAATTTGTTGGCGGCATTGAATTTGGGCAAGTTGACACATGTGCCGTGCATGGCACATGTGTTGAATCTGATTGTACAACGCTTTGTGCATAAGTACCCAGACTTACAGGACGTCCTTAAGCAGGCCAGGAAGGTGTGTGGCCATTTCAGGAGTTCCTACACGGCCATGGCGCACTTTTCAGATATTCAGTGGCGAAACAACATGCCAGTGAGGCGCTTGATTTGCGACAGCCCGACACATTGGAATTCAACACTCCTAATGTTCGACCGCCTGCTCCAACAAGAAAAAGCCGCCAACGAGTATTTGTATGACCGGGGTGCTAGGACAGCCTCTGCAGAGCTGGGAATTTTTTTGCCACATTGCTGGACGCTCATGCGCAATGCCTGTAGTCTCATGCGTACTTTTGAGGAGGTGACAAACCTAGTCAGTCGCACTGAAGGCAACATCAGCGACATAATCACATTTGTTTTCTTCCTGGAGCGTGCCCTGCGAAGAGTGCTGGATCAGGCCATGGATGAGCGTGAAGAAGAAGAGGAAGAGTTGTTGTCACCATCACCACCAGAAACAGCCTTATCAGCATCGCTTGCTGGACCTGCGGCAACGCTGGAATGGGAGTCTGAGGAAGAGGAGTCAGAGGAGGAATGTGGCTTTAAGGAGGAGGAGGAAGACCAACCACAGCAGGCATCCCAGGGTGCTCGTTGTCACCTATCTGGTACCCGTGGTGTTGTACGTGGCTGGGGGGAAGAACAGACCTTCAGTGAGATCAGTGAGGACGAGGAACGGGACATGAGTAGCTCGGCATCCAACCTTGTGCAAATTGGATCTTTCATGCTGTCGTGCTTGTTGAGGGATCCTCGTATAAAAAGGCTGAAGGAGAACGACCTGTACTGGGTGGCCACGCTACTAGACCCCCGGTATAAGCAGAAAGTGCCTGAAATGTTACCGAATTACCAGAAGTCGGAAAGGATGCAGCAGTTCCAAAATAAATTAAAAAGTATGCTTTACACAGCGTATAAGCGTGATGTCACAGCACAACGGGGATCTAACAGGGGAAGAGGTGAAAGTAATCCTCCTCCTACCACGACCACGCCGGCAAGGACAGGACGCTTTACAGACGTGTTGTTGATGGAGGACATGCAGAGCTTTTTAACCCCTTCCCTACCAGCCCATAGGGGAATCACGTCATGGTGATCCCCTCGCCGATGAGACAGGACGTTGCACAACGTCCTGTCTTCACGGCGTTCTAGGGCGCGCGCGCTGCGCGCGCCCGCGGCACCACCCGCGATCCCGCGCGCGTGCCCGACGGCCGTGATTGCCGCCGGGCACCCGCGATTTCCGGCAATCACGGGAGGAGTGTGGATCTGTGTGTGTAAACACACAGATCCACCTCCTGTCAGCGGTGAGGAGACTGATGTGTGTTCCCAGTACAGAGGAACACACATCGATCTCCTCCCCCTGTGAGTCCCCCTCCCCCTACAGTTAGAACATACTTTAGGACACATTTTAACCCCTTCAGCGCCCCCTAGTGTTAACCCCTTCCCTGCCAGTCACATTTACACAGTAATTAGTGCAGTTTTATAGCACTAATCGCTGTGTAAATGTGAACGGTCCCAAAAACGTGTCAAAAGTGTCCGATATGTCCGCCGCAACGTCACGGTCACAAAAAAAAAAAAAACGCAGATCCCCGCCATTACTAGTAAAAAAATAAAAATAAAAATGCCATAAATCTATCACCTATTATTGCGTTTTTTTTTTTTTACCAAAAATACGTAGAATACGTATCGGTCTAAACTGAGGGGAAAAAAAGTTTTTTTTAAAAAAATATTGTGAGATGTATTAAATAAAAAGGAAAAAATATTGTGTTTTTTTTTTAAATTGTCGCTCTTCTTTTGTTTATAGCGCAAAAAATAAAAACCGCAGAGATGATCAAATACCACCAAACGAAAGCTCTATTTGTGTGGGGAAAAAAACATAATGATTTAATTTGGGTACAGTATTGCCTGACCGCGCAATTGTCATTCAAAGTGCAACAGCGCTGAAAACTAAAAATTGGTCTGGGCAGGAAGGGGGTGAAAATGCCCTGTATGGAAGGGGTTAAGTCTTACACATCGCCACAGCCCTTCAGGGTCCACCCTCAGAGAACGACTCGACCGACAGGTAGCAGACTACCTCGCCTTAATTGCTGATATCGACACTCTGAGGAGCAATGAACCCCTTGACTACTGGGTGTGCAGGCTTGACCTGTGGCCTGAGCTATCCCAATTTGCGATAGAACTTCTGGCCTGCACCGCTTCAAGTGTCCTTTCAAAAAGGACCTTCAGTGCAGCAGGAGGTATTGTCACTGAGAAGAGAAGTCGCCTAGGTCAAAAAAGTCTAGATTACCTCACCTTTATTAAGATAAATGAGGCATGGATTCTGAAGGGACTGACAGTGGGTGATACGTTTGACTAAAAAAAGCCTGATGAGATGAGCTGCCTTGGACTAAAAACTGTCCACACGCTGCTGTATTTTATCTCTGCATGCCGGATGACTTGTGTGACTTATCCGCCACCAACTAGGGTTCAAGCCGCAATGTTTTAGTGCACTTTCTGCCTGGAAAAGATCAAGCGGCTGCAACAATACCAAATTTTTCAGGCATGTTTACATGTCTAATTTTTCTGGCCTCTGGTGCTGCACTGTGGCTGCAAAAACAAAACAAAAAAAAGGCACATACATGTGTCAATTACCCTTTGTGATCGTTACCTTGTTGTGGTGACGGGGCTTGCATATCACAATGAAGCGACCACCTCTATGGCCGCGTACACACGCTCAAACTTATCCGATTAAAGCGGTCCGACGGACCGTTTTCATCGGATACGTCTGCTGGGCTGTTTTGGTCTGATGGTTGTACACACCAAACCAAAATCCCCACCGGCAGACAGCGCGGTGACGTGGCGGTGACGTTGATGCCGCCACGTCACCACTCCAGGAAGTAAAATACTTCCACGCATGCGTCTAATCCATTCGGCGCATGCGGGAGATTTTTGTCCTCTGGTTAGGCGTAGTAACCAGCGGACATGTCGGACGGACGGGTTTCCAGCAGACAAGTTTTAAAGCATGCTTTAAAACTTGTCTGCTGGAAAAACCTGTCTGCTCGCCCGTACACACGATCGTCGGACCGGTTTCAGCAGATAAATTCGATCGTGTGTACGCGGCCTATAAGTGTGTTGGCAATGGCAATGTTGGCACACCCAAGATGATAAGGTCATTGCTTCATTGTGAACAGACCAAAAGCAATCGTCTGGATAATTTTGCATAGAAAAAACATTTCCTTTATGATCATCTAAGGTGATCATTAAAGCCTACTAGGCCAACAATGGGTCCACACTGCAGAATAATTTTTTCTGGGTCACTTAACTGTCACTGAACTACCTCAGCACGACCATAGGCTTTGAAAAACCCCCATCGCCTGCAATCTCCCAAACGTGCGCACAAGCACAGTCATCACTACACCAAGATTGACTCATAGAGGAATCAAATTTATGTCATGAGTGTGTCAACTATTGACAACTCTTTGTGGTTGTCTAAAATCTATTCCATACACGTCCCCTGATAGGGGATGTAACAGGGATTAAACTTATAGGAATAGTACTACTTAACACACCACTCATATCTGGTGGCACAGTACATTGCACGGCGCACGCGCTGTGCTCCAAATTGGAAGTAGGAGGACCAACCAAGCATCTTTTTCCATCTCCAGGTTCCTAAAATCTATTACATAGACCGGCCCCTGATAAGGGACATAACAGGGATTAAACTGATAGGAATAGTACTACTTAAACACACCACTCATATCTGGTGGCACAGTACATTGCAAGCCTTACGGGCAGTGCCCTAAATTGGAAGTAAGAGGACAGACCAAGCATATTTTTCCATCTCCCGGTTCCTAAAATCTATTCCATACACTGACCCCTGATAGGGGACAAAACAGAGATTAAACTGTTAAGAACAGATTTTTTTTCCATTTAAAAAAAGGAGGACAGCCTCTGCGGAGCTGGGTATTTTTTGGCCGCTTTACTGAACGCTCATGCACAATGGCTGTAGGCTCATGCGTCCTTTTGCGGAGGTTACAAACCTGGTCAGTCAAACCCAAGGTAACATCATCAACCTCATCCCATATGCCTTTCTTCTGGAGCATGCCCTGCGAAGAGTGCAGGATCAGGCAGTAAATGAGCATGAAGAGGAAGAGTTGTGGTCATCATCACCACCAGAAGCAGCCTTGTTTTCGTCGATTGCTGAACCTGCGGCAACGCAGAGAGAGGGGTCTGAAGAAGAGGAGTCAGAGGAGGAAGGTGGCTTTGAGGAGGTGGAAGACCAACCACAGCAGGCGTCCCAGGGGGCTTGTTGTCACCTTTCAGGGACCCTTGGTGTTGTACGTGGCTGGGTGAAAGAAGAGACATTCAATGACTGTCAGGTCACCTGTGGCCAGGTTACAAGTGCACCCCATTGGGGTCAGGGATGCACCACAGGGTAGTGAAGCCTATAGCCGACTGCTGCTATCAGAGAGGAAGCGTGAACTCAAGATCACCCAGGGTGAGGAGTCTAAGACCCAGCTTTGTGTTCACCAGAGCCTCTAGTGGTGAGTATGGCATTCGCCACAGCTGGATCCAAGTCGCGACCCCTGGGATCCCCTAGGTCACACTCCGCAGGGAGAGAGGGGAAGCAGCAAGCAGGACAAACGGTAGTGATGGGTAAGCCGAGGTCAGGGCAACAGGCAGACAGGGGTAACCGAGGGGCAGGCAAAAGGTCAGGGGCTCAGGCAAACAGGAGAAGTGAGGAACGAGCCAAAAACGGTACACAGGAAGATAATCATAGCACACTGCAGACAGGAACTTAAGCAAACAACACTGTTGAACAGCACTGCAGGCCTGTAGTGCAACAGTTAATATAGACTTCCTGTGATGGCCTGGGTGGGGCCATACAGGAAGGAGAGGAAATAAGCAGGTAACCAGAACAGGGTCAGGCCTCTTAACCACTTAAGACCCGGACCAAAATGCAGGTAAAGGACCTTGCCCTTTTTTGCGATTCGGCACTGCGTTGTTTTAACTGACAATTGCGCGGTCGTGCGACGTGGCTCCCAAACAAAATTGCCGTCCTTTTTTCCCCACAAATAGAGATTTATTTTGGTGGTATTTGATCACCTCTGCGGTTTTTATTTTTTGCGCTATAAACAAAAATAGAGCGACAATTTTGAAAAAAATGCAATATTTTTAACTTTTTGCTATAATAAATATCCCCCCAAAATATATATAATTTTTTTTCCTCAGTTTAGGCCGATACGTATTCTTCTACCTATTTTTGGTAAAAAAAAATCGCAATAATCGTTTTAAATTTAAATTGCATTGTTTACTGTGAAAATGACAGTTGCAGTTTGGGAGTTAACCACAAGGGGGCGCTGTAGGATTTGTGTGTTCCCTGCGTGTGTTTACAACTGTAGGGGGGTGTGGCTGTAGGTGTGACGTCATCGATCACGTCCCCCTATAACAGGGATGACGTGATCGATGCTGCGGCCACAGTGAAGCGCGGGGAAGCCGTGTTTACACACGGCTCTCCCCGTTCTTCAGCTCCGGGGACCGATCGCCGCACTCCAGCGGTGATCGGGTCTGCGAGTCCCGCGGTCCCGGTCCCGGAGCTTAGGACCGGGTCATGGGAGCGCGCCGCGGGCGCGCGCCCGTGACCCACGGCTGGGTACTAGAACCAACGTATATATACGTTGATGTGCCCGGCCGTGCCATTCTGCTGACGTAAATGTTTAATAGGCGGTCCTTAAGTGGTTAATGGACAGATGGAGACAGGTAAGCTGCCAGACTATTGCATATGCATGACAATGATGTCAGTGAGGACAAGGAATGGGACATAGCTAGCTTGGTATCCAACCTTGTGCAAATGGGGAGTTTGCAGTTGTGCAAATGGACTGTTTGCAGATTGAAATATATGCAGTATATGCAGATGCAATTTACAAAAAGGACACAAGATGTCGCTAATGCTTAATGATATGCTATGATATGTATACTCATGGGCGTCCGCTCATAGGAGTAAGGGGGGGCCAGTGACCCCCCCTGGAATCGGCAAGGGTCTGCCATGCTCGCATCTGTAGTTGTGCTGACTCTCTCTGTGTTTGTGCGAGTCGGCTCCACAGCTGTTGCAAGATCAGTGTCACTGAGTTACAGAGCTATTTACTGCCACCTCTGGCTGCTTCCTGTATGTGCACCCTCGTGTTTGCTTTGCTGCCTGTAATGTATTTTCAAAGGGACATGTGGAAACAGGTCTTGGGAGAAGGAAGACCACCGTGAGCTTACAAGTGGGGACAGTGAGTACAAGTTAAGGGAGAAGGCTTTATGGGATAATGACTAAGCCCCTCTCCTTCATGACATTGTCAAAGAAGCGGAGCATAGGTGACCGTAAAATTATGCCCCCCCCTGGAAAAAGTTCAGCGGACGCCCATGTGTATACTCTATGATGTTGTATCTTCTATCCCCAAAGTGTACTCGTTGTTTTCTTCTTCCTGCCTTGTTGTCTGTGTGTGCTTTTCTTACCATGATGTGGAGACATCTTTGTCTGTGTGTGATGATGTTCCAATAAAGAAGCCAGTTCCTGTTACTACACAAAGTCTGATCTCAACTGACTCCGCTGCACCTATCAATTGTACTCTGCAACAGGTTATGGGCCCAGATGTCAGGATAAAGTCTTATGACCAGGTGAGGCCTAAGCAGTACAAAGCCTTGAACGGAAGACAGCGTAGCTGATGCGGAGATCAACATAAGAAAGCTTTCCAGTGACATCTCCTATAGACAAGTAAGACTGTTTATATATAAAGGAGGGATAAGATGGCGGAAACTCAGAGCTTAAACTCTCAGTGGCCAAGCTGAACAATGACAATTATCAGCTATGGAAGTTTAAAGTGGAAATGCTGTTATCCAGAGATGACTTGTGGGAGGTTACCACTACAGACAGGCCACAGAATCATGATCAGGACTGGGACAAGAAAAACAGACAAGCACGTGCCACAATAAGCTTACTAGTAGAAGATGATCAGCTCATTCATATACGCAATGAGGACACAGCGAAAGGCATGTGGGATGTACTGAAAAGACTGCATGAAAGATCCAGTTTAAACAACAAGCTGTTTATGCTGTGGAAACTTTACAAAATTAGACTTGGCAGAGGGCAGGACATGCAGGAGCATATAAACGCAATGCTGGAGGTGATTGCGCAACTCAGATCAATCGGGGAGAATATAACAGACAGTCACATTGCAGCCATGTTGTTATGCAGTTTGCCCGATACATACACTGCATTAATCAATGCACTGGAGACACGACCTGAGACAGATCTGACGGTAGCATTTGTAAAAACCAGGCTCATAGATGAATATCAGAGAAGAAAGGAATTAATGCATGACTCTACAGAAACCAGCACCGCTCTTAAAGCTACAGACGCAAGGTTACACAGGAAAGAAACCAGAGTGTGTTTCAGATGCCACAAACACGGACACATAAAAAAAGACTGTACTATATGGAAGACAGAGCAAATGAGACAACGACCCTCTTATGCTAAACAAAAGGTCAAAACCACAATCAATGACCCAAGGGAAGGCAACTGGAATGCCACATTTAAAGTGACAGGCAATAATACATGCCAAGACTGGTGCATCGATTCAGGGGCAACCAGTCACATGACGAGTGATAGAAGTTTCTTCACAGAACTTGATCTGAACAACAAAGAAATTATTTACCTTGCAGATGGAAGCACAATACATGCAGAAGGATTTGGGCATGGAACCCTTGTATGCCCTGATGATGCGGGACACAATTTAAGCATACCAGTGAAAGATGTGCTTTATGTTCCTAATTTAGAAGGAGGACTCTTATCTGTGAAGTGTCTAACAGCCAGAGGACTCACTGTGAAATTCCAAGGTGACAAGTGTTGCATTTTAAACGGCAAACAGACAATAGCAAGCGCCTAGCTGGATGATTATCTATATCACCTTCACACAGTGAAGGAAAAGGTGAGACTATGTACACACAAGCACAATGACTATATACATATATGGCACAGACGTCTAGGTCACAGACACCCGGAATGCATACAGGAACTACAGAGGAGGAATCTGACAAGGGATCTAATAGTATCCCCTTGTCCAGTCACTGCTAAATGTGAGTGTTGTATTAAATCCAAAGCTACAAGAGCAACACTTCCCAAAGTGAGTCAGAAGAGAGCCTCAAGACCACTTCACTTAGTTCACAGTGACGTGTGTGGTCCCCTAAACCCACCAACACCTGGAGGCAACAGATACATAGTGACTTTCATAGACGACTACTCAAGATATACAGTCACCTACCTGATGCAACACAAGAGTGAAGTCTTCAACAAATTACAAGACTATATAACAAAGACAAGTAACAAGTTTCAGAGGAAGCAATAATGGAGGTGAATTCACAGGAGGTAAGATACAAGAGTACTTGAAAAGGCATGGAATAGAACATCAAAAGACAGTCCTGTATACACCAGAACAAAATGGAGTAGCTGAAAGAAAGAACAGAACTCTGACTGAAATGATCAGATGTATGCTGACAGACTCTGGACTACCACAAAAATACTGGGGTGAGGCAGCCATGACAGCTACATATTTGGTTACCATTAGCACCAGCGTAAGTTTTGTTAAAGATTTAAGAGACGATGTAATGACAACAGTAAAAGCAAGAATAGAAGAGAAAACTGACATTGACCAGCCCATCTCTGTAACTTCCGAACAAACAGTTGAAGTGAGTGTAGACTCAACCAGTACTGAAGAGCAGATACAAGAAGGCTCAGACACAAAACCGAGACGTTCAACAAGAGAAAACAAAGGTAAACCACCTATACGTTTCTCATACAAAGCGAGAACTGCCGGTATCAATGAACCTGTAAACTAGGAAGACATATCTCAACTTTCAGAACAAGAAGCAACTAAATGGATAAAGGCTGCTGAGGAAGAGATAAAATCCATGCATGAAACTAAAACATGGACACTTACAGAACTACCACCCGGAAGGAAAGCCATAGGCTGTAAATGGACTTTTAAAGTGAAATACAATGCAGATGGCACAATTGAACGATACAAAGCAAGACTAGTAGCCAGAGGCTATTATCAAAAATACGGAGAGGACTATGATGAGACATTTGCACCAGTAGTCAAGCACACTACAATACAGACTTTGCTGACAGTAGCCGTCACAAAGAAAATGCAAGTGAAACATTTTCATGTGAAAACCGCGTTTCTACATGGGCCGATTTAACAGAAGAAATGTACATGGAACAGCCGCCAGGATTCAAAGATGAACAAAGGTCAGACCTAGTATGCAAACTTCGCAGGAGTATACAGTATATGGTCTAAAGCAAGCAGCTAGAGCGTGGAATATAAAAATAAATGAAGTGCTTACACATCAAAACTTTCAAAGGAGCAAAGCAGACCCCTGCTTACACACAAAGAGATTGGCAAACATACATGCTTATTTATGTGGATGATATCCTGATTTGTTTTGAGCAAGAAGGGGATGAAACAGAAATATTGGAAAAACGAAATCAGCACTTTGACACCAAAGATCTCGGCAACATAAAGAATTACCTCGGCATCCAGATCGAGAGAGAAGAAGATGGCAGCTTCCTTCTGAACCAAAGACACAAAATACAAGAAATAATTGAAACTTTTGGAATGGAAGACGCCAAACCAGTGAAATCTCCCATGGAAACCAACTACCTAAAGGAGATGAATTGTCAAGATAACCCATTACCTACTAATACTCAATACAGGAAAGCAATAGGGAAAGTGCTGTACCTCACCACTGCTACAGGACCAGACATTGTAGCAACAGTTGGAATCCTATGCAGAAAGGTTTCAATGCCAAATCAAAAGGACTGGAATGCTGTAAAACAAATCATTCACTATCTTAAAGGGACTTTGCACTACAAGCTCAAGTTACCAGCAAGGAATGAAAGCACCTTAACTGGATATGTGGATGCTGACTGGGCAGGAGACACCAGTGACAGAAAATCTACCAGTGGCTACTTATTTTTCCTGTCAGGAGGAGCCATCAGTTGGACTAGTAAAAAGCAACTCTCTGTTTCACTGTCATCTACTGAAGCAGAATACATTGCTGCAGCGCAGGCAGGCAAATAAGTTATATAGCTGAGACAGCTATTAACAGATTTAGGTCAACCATAGTTGGGACCAACAGAAATCTATGAGGACAATCAAGAATGCATTGTACTTGCACATACGGAAGGAGTTAATTCAAGAACCAAGCACATTGATGTGAAGTATCACTTACTTAGGGATCTTTAAGAGCAAGACCGTCTTGAGTTACTTTATTGCCTGACCGAGGATATAAAACAGCTGACATCCTTACAAAGCCTCTGACCGCTGAAAGACATTCAAGGCTCACAAAGAAGATAGGTTTAACAGACTAAGCCTTAGTTGTTGAGAAGGGGTGTTGGATATGCAACAAACCTACAGCTTAGCCTATTGTATATGCAGTATATGCAGTATATGCAGATGCAGTTTACAAAAAGGACACAAGACGTCGCTAATGCTTCATGATATGCTATGATATGTATACTCTATGATGTTGTATCTTCTATCCCCAAAGTGTACTTGTTGTTTTCTTCTTCCTGCCTTGTTGTCTGTGTGTGCTCTTCTTACCATGATGTGGAGACATCTTTGTCTGTGTGTGATGATGTTCCAATAAAGAAGCCATTCCTGTTACTACACAAAGTCTGATCTCAACTGACTCCGCTGCACCTATCAATCGTACTCTGCAACATGCGGTGCGTTAAACGGGGAGTTTGGTCTGTCACTGTGAAGCGTGCGTAACCCTTACACTACCTGATCGATACAACATCATACCTGATGTTTTAAAGCACGTTATTCCAAACAATTTAGGAATGTTAGGTGATTTATGCCCTTTATGGATTAAAACCGGACTCTGCGTCAACTACGTAATTTTCCATGGGAGTTTTGCCATGGAACCCCCTCCGGCATTCCACTGTCCAGGTGTTAGTCCCCTTGAAACAACTTTTCCATCACTATTGTGGCCCGAAAGAGTCCCTGTGGGTTTTAAAGTTTGCCTGCCTATTGAAGTCTATGGCGTTCGCCCGTTCGCGAACATTTGCGGAAATTTGCGTTCGCGAACGGAAAATTTTATGTTTGCGACATCTCTATACAAGTTATCTCTATTATAAAGAAAGATATGCCCTATAGTAAGTCTTTAAAGTTCACTAACATTCACTCAGACAGATATTTTGTCTTCAAAAATTTCAATGAACTCTCAAGAAAAGTAATTTAGGCTCAAAAATGTTTTAAAACCATTACTTTAGTAATTTACATCTTTTAAATATATTTTTTCTCATTTGTGAACTCCATTCCAGGTCTCTGGTTTCAACAGATTCACAGAAGGGTAAATTACCATAGCGTGTTAGGCTGTGTAACCTGATCTCTCTGCTAGGAGCACATTCCTTTAATGATCTCAAGAGAAAAACATCTGTTACTGCTAGAACAGATCTTCCAAGCTTTGTATGCCATACATTGTAAGATTCGTTAACAATCAAATTTTATAGCTTTTCAAATTTTTAACCTTTTTTTTGTTGCTTTGTACAATTGCCAAAAATCATGTACATTACATTATAATATGACGTTTCTTGACTACAGTAGAGACAAAAAATTGTTTAGAGGACAATCTCATGAAATTCACAGATTAGTTCCAGCCTAATAAACTGTGAATTGGCCATTTTCCCGAGAAACTCCTCCTCCCAAACAGAGCCTCCACTCTCATCAGAAACATCGAATTACAAAAACTTTTAACACTTTTTTTTTTTTTTTTACAATTTTTATAATTTTAGATTTAACATAACTTTCATATTTTAATATTTGTATGGGTAACCTTAAGTAAATTAGAACAATCTAATACCTTAATTTAACAACCAAACCCTAGTTTAGAATCGTTTTCAAAAATTGCTCAATCCTCAACTTATTATTAATTCCTGCAACCAAATCTGTAGGATTTTCTGTTAAATACTAAATACCGTGTTGTTTACCATTATCTGAATTTTAAACAGTTCTTTACACAATCTTAATCAATAATTTTCTCTTAAAACTTTGTTCTGATCCCATGTTTGTGCTCTAAATGGCCACATGTAATAACACATTTTGCTGTTTAGGGCTAAAATATTCATAAACATTTACATGCAGCATAAAACTTAGTTTCCTCATTAAAGAACTTCTTTACACTCTGACATTAATTAACTAATCACCCTATGGAATATATCACAGTGATTATGGGACTCAGGGACTCAAAACCTGCAGCTACTTGGTCTCTTGCTTTAAACTTATCCGGGACCCCCCTTGGGACCCCTCTGGCATCTATATCAGAGCCTATATCCCCAGCCAACTATAATCCAACCCAGAGTATTACCCTGCCAGTCTAATGAAGGAAAGGAGATTATAGTACAGTAATCAAATATAAGAAAAAAGATATATAGTTTCATTCTGATGCGGGTGGCACAGTCCATCATATCTCATCTGCAGAGAATGTTTTCGAAGAAACTTGGCATCACCCAATCACCAGGGAGTATGCAGTGAATATCTGTGCCTAAACCAGGATCTGGAATGCAAGAAAATACTCCTACATGGACATTGGTTAATTATTTTTCAAGAGCGATCACATAATTTCTCAAAGTATCAGACTGTAATTGCAACTGTCATGGGTAAATAACAAACGAATCTAGAGGCTGTTTCAAACAAGATTTCAAAAGGGATAATGAATGCTTCCCCCTTGGGGCCACTTTCCCACTACTCTGAGGGTGGTAAGGTGTGTGAAATGTTAATGTGGTACCCAGGACCTTGATCACTCTCTATCTCCTCAGTTACCCTATATCTGAATCTGGAGCAATCAACATACAAGGTGAGTTAAGGCATTGGGGTACACAGGACAGAGGGTAGATGAATGGTTTCCACATTCATGAGTTCAGAGCAATCATGTTCATCCAGGGTAGGAGCAGGTAGGTCTGCACCATTCTCTTCTTTCTGTTTGGTCCAGAGACATGGCATGATACCCCCCTTGGACAAAATGAAGGAGAGAAGAAGGGTTGGTGGGTTACAGAACACAGAATCCGGTATGGGCAATAGGCGGTGGGCAGTACAGGATGCCATCTGTGTTCACAGGGGGTAGAAGGGGTAGTGCAATACTGGAAACATGGGGTTGGGGCAGGATGGGGCAGGATGGGTCAGGTTGAAGCGAGGCAGGGGGAGGGACCTCCAGCATAGAACAGCATTCGGGCAGAGCTCATGCTTCCACAATAGCCGTGGTGTTGCTCAGCATACACGCAGCAGCTTAAACTTTGGCCAGATCACCACCCGGTACAACAGCCGGTGTTCGATAGGTAATACCAACAGTGAAAGCAGTAGGGGCACCAGTCCATAAACTGAACATCAGGCATGGTCTTGAAGGGGCAATAGCCGCAGTAACAGCCCTTGGGCACCACATTATTACAGTATAACAGGCAACAAGCCATATATTTATCATGTCGTGTGTCACATTTCACCATCAGGGTAGGTAGCTCATGTGAGGCTTTCTCAGCTGAGGTGGCAGGGGCATAAGTGGCAAAAGGGATGGTTGGCAGTTAAAGGAAGAGTAGTCTGGAACTCTACAGGCAGCGCTCCATAGTTTACACAATCTGACTGATAAAACAACAAAAATCAGTGTAGGCTGGTCATCATTCAATATCTAAATGAAGCTCAGCTTAAAAAAAAATAAGCTTCAAAGATAAGAATTGTGAGTTATTAAAACTCCTTCTTATGCATCAACATTATCAATTGCTGTGATGTGAAACAGATTAACTCATATATATATCTAACAAAGAAACAGTTGCAATTCACTAGTTTTACTTTTAAAAACCTTTCCCCTTTTCTCTTTTTTTTCTTTTCCCTTAGCCTCTAACAGCCAGCAGACACATGGTTAACCTGGCTTCTCCTGGGTTCTACAGACAGACGAAACCTGACACTCCCAAGCTTGTCAATAGGATTGTAAAGTCTCCTGTTCAAGGAAACAAAAAGGTGGGAGGGGAAGGCTGTGTGTTAGCTTCTGTCCCCCTCAAAATGCACTTAAAGATGCATAGCAGGTCAAAACACAAACACACAGCAAACAACACACACAGATAGAATATAACTATTTCACCTCCTCTGTCTGTAGGGCGTTAAGTCTTAACCCCTAACCCCACATATATATATATATAACTAAAAAAATATATATGAAGGGCCAGATTGACAAAGCACTTGCGCCAGTGTAAATCACTTTACGCCAACGTAGTGCAAATGTGCGCCTGTGTATCTGTGCGCCTGAGTCACAAACCAATATACGCCTAAAAACTGGCTACCCTACACCGACGTATCTTACTTACCCCGGCGTAACGTGGGCGCATTTTTCGTCTGGACGCATGTTGCTTCTCCCTTTGATTAGGCATTCAAATATGCAAATGAGGGAAATACGGCGATTCACAAACCTACGTGCGCCCGATGCAGGCTATGCGCGCTGCACAAAGTTATTCCCCATAAAGGAGGTATAACTCACCAATAGACGTGCACAGGTCAGCTGGAGAGCAGCTGCAGCAGCACCGTTACGGACGAGCTGAGCAACTACACTTGCAGGACAACACATCCGTATGCCAACATGCAAGGGGCAGCCATGGTCATAGCACTACTGCATCCACAGGCACGGAGGAGGAGGGCACAGGAGAGGATCTACCAAACGCGCATTAATGTCTTTGGCATGGGGGAATTGGAGGTGTATCGTATCTTCTGATTCAGCCCTGATGCCATCCTGGAATTAGCCACAGCCCTGCATGATGAAATCACCAGCCAGACAGAACGCTCACATGCAGTGCAGCCATTGGTCAAGGTACTGGCAACACTCCATTTTCTTGCCAGTGGATCTTTCCAACATACAGGTGGAGTCGTGTCTGGGATGTCACAATCCACCATGAGCAGATGTGTGCACCAGGTTGTCCCCGCAATCCTCACATGCATGTCCCACCACATCATCAAACCCACCCATGAGCATCTGCGGCAGAAGGCAATGCAGGATTTCTACATCATTGCCAGATTCCCACGCACCGTTGGGGCCATTGATTGCACACATGTGGCACTACGGCCCCCCGTGCCACAGAGCACATATATCGCAATCGTAAGCAGTGGCATTCCATCAACGTACCAGTGATAGCCGATGCCCAATGCCTCATATGGCACGTCCGTGCCAAACACCCAGGGGCCAGCCACGACAGCTACATATATCGTCAAAGCAACATCCCAACAGAATTCGATCAGAACGTGTACAGGGACAGCTGGCTGGTTGGAGAGTGACATGGGAGTCAGGCATTACTGTCCGCCCCCATGATGCAGACATCACGAGGGGCACATGCACAGCTAACATCCTCCTGTCTTTTCCCTTCCAGGTGACTCGGCATATGCACTTGGGCCCCATCTCCTGACTCCATACCGGAATCCCCAAACCAGAGGAGAGAAAAAATACAATGCTGCACACATACGCACCCGTGCAGTGGTGGAGCGCACATTTGGCATCCTGAAGTCCCGTTTCTGATGCCTGGATAAGTCCGGGGGGAGGCCCTGTTGTATTCCCCAAACTTTGTGTGTCAGAGCATCGGTGCATGTTGTGTGCTGCACAACTACGCCATTAGAAAGGGCCTGGAGATTGACATATGTGATGACCTGACCCCTGCACCCCCTGCCTGAGGATACCCCGTCTGCTGAAGGAACAGCTGAAGGAGTTGCCTCGTGGAACGTATCTTTGCACGTTAAACACACATTCAGCATGGCACACGGACAATGCAGGCATGCACACCACTGTGGTCCCTAGCTCACACACACCACATCCACATCACATTGGTTTAGCCCAAGTCCACAGAACAGGACTTGGGAGCAGCAACGCCACGCCAAGGTCCCAATGATGTTGCTGTCCATTCATACCACATTGACACGGTCGTGGGGATAACCTCTCCCCGACGGTCCAAGGTGACACGCCTTTCTGGCAGGAATGTCACACACACTCACACACCAGTCACACTGTAGCCTGCACTCCTGACTGTGTGCAGTGACTATAAAAAAAAAAGGGATCATGCCATTGTCCGACATGGCATGCCCTTACAGGAGGACGGCACATACATCTATGCACGACAATCAAAAAAAAAAAGCTCATAATCTGAGCTGCCAACGTCCAGAGAGTCATTTGCCCTCTTGTGGGCCAGGCCTCGTGCCAAGGCTTTGGCTCCTCAATAGTCGTTGCGATGGCTCGGGTCGGGGGGGGGGGGGGAAGGGGCATCAGGAGGAGGTGCATCCCCTGGCCTGTCACTCCAGGCAGATGTTGCCTGCATCACCTCCAACGCACACTGTTGGTCTCAGCCTGCATCCACAGCTGCCTGCTGCTGGTCTGGCGCCTGTCCTGCTGACCCTCCGCCTGGATAGAGGCAGAGTTGACCTGTACAACCACTCCCAGTCTCTTCACCTCCGCAACGATGCCTGCTGCTGTGGCCTGCAGCTCCCCAATCGCCATGCTGTTCCTATCCAGGCTGGCCTGCATTTTCGAGCCCTGGTCCCCAGATGGTGAGGGACCCCCTGCCACCATGTGGTGACGCATGGCCTCAAGGGTCTCTGATTGGTCACCCAGGCATGTTACCATGGTAGCGCAGTTTGCGCTCACCACTTGCAGGCAGTCCGACATGAAGCTGGTATAGGCAGCCTGTTGGCTGAGGCACTGCTGCATAGTGGCTGTGGTGCCCTGCACAGCCACTGTGCATGCAGCCTGGGTCTTGGCCGTGGACCCAACAAATGAGGCCAGGCTGTCAGCGACACAGTGGAGGTCACAGGCAATATCTCCCATGTGCCGTGTCTGGCGTGCCTGCTCCCTCTCCAGCCCTTCTTGGAGGGATCCAGGTACACCCCTGGTTCTTCTGAGAGCCTTTCTAGGAGATGGAGAGGCTTGTGTCCATCTGGATGGGGTACCCCTGGAGGGGGTTCCCCTGATGGGCGTGGAGGTCTGAGAGCGTCCGGGGAAGATGGAAGCCTCCTCAAGGTAAATGGAGATCCACCTGCTCCTCAAGAACTACCTCTAGAGCAGAGGTGTTGGCACTCCCCTTCACCGATCTTACGTGGCTTCCCAGGGGGTCAGGCTGAGGCTGAGGATGTTTCTGGGATTGCCCAGCTCCCTCCAGCACATCTGTGGATGACACAAAGCATTCACATGTTGGTGGACCCACACACTTGTCACATGTTCCCTTGCACCCCCTCACTTGCTCCACACCGGATGGGGGATAAAACACACTTACCTGTCCTCAAGGCCTGTTCATTGGAGTCAAAGCCCTCCAGAGGCGATTCAGTTGGCATGTGCCGCTCTATATAAGTTTTCATTCATTCAGGCCCTCCACCTGCTCCTGCTCCAGACAGCTGGCAATGACCTCCTCCTCAGCCGTCAGCCTGACAGTACTGGCTGGTCCGCCTCCTGTGCCCCCGACGTGCCTTCTGATGCTGGCCAGCTTATCTCTGACCCGCCGACGCATGTCATTAATTGTCTTTGCAATGTCCTTAGAAGTCCTGTTTTCATGTCCAAGGGCATTGACCTCCAGGGTGACCTTCTGGGGGATTTCTTGCTTCCTGGCCTTGCTTCCTGGCCTTGCTGGTCCTACCACTGTGCGCCATGGAGGTAGGCGTTATACTTACAGATGGCAGAGGTCAGGATCGCCCTCTCCTCAGCAGAATTTTTTTTCCTCCTCTCCTTCTCAGTCTCAGTATCGGACATTGCTCAGAATGCAAAAGTACCTGCACCACGGAAGACAAGATGCTGGCGTACTTTTGCGTTTGACGGGCGCATGTCTGGGTGTATTTATGCTCTTGGTGTAGGCAGTGGGCCGGCGTATCTTAGGGGTTACGCCGGGCGTAGTTGTGAGCATAGGGGTGCGGGACATACATCCATGTCATGGCGCATGCGCCGTTTGCGATATGCCGGACATAATCCACTGCGCCACGCTCGGACCATCATTTGCATGGGGTCACAACCACTTCCACTAACGCTGGCCTGCGCCTTCGAAAAAACGCTACGCTGGCACATCTTGGTGAGCAATGGCTTGCTGAATGCAGTGCATGCCTCTCCGCGCTGCGCCGGCGTAGCGTAAAAGAGATACGCTACAGCGGCATAAATGTGCGCCGATGTCTGTGAATCCGGGCCTATGTGTGCACGTAGCCCTTTGCCAGTAAACATGTAATATACATGTAAGCTAATAAGGCAATTACCGTGCTACTTCATTACCAAACAGCCGTCCTTCACATCAGCCTATTCGACACCTCGTTTGGTAAATTTTTTTACAAAAAAAAACAGACCATCAAAATCCTGTGTCTATCCATAATCTTATTTCCCGAGACCTCCCTCTTCAGACCAGACATATCTACATGTGCATATTGCCAACCTCACTTAACCCAACACCAGTAAATCATGGATGTCTTATAGGAAGGAATCCAGTGACACCATTCACATATATACATATCCACCCTGAGACATGCCAATTTGCGTCACCGGCTCAGGAACCCTGAAGAGGAAGTACTGTCCAGCCTTCTCCTACAGACATCCACTTAAATAGCCACATTCAAGGTAACATAGAACACAGAACATGAAATTATCAACCGACAGAATAGGGCGACAGGTTCTCTTTAAAAAAGACTTTGTTCAAGAAATTACCCGTCTTTGCCTGGCCAGAAACAGCAGGGAGGGAAAAAAAGAACCGTGAGTGGAGGGAGAGAGCCTGTTATACGGAAGAATATGGTGAAAGAGTATAAAATAAACTTCTCTTACTATATGCCTAGGAGGTGATCGGTCTCCCTGTTCGAACAGGTTCACTCCATCCAAATCTCGATCCGCTGTGTCTGGTCAAGAAAACAAAGCCCACGTTGGCGCGACAAATTGAAATAGACGTTCTCTGGCACAACACCAGAGCAACCTAAACTGCCCTTGATCCGAATTATGAAAAGCAGGCAGAAAGCGAGGGACAGACTGCTTGCTTCTGTGTCCGAGCGTCAAAAGAGGCTGAACCCTTTATTACCATAGCTTTATAGACAGAATGACATCATTCATATGAGCACAACTGATTGGCTTAGTCCATATAAGGGTTCTTCCTGTTAGTCTGTTGTGGTGACGTTTATTCTTGGCACGGAGTCCTCGTGAATTTCATTCAGACTCACGGGGGCCATCTTGCTTCGTTCGATGGAGGGGGCTTTGGAGTGAAGAGTACAAGGGAGGGGTTTGGAGACATCTGTTTTCACTCTTATTTCCCGGACCAAGATTTAACTCTATAATCTGTTACTTCATTTAAGGAAAATAATATTGTAGTATATACTCACACATACATATGTATATATATATATATATATATATATATATATATATATATATATATATATATATATATATATATAGAGAGAGAGAGAGAGAGAGAGAGAGAGAGAGATAGATAGATCAAGAAATAAAAGGAAATAAAAGAAATAAAACAATATAAGGAAAGAAAGGTAACATTTGAGTGGTTTTAGTAAAAAGTAGCATAACACAAAATAATCATTTTATTTTAACTCCATCACAAAACTACAAGTCCCATGAGGCATTGCAAGGCTGACAGTTACAAGCATGAAGCCCCGTACACACGGCCGATGTTCTTGGCAGAAACCAGCGAGAACCTCGGCCGTGTGTACGCTCTCGGCGAGCCCCGCCCGTCGGGAAACCCGTCAAGCAAATAGAGAACAGGTTCTCTATGTGCTCGAAGGCCCGTCGGGATGAATGGCTGGTTGCCTTTCCCGACGAGCGGGTCGCCGATTCTGGTCGCCGGCAGAGAACCTCGACGGGCGGAACGATGTGTTCCGCCCGTCGAGGTTCTCTGCCGTGTGTACGGGGCCTGACTCCCACAGGCAGAGGCATTATGGAACTTGTAGTTTCACAACAGCTGCAGGGTCCTCGACCACCAGTTTGAGACCCCTGATCTAAACCATTTCATTGTAGCTCTGGCTGTATGTTTAGAGTTGTTGTCCTGTTGGAAGGTGAACCTCCACCCCATTCTAAAATCTTTTGCAGACGCTAACAGGTTTTCTTCTAAGATTGCTCTGTATTTGGCTCCATTCATCAACTCTGAACAGATTCCCTGTCCCTGGTGAAGGAAAGCATCCCCACAACATGATGCTGCTACTGCCATATTTCATTGTGGGGGTGGTGTGTTCAGGGAGATATGCAGTGTTAGTTTTCCGCCACACATAGCATTTAGCTTTTAAGCTGAAAAGTTCAATTTTGGTCTTATCTGACTAGAGCACCTTCTTCCATATGTTTGCTGTGTCCCCCACATGGCTTCTCGTAAACTGGAAATGGCTTTCGTTCAACAATGACTTTCTTCTTTCCACTCTTTGTGGAGTGCACGGCTAATATTTGTCCTGTGGACAGATTCTCCCACCTGACCTGTGGATCTCTGCAGCTCCTTCAGAGTTACAAAGGGCCCCTTGGCTGCTACTCTGATTAATACTCTCATTGCCCGGCCTGTCAGTTTAGGTGACCATGTCTTGGTAGGTTTGCAGTTGTGCCATACTCTTTTCATTTTCGGATGATGGATTGAACAGTGCTGCGTGAGATGTTCAAAGCTTGGGATATTTTTTATAACCTAACTCTGCTTCTAATGTCTCCTCAACTTTATCCCTGACCTGTCTGGTGTGTTCCTTGGCCTTAATGATGCTGTTTGTTCACTAAGATTCTCTAACAAACTTCAAAGGGCTTCAGAGAACAGCTGTATTTATAATGAGATTAGATTACACAGAGGTGGACTCTATTTGCTAAGTATGTGACTTCTGAAGGCAATTGGTTCCACTAGATTTTAGTTAGGGGGTATTAGAGTAAAGGGGGAAACATACAAAGAAATATAGGAAACATGCACCCTTTTATATATCCCATATGTATGTGGAGACAGGGCTATTGGGCAGGCCAGGATCCCACATTTTTCACAGAACCCAGAAGTGGTTCACATGCATGTTTTTACTGAACTTAAAGGATCACTAAAGGAAAAAAATGTTTTTGTCAAAAATGACTGTTTACAGGGTATAGAGACATAAAAGTTAACTGATCCCTTTTAAAAATGATTAAAAATAGATAAAAATCAGGGGCGTGTCCAAGATGGCGCTGGGAGCGGACGTGTAGTCGCTGAGCTCCCGCTCTGAGATCCTTATCTGCCTCGATCCGTGTGTGGAATCCGGGCTAAGGCTTCGCCTCTTCTCCCCCTGGCTCCCGGGGAATGCGCCGGAACAACAAGGGCTGCCGGACGCGCCGTCACACCACTGCTGCGGCTACTCCGCCGAAGCCTGGGCCTACAGTGCAGGCCGTCACACGCCGCATGGCGTCTCAAGTGGACAATTCGATCCGATCTCCACCTGCCAATCCGCCCTCACGGTCAAAATCGACCACGTCCAGGTGGAAACGGCGCTCATACGCCGCGACCTAGACTCGTTCCGGGACCACGTGTCGGAGGCGGAGAGACGGGTCTCGGACCTGGAGGATATCCAGAGGGACCACCATACTGACATCCAGTTGCTGAAGGCCAGAGTAAAGGTCCTGGAGCATAGGGCGGAAGATGCCGAAAATAGAAACCGCCGCAACAACCTGAGGGTCCTCGGCCTGCCGGAGGGGGTGGAAGGTACGGATCCGGTGGCCTTTATGGAACGGATTCTCCCGGTTATACTCCCGGGCACCCGATTCTCCCCCTACTACTCCATAGAAAGGGCCCACCGCATACCAGCGACCAGAGGCCCGGTGGGGGCCCCCCCACGCACCTTCATTTTCAAGCTCCTTCACTACCGGGACCGAGATACCATCCTCCGGGCCGCACGTCTGCAGGGGGACCTCAAGTTCCAGAACACAAGACTCCTGATATTCCCGGACTATTCGGTGGAAACACAGCGGCAGCGTACCATGCTGAGAGACCGCGGTGTCAAGTACAGCATGCTTTTCCCCGCACGACTCCGGGTCCAGGATGGAGAGAGGGTGCTATTCTTCACCTCCCCGAGGGATGCTGCGGCCTGGGCAGAATCCCTGCCACGTTGACCGAGCTGTCACACTTGCTCTCCTGCTCTCTTCTACGGATGACTGTGAGTAACTACCCTGCGGGGGCTCCCCATGGGGGGTGAGGGGCATGATATGCCTGTCCCGGGGGGTCTGTCTGGCTCCCGGGCTCGGGGGTCACCTTATCCCCCTATATGACTTGCAGGCTTGTTGACTGTCCCCGCCCGGATGGCGACCACGGACCTCCTGTGTTCCGGCGGCACCGTGAGGACTTCCCCCCCTCACTTTTTATTATTGTCCTCCATTTTCCCCCCGTTCTTTGGTTTTTGTGGGGGGTGGCTGGGAGGGTTATGGCCCCATCCTCTGCCTTAGACTCCCAATTGACCCTCCCCTTGCTCTCTCTTGCTGGTGGCCCGGCTGCGGCGGTTGGAATCCTTCCCCCCCCCAATTTCTACCTCCCGCTGACTTTTTGGATGGGGGTTCCCCCCCCTTTTTTCCGCAGGAGATCTGAACTACTACTGTTTACATTGTCTCCCCCGTTGGGGAGTTTTTGGTCCTCCTTTTTCCCCTTTTTTCTTTTACCCAAGTACTGCGCCCCCAGGGCTCCGGGTGTTCTACACACTTTATCCTTCTGCGGATACTCAGGTTCACTGACTGTTCTGGTTAACAGAGGTGGGTAACCGCTTGTTCATTGCCCTCGTATCCAGCCTGAGGGCTGGGATCTGTTTTGGGATGCAAGCTCTCCTCCACGTTGGGGGGGTGGGGACCCTTCCTCTGGCCACGCGCTGGCCGGGGTGAATGGTCCGGACTGTATATGTTTACTTGCTCCTTTTTTGATCTTCCTGGGGGACTACCATGGCTACTCTTGATGTCCTCTCCTGGAACACACGGGGCCTTAATTCCCCGATTAAATGGTCTCTCGTTTTTCAGTTTATTAAGAAGCACAGCCCTCATGTTTGTGTGTTGCAGGAGACACATCTGGTGGGTAGCAGAACTCTCAGCCTTAAAAAACCTTGGGTGGGCCACCATTACCACTCAACGTACTCCACCTACGCCAGGGGGGTTAGTGTCCTGGTACTCAAATCACTACCTTTCAAGCTCCTCGATTTGGTTCTTGACCCGGATGGTAGGTTTGTGCTGGTTCACGCCCTGATTTACAATATCCCGTGGGTTCTGGTGGGTCTGTATCTGCCCCCCCTGCTTCCCTGGGGGTCCTGGGAGTACTTGCGGCCAAGTTGGCGCAGTTTCCCTGTGACAATGTGGTCCTGATGGGTGATTTCAACCTGGTCCCGGACACTGGTATGGACAGGTTCGCCTCATCAGGCACTACTCGCCAGGGATTGGCAGAGTGGGTGGACACATATGGGCTCACGGACGTCTGGCGGTGGAGGAACCCGGATTCTCGGGCCTTCACCTGCCATTCGGCCACCCACAGATCCTTCTCTCTAATCGACTTGGCTTATGTCGGGGCGTCGGTTCTGCCCAAAGTACGAGACATTACTATCCTTCCTCGTGGGATTTCGGACCACGCCCCCCTGCTTCTTTCACTGACTCTCACGACTGACCCGACTGACACCCTCTGGAGACTTTCCAGATTCTGGGTCTCCGACCCGGAGGTGGAACCCAGGTTCCATGACACCCTCCGCGCCTACTGGGCGGACAACCCGGGCACAGCGGCGGACACCGTGGTGTGGGACGCCTTTAAGGCCTCCTCCCGAGGTCACTACCAGTCAATCATAGCGGGGGTCCGGAGGGAACGTAGGGCCGAGGTCACTGATGTGGAGGGGGAAGCGGTTAGGCAGGAGGCCCTATATGTTCGTACTCGTGAGCCCCACTACTACTCCCGCCTCCAATTTCTGACGCAGCAGGCAGTTCTTTTGCGTACGGCTCTGACACAGAAAAAGCTACTCTACCAGTCTCAACGCATATTTGAACAGGGGGAACCGACGGGGAGACTTTTGGCCTGGCTCTCTAGGGAGCAGTCGGGTTTGTCCGCCATAGCTCAGATTAGGGATGGGGGGGGCCCTCCACTCCACTTCACGGGAGATCCTTCTCCTTGGGGAGAGGAACTAGGCAGGGCTGCCCACTGTCACCGGCATTATTTGCACTGGCTTTGGAGCCGTTGGCCGCGCACATCCGGCGAGACCCGGGGATCCGAGGGGTCAAGGTGGGTCCTCTGGAGGAGAAACTCTCGCTCTATGCCGACGATGCCCTGTTCTACTTGGCAGATGCTTCTGCCTCCCTCCGTAATGCGCTGGCGCATTTTGAGTTGTCACTATCCCGAAGTCCTTCTTTCGACGCCTGGAAAGTGTAGTGATGGCGTTTGTGTGGGCGGGTAGTCCTCCCCGGGTAGCAAAACGCACTCTCTATCTTCCCCTGTCCGGGGGTGGGTTGGCCCTCCCCAACTTTATTGCATACTACTGGGCGGCGGTTCTAGTAACGGTCCGATGGTGGTTCTCTCAATCACGACTGAACCCGGCGGTCACCTTAGAAGCGGCCATCCTGGGTTCCTACGCTGCCTTATCCAACCTGGTATTTCGGGGGCGTAGGGCCCACCCCTCTGTCACGGGGCCCATGGCGACTGTTATCCGAGTGTGGGCGACCTCCAGGGCCCGAATGTCGAAGCCTAACACCGTCTCCCGGCACACCCCACTTTGGGGTAACCCTCTTCTCCCGCACCTGAACACGGTCCCCGACCCGGTGGTCTGGGCTCGGCGGGGCATCCTTACCCTACGGCATGTCATGCCGGGGGGCGAGCTGATGCCCTTCCGGGAGCTGAGCCGGCTACACAAGCTTCCATCCTCCCTCGCTTTTAGGTACGCACAACTTAGACACGCACTGGCTGCCCAGTTACCGGAACCGGTGACGCTCGAGTCGGACTCGATAGAGCGCCTCCTGATCTCGGGCATCATGGGGAAGCCTCTCTCGTCCCTCTACCTACGTTTCACGGTGGCTTACGACACGAGCACGGCAGGGGTCCTGGCCAAATGGAATGCTGATATCCCGGACCTAGACAAGGAAATTTGGGAGGAGTGTGTCTCTTCCTTTCTTCTGTCCATGATTGCCTCTAGAGACCGATTTATACAACTAAAATGTTTGCATCGGGCCTGTTACACCCCGCAGAGACTGGCTAGGATCTACCCCTCCAGGAGCCCCAGGTGCACTAGGTGCCTGGTGGATACGGGCTCGTTCCTTCACATGGTCTGGTCCTGCCCTGGGCTAGCTTCATACTGGAGGGGGGTGGCGGAGGTCCTATCGGATCGCTGTGGGGTGGAATTTACACTGGACCCGAAAGTGTTCCTCCTTAGTTACCTGGGTGAGGTTGAGGGTGACAGGTACACCAAACTGAGTATCACTTTTGCATTATTCTACGCCAGAAGGGAGATCCTGCTTTGCTGGCGGGGCACTGAGCTTCCCACAGTGTCCTCCTGGCTGGCTACGATCCACAGGGTTCTCCCACTCTATAAACCAACGTATGAGAGCAGAAACTGTCCAGCGAAATTTGAAAAAATCTGGTCGGGGTGGGTTGACTATTCTGGCTTATCTGTTAACAGTCCCCCTGTGATGCCTCCTGATTGAGGTGTTCGGTGGGCTGCTGCCCCCCCCCCTTTCCCCCCTGCCTTTCGCCTCGTTGTCTCCCCCCCTCCTATATCCCCCTCTCCCCCCCGCATTGGGGGTCGGGGGGGGGGGTTGGTGGTGCGGGGGGGACACCCGTATGAGATCTGGCTAGAGTGAATAACCCGAATCTGGCAATGTTGTTATTTATGATGTTTACCCTATAAATTGTATAACCGACCTGTTATCTCACCAGGGAAATACTGTGTAGCTGCTGTGATGCCTTGACTTCGTGCAATCATTCTTTTACCTCTGTGGCTTGTACTGTCATTGTTTTGTATGTGTATTTGTTGTTTGTCTTCAAAATAAAAAAACTTTCACTGTTAAAAAAAAAAAAATAGATAAAAATCAATCATATAATGTGCCTGCAGTTTAGTTTCACTTTTAAACTGGTTTCATGTTTCTGTGAAGTAGAGAGACACACAGAACTAAAACAAACAAATCCAGGGCAGTGTTTTGTTTTTAAAATTAATCTGACAGCTTGGACCACAGTGAAAAGCTGCCATGAGATTTTTCATAAGGAGCCAGACAAGCAGGAAGTGTGGAGATCAGAGCAGAATTACAGCAACTTCAAAACTAACAATGGGGACATGAAACCAGGACTGCAGTAAGGTAAAGGAAGCTATTTAGCTTCCTTTACCTTACTGCAAAAAATCCTTTAGTGATCCTTTAATTGTAAGGTCACATGCTCTAAGGCAGTGGTTCTCAACCTGGGGGTTGGGACCCCCTCGGGGGTCGAATGATGATTTGCCAGGGGTCACCAAATCCTGGGCTGTTACTGAAGCCCACACTGCAGGCTTTTTGCGGCCGCCCAGCAGGGCTGTCCCTGGAGCTTGTGGCCAGCCAGTTGGGCTGTTCCTGAAGCCCGTGGCTGCCCACTCAGCTTCTTCGTAGCCGCCCATTCAGTTCACGGCATGGCTTTGGAGGTGGGGCAGAGTAGAGGTCAGCTGACTGGTGAGGAATGTGAAGAGGAAGGGGCTGTAGGAGAACCTATCTCTAGATTTCGGCATTGGTGTCAGCACCAAGTCAGAGACACAGTGAGTAACACTACCTGTGATTATAGTGGGGACTTCTAATGGCAACTACAGTTCTCAGATCAGCAGATGCCCTTGATTAAGAGCACCTAAGTTGGCTAATCGGAACTCCCCCCAGCATTGCCACTCATCCCAACTCTCCCGACCCCCAACCAAGGAGAAAGAGAAGGAAAAAAATAGAGAATACATGGAAGGAAGAGGAAAAGAGGGGGAGGAACAAAGAAAAAATGAGAGGAAGAATAAGAGAACAAGAAAGACCACTAGAGAGAGGGATGGGGAAAAAAAACAAGAAATTAGGATAGAGAGAGATAATAGATAAAGAAAGGAGAACAAAGAGAAAGAGTAGTACATCCCAAAATGTACCATAAGGTGTTTTAAAACTGAACGAGTGGAAGGGATTCAGGGAGCGCTAAATGTCCGTGGGTTAGGGGCACAAATTACTTGTCTTGCCTTGAGTTCTGACAACCCACGCTACAAAAATAATTTTACTGTTAGGGGTCCCCACAACTTTGGAAATGTTTTCAAGGGGTCACGGCACTAGAAAGGTTGAGAACCACTGCTCTAAGGTGAGCAAATTCACATGTGAGCACCAGTGTGTGGTCACGTGAACACATTTGGATCACTATGACAAGATTTAATTATGATTATGTTTGAAATAGACTTCATGATTTAATCATGTTGCATTGATTCATGAGATTCATTATCAGTACAGTATATACTTGTGCACTACAGCACTTCCCACATGTAACTTTATTTATACGTTTGGATTATCATAATATGTTTGTAATGGATTTTATGATGTACAGTGGGGAGAACAAGTATTTGATACACTGCCGATTTTGCAGGTTTTCATACTTACAAAGCATGTAGAAGTCTGTACTTTTTATCAAATGTACTTTTCAACTGTGAGAGACGGAATCTAAAACAAAAATCCAGAAAATCACATTGTATGATTTTTAAATAATGAATTTGCATTTTATTGCATGACAAAAGTTTTGATCACCTACGAACCAGTAAGAATTCCGGCTCTCACAGACCTGTTAATCTTTTCTTTAGGAAGCCCTCATGTTCTCCATTCATTACCTGTATTAACTGCACCTGATTGTACTCGTTACCTGTATAAAAGACACCTGTCCACACTCAATCAAACAGACTCCAACCTCTCCACAATTGCCAAAACCAGAGAGCTGTGTAAGGACATTAGGGATAAAATTGCAGACCTGCACAAGGCTGGGATGGGCTACAGGACAATAGGCAAGCAGCTTGGGGAGAAGGCAACAACTGTTGGCGCAATTATTAGAAAATGGAAGAAGTTCGAGATGACGGTCAATTTTCCTCGGTCTGGGGCTCAATGCAAGATCTCACCTTGTGGGGCATTAATGATCATGAGGAAGGTGAGGGATCAGCCCAGAACTACATGGCAGGACCTGGTCAATGACCTGAAGAGAGCTGGGACCACAGTCTCAAAGAAAACCATTAGTAACACATTGCGCCATCATGGATTAAAATCCTGCAATGCATACAAGGTTCCCCTGCTCAAGCCAGCGCATGTCCAGGCCCATCTGAAGTTTGCCAATGACCCTCTGGATTATCCAGAGGAGGAATAGGAGAAGGTCATGTGGTCTGATGAGATCTTGGCCAACAACCTCCTTCCCTCAGTAAGAGCATTGAAGATGGGTTGTCGCTGGGTCTTCCAGCATGACAACGACCCAAAACACACAGCCAGGGCAACTAAGGAGTGACTCCGTAAGAAGCATCTCAAGGTCCTGGAGTGGCCTAGCCAGTCTCCAGACCTGAACCCATTAGAAAATCTTTGGAGGGAGCTGAAAGTCAGTATTGCCCCGAAACCTGAAGGATCTGGAGAATCTCTGTATGGAGGAATAGGGCAAAATCCCTGCTGCAGTGAGTGCAAAACTGATCAAGAACTACAGGAAACGTATGATCTCTGCAATGGCAAATAATGGTTTCTGTACCAAATATCAAGTTTTGCTTTTCTGATGTATTAAATACTTTTTTTTGTTTTAGATTCCGTCTCTCACAGTTAGAGAGTACCGATTATAAAAATTACGGCCTTTACATGCTTTGTAAGTAGCAAAACCTGCAAAATCGTCAGTGTATCAAATACTTGTTCTTTCCACTGTAATTATGCTGTTTCGATTCACAAGATTCATTAATGGTATATTATCTGCTAGTGTTGAGCGGAATACGCCATATTCGATTTCGCGATATTTCACGAATATATAGAAGAATATTCTTGAAATATTCGTTAATATCGAATATTCGTGATATTTTATCAAAAAATATTTTTTGCGAAATTTCGCTAATGCGAAATTGATTGCGAAATTCTCGTCCGCGCATGCGCGCGAACAACACGCGAAAACGGAGATCATTTCCTGGATCTTTGCCAGTCTATTTTCGGATCGTTATTTTATTCGTTAGTTTATATGACTAAACTAAAGCTAATTTTTATTTTTATTTTTACACTGACTGACAAGGACAAAGACGAGGACTACAAATAATAAACTTATATGCACTAAACACTAAGGGCCAGATTCTCAGAGGCGTTACGACGGAGTATCTCAGATACCCCGTCGTATCGCCTTTTTTTTGTCCTCGTATCTATGCGAGTGATGCTTAGCATCACTTTTGCATAGATACGCTTCTACATCCGACAAGTGTAAAAGCATTACACTTTCGGATCGTAGGTGTAATGACAACTCCGGCCACTAGGTGGCCTTCACGTTAGTTTTTCATTTGCATATGCAAATGAGGCTAGTACGGCGATTCCCGATCGCTTTTACGCCGCCCCGTCGTCGCGTACGTCGTTTGCGGACTCGTAAGGTTACCCCAGCTTCTATGTGGAGTAACCTTATGAAGTTCCGTCGGATGCCGTCGGGTGCCGTCGGACGCCATGTTAAGTATGGCGTCGGGTCAGCGTCGGCTTTTTCCGTCGCTTACGTCGTTTTACTAACTCGTTCGCGAATAGGGACTTGCGTAAATGACGCTCACGTCGTTTTGACGTCGGTTTCAACGACGCTTCCCGACGTGAGCTGGAGCATGCGCACTGGGCTTTTTCCCCGGCCGGCGCATGCGCAGTTCGTTCGACGCGGGGGCGCGCTTAATTTAAATACAAGCCGCCCCATTTGAATTGCGCGGGTTTACGCTTGGCGATTTACGAGACGCCGGCGAAAACTACGGAGCAAGTGCTTTGAGAATAAAGCACTTGCTCTAGTACGCAGCGGCGGCGTAGTGTAAATGGCTTACGCTACGCCGCCGAAAATATATGAGAATCTGGCCCTCACTCTACTTACACAAACTTATATGACTAAACTAAAGCAAATTTTTTTTTGTTTTTGTTTTTTTTATACACAAAACACAGAGACTAAACACACACTAAACTAAGCTACCTTAAAGAAATGTACACTTACACTAACTACACAGAAATCTATCTAACACTAAGCTACACTAACCTGGACAAAACAACACAAATCTGAGCTTTTAGAAAAGCTGTTGGGTCTTTTGCTTTGAAAAAAGCATTTGGTTTTAGAAGCAGGAAACTCAGAACTGAAAGCACTATAGGAAGCACAATGCTAAGCTCTAAGATCGCAATACACAGGAAAAACGCACAGAAACACTCCACTCTCTCTAGCCACCTTGTGAATCTGCACTGAAATACTGCTGGGAGTGATCTTATATAATGGTCATGAAGGCAAGCTCCTATTGGTTGCTATGGAGGTTGCTAACCTCTGACAACTGTGGTAGGAGAACTCTGATTGGCTCTGATGCAAAAGAAGGGCAGAGAAAGTATTCGCGAATATTCGTAATAGGAATATTCGCATTGCGAATATTCGGCAACATAAAAGGATTGCCTCAGCTACTCGGCCCAGGGTCTCTAATCATACCAGCAATGCTTTTAGACGTCGATGGAGATCACTAGGATATGATCTGTTTTAAAAATAAATTTGAAAAAATACGAATATTCGCAATAGCGAATATTCACCGCGATATTCGAGTTATTCGCGAATACTCGAATATGCAATATTCGTAACGAATATTCGCAATGCGAATATTCTTGATCAACACTATTATCTGCATGCACTATAGCACTTTATCTGACTATTGTAATTTTATTCATTCATATTTGCATATGTATCGATCAGAGAAAAGAGCAGTTAGTCTAGGAGCGAGTATCTTAGCACATTTAGAATAAAATTCTGTGGGCAAGCCATCTGCATGGAAGTCTTTCCACCCTGTAATCCCTCTATGGTGGCCTTAACCTCCTCCAAGGTCATATCCGCTTCTAGCCTATTCTATGAAGAATCATCCAGCATAGAGAATGGAATAGTATCCAGGAACTCCTGTAACTCAGAGGGGGAAAACTGTGCTCTGTATGTGTACACCTTCTAAAAAAACTCCTAATAATATTCTCCTCAGGGGATATAACCAGCAAGCCTCACACATCGCAGATACTCACAATATGTGTGGAGGCCATCTGCCCTTTGGCCAACCAGGCCAGTAGGCAAATGTTTTTATCACTGTGTTCAAACACTCTTTAAGCAAAGTATAACATGAATTTCTTCATTTGCTCAATTATTTAACCACTTAACCACCAGCCGCTGTCAAATAACGGCGGCAAGGTGGTTGCTTAACTCTGGGATCACGTTATATAACGTGATCCCAGAATCACGCTACCGCGCGCCCCCTGGGGCGCGCACCCGGGAATGTCCGTGACCGCCGGGTCACTGATAGTGGCCGTTTACCACGTGATCGCTCCGTCCAATGACGGAGCGATCACATGTAAACAAACCAGCGTCATTTGACTGTGCATTAACCCCTGCAATACTCTTCCTTCCCTGCGCAATACTCTGCAATACCCCCTGCGCCGAACTCTGCAATACCCCCTGCGCCATACTCTGCAATACCCCCTGCGCCAGTACTCTGCAATACCTCCTGCGCCAGTACTCTGCAATACCCCCTGCGCCATACTCTGCAATACCCCCTGCGCCATACTCTGCAATACCCCCGTGCAATACCCTGCAATACCCACGCGCAATACCCTGCAATACCCCCGCGCAATACACTGCAATACCCCCACGCAATACTCTGCAATACCCCCGTGCAATACTCTGAAATACCCTGGCCAGTACTCTGCAGTACCCCCGCACAATACTCTGCAGTACCCCTGCACAATACTCTGCAGTACCCACGCACAATACTCTGCAGTACCCCCGCACAATACTCTGCAGTACCCCCGCACAATACTCTGCAGTACCCCCGCACAATACTCTGCAGTTCCCCCGCTCAATACTCTGCAATACCCCCGCACAATACTCTGCAATACCCCCGCACAATACTCTGCAGTACCCCCGGCACAATACTCTGCAGTACCCCCTGCACAATACCCCCGCACAATACTCGGCAATACCCCCGGCACAATACTTTGCAATACCCCCTGCACAATACTCTGCAATACCCCCCGCACAATACTCTGCAATACCCCTCCGCAATACTCCCTGCGCAATACTCCCTGCGCAATACTCCCTGCGCAATACTCTGCGATCGTTTTTTTCAGGCTTCCCAGCCTAGAGGTGAGATGTGGGGTCTTATTGACCCCATATCATACTGTAAAGAGGACCTGTCATGCCATATTCCTATTACAAGGGATGTTTACATTCCTTGTAATATGAATAAAAGTAATCAAAACATTTATTTTTGGGGAAAAACGTGTCAAACTAAAATAAATAAAGTGAACAATAAAAATAAAATAAAAATTACAGTGCCCCTGTACCCGTGTGCTCGTATACAGACGCGACCGCACACGCAAGTCCCGCCCACATATGAAAACGGTGTTCAAACCACACATGTGAGGTATCGCTGCGAACGTTAGAGCGAGAGCAATAATTTTGGCCCTAGAGCTCCTCTCCAACTAAAAAGATGTAACCAGTAAAAACAGTTAAAGCATGGGGATTTTTAAGTAGCGAAGTTTGGCGCCATTCCACAAGCGTGTGCAATATTGAAGGGTGACATCTTGGGTATCTATTTACTCGACGTAACTTCATCTATCATATTATGCAAAAACATTGGGCTAACTTTACTGTTTTTTTTTTTAAAGCACAAAACTGTTTTATTTCCAAAAAAACGCGTTAGAAAATTGCTGTGCAAATACCATGCACGATAAAAAGTTGCAACGACCGCCATTGTATTCTCTAGGGTCTTTGCTAAAAAAGCATATATAATGTTTTGTGGTTCTATGTAATTTTCTAGCAAATAAATGATGATTTTTACATGTAGGAGAGAAATGTCAGAATTGGCCTGGGTGCTCCAGAACGCCTGATGGTGCTCCCTACATGTTGGGCCTCTGTATGTGGCCACGCTGTGTAAAAGTCTCACACATGTGGTATCGCCATACTCGGGAGAAATAGCAGAATGTGTTTTGGGGTGTAATTTGTGGTATACATATGCTGTGTGTGAGAAATAACCCGCTAATATGAAAAAAAAAAAAAATCTTGATTTTGCAAAGAATAGTGCGAAAAAATGACATCTTCAAAAAACTCGCAATGCCTCTTTCTAAATACCTTGGAATGTCTTCTTTCCAAAAAGGGGTCATTTGGGGGGTATTTGTACTTTTCTGGCATGTTAGGGTCTCAAGAAATGAGAGAGGCTGTAGCCCCGTACACACAGCCGAGGTTCTCGGCAGAAACCAGCGAGAACCTCGCTGGCATCCTGATTCTGCCGAGAACCTTGGCCGTGTGTACGGATTCGGCGAGTATCCCGTCGGGAATGCCGTCGAGCCAAAATAGAGAGCAGGTTCTCTATTTGCTTCGCGGCCCGTCGGGATGAATGGCTGGTCGCCCTTCCCGATGGGATGGTCGCCAAATCTGACGGCCGGGCGAGAACCTCGATGGGTGGAACGATGTGTTCTGCCCGTCGAGGTTCTCTGCCGTGTGTACGGGTCCTGACAGTACATCAGATGTGATCAAATTGATAAATTTTCAGTAATTGTTACCATAGCTTGTAGACCCTATAACTTTTACCCAGACTAAATAATATCCAATTTTTTTTGTTTTATTACCAAAGATATGTAGCAGTATACATTTTAGGCCAAATTTATGAAGAAAAATTCATTTTTTGCAAAATTTTATAATAGAAATGAAGAAAAATTTATTTTTTTACAAAATTTTCGTTCTTTTTTCATTTATAGCGAAAAAAATAAAAACCGCAGAGGTGATCAAATATCACCAAAAGAAATCTCTATTTGTGGGAAAAAAAGGACAACAATTTAATTTGGTTACAGTGTTGTATGATTGAGTTATTGTCATTCAAACTGTGAGAGCACCGAAAGCTGAAAATTGGTCTGGTTATTAAGGGGGTTTAAGTGCCCAGTGGTCAAGTGGTTAAATAAAAAGCTCACTTAACACCCATTGCCAGACCTAGTGCACTAGTAGGAGAATCAACATACGCAGCCTCATACCTCTGAGCTTCCATTTCCAGGATCTTCAAAGAACGAGCTGTCCCCCTCTGCATTGAAGAAATCCAGTTTATATATTCCCCCATAACCCAAGACTTTATAGCATCCCATAAACCCTTAGTGTTAGCAGACTCCTCATTGAGAACCCAGTAGTTACAGATGGCTGAAAGGAGAGGTTCCTAAATTTTGGTCTTTAACGCCCAGTACCTGCAGAGATGCCACAGCCCCAAGCCCAGGGGGTTAGATAATGTCAGGATAAGGCAAAGAGAGGCATGATCGGAAACTCCCCTAGACAGATGTTGGGGCTCTCTCATCCACTGAACGGTTGTTGAGGAGGCAAAATGTGTACGGGATAATGCTCTATACATGATTGAGTGACAGCTATGATCCTTACGTGGAGGGTGAAAGTGGAAGCATCTGTTAACGTAAAAGTAGATGCTCATTGCTGTAGATCAGCATATGGACGAGCAGTGGAGTGAAGTCTGTCCAGGTCATGGAAAAGAACCATGTTAAAGTCCCCAAAGAAGAAGATCTCAGAGGTGTCATATTTCAATAGTATGTGTATTAGATCATACAAAACTTGTACATTTGCAGGGGGAGGTGAATATAAACCCACTGATACCAAATGTTTGTCATAGATAAGAGCATGTAGGATCACAGTTCTGCCCTCAGTCCATGCTTACCCCCAGCAACTAAAACGGGAGGAATCTGCAGATTAGGATGCTGATTTCCCTAGCATAATCTTAGTATGTGGCATGATAGTGGGCTCCCACCCATGATTTATGGAGACCAAGGATTTTGGATACCACCACATGGGTCTCCTGAAGAATGCATACATGTGGAGCAGTTTTCTGCAGAAATTGAAATACTAGGGATCTTTAAATAAACCAAATTAAGGACCTGGACATTCCATGATGTTATGTATATTCAGGACATATGTATATCCAGTAAGCATTGACCCAGAAGACAGAGCACCAGCCCAACAGTCTCCGGACTCCGTA
Source organism: Rana kukunoris (assembly GCA_029574335.1). Classification (NCBI taxonomy): domain Eukaryota; kingdom Metazoa; phylum Chordata; class Amphibia; order Anura; family Ranidae; genus Rana; species Rana kukunoris. The sequence continues at coordinate 109,267,854 of CM056054.1, forward strand.
GATATGTGCTAGATATTTAAAGTAAGAAAATAACAACATATCATTACAGAACTTAAAGGATGCAACAGGGCTCCAGTGGAGAACATTTTCCACTATAAAAAAATTCCCCATAAAGACTGCAATATCAGCATAACTAGCCCCTTACCCTGCATTAACAAAATGTGTGCGAATTGCATACACTCCCAAACTCTTAACATGAACCCAAGCAAAACTAGGGAGGGCGCAAAACCTTAGGCAGCTAGAAAGTTTAGAGACTCCAGCAGGTCACCATAGAAATGCTGTGAGAAATATCCAGCTCTGGGAAACCTGGGCAAGCGAAGATAGATATCTTTGCCGAAAAAGAAAACAGACGGTCCAAACCAGCTCGGCATATGAAGATAGATTACACATGAAAGATCTTTCATAGACATCATGTGGGGAACCTCCAGTAACATGAAAGGGGTCAGAGCTGAAGGCGGAGGTATGATCCAGACACATGTGCAACAGCTTGACCGAGGTACGAGTAAAACAGTATTATGCTTCAGACCACGCAGGGCCACAGGAAATGTGAAATAAAGCACCATAGATAAACGTAGCAGGAAAATGGTAGCTAAGTATATCATAGTAGATTAGTGATGAGGTGGCAGAGTATCCAACCAAAAAGCAGCATCCCGCAGGGAGGTAAATAACTGAATGGTCTCCCCAATCCATGACTCTAAGTTTGGCCTGCAGTGCCATTTTCACTTGATCAATTGACTTGCGGGGCGTTTGCGCTTCGACTGAGTAATCGGGAGAAAAAGAGCAGTTTACTGTTCTGGCATTTCAACTCACCGGCCAAGCAAGCAGCACAGAGGGCCTCATCCCTGTCCATAATGTTAATCAGTGGGAATATCAGGGTGCAAGGAATGGAGCACTGGGGTCCAGGTGTAGGCGGATGAACCCATTCTCACAGTGTAATAAGGGGGAAATTGAGCATCTGGTGAAGGGTTCTAAGCAGCTTCTTCACAAAGACAATCAGATTTTTACCTTCCAAACCTTCAGGTAGTCCCACAATCTGCAAGTTGTTCCTCCAATTTCTGTTTTCTGCAAGTTGTTCCTCCACCAATTTCTGTTTCTAGGGCCTGCATCTTGGTCCACTACTTATATTCTAGAGGGCCTAGAGGACCTGGTGGTCTACAGAGCATAGATAGAGGTGGTGTGTTCTGTGACAGTGTTTTCTACTTGACCGATCGCTGTCTGGTGATACAACCTTTGGCCAGCAGCGGGAACCAAAGCATTCAGCTCACGAAAGGAAGGTTCTCAGAGGAAAATGGATAGGCAGGAGATAGGAATTAGGTAGTTAGACCAGCAGTGCTCGGTACCATGCGGCTGCTCAAGTCACATCTTGAACCCTCTCTTAGGTGCATTTAGACACATTTACATCAAGCGTTTTTTCTGCCAAAACCCTGAAGTTCCTGGAACACTGGCTGTGATTTTTTCTTTTTTTTGCCTCTAAATTCCTCTAAATGCTTTTGTGTGCATGGACATATAGGCTAACCAAAAGAATTTTTTTATTAAACATTTTTCCACAACATACATATATATAAAAAAACATAAACGTTGGTACGATAACATACGGACAATAACAAACATGAACATTAGTACAATAATATACAAACATCTACATATACATGGGGCCAGATTCAGGAACAGTTAGGCTGGCGGATCCAGAGATCCGCCAGCCTAACTGTCACTTTGAGCCGGCGTTTTTGTTTTCTGTAACCAGAAAACAAGAAACGCCGGGTTGAAGCTCCGATGCGATCAGCGTAACTGAGTTTCGCCATCGCATCGTTACTTCCCGCCGATTTCCGCTCAAAAAATATGTTAATGAGCGGAAATCGGCAATTCACGAGCGAATTCCGTCGCGACGCAATGACGGTACGACGTTTCCGGAAGGGATACGCGGCGCGAAGATATACCTACATGGGGTTGGAGTATCCTATGTTAGGTATAGGCGTCGTCATCGCGTCGGGAAAAAAAAAATCACGTCGCTTGCGTACAAAGATCATGAATGGGGATGTGACGTCATTGACGTTCATTCACAGAATTTGGAGCATGCGCACGGGGATGCTTTGACACTCGACGCATGCGCAGTACGTTCGCAGCGGGATCGCGCTTAGTTTAAATACTACACGCCCCGTACCCGCCCAATTTGAATTCCGCCGGCTCATTTTCGTTACGCTGCCGCAACTGTAGGAGCAAGTGCTTCGTGAATAACAGCACTTGCTGCTAAAATTTCGGCAGAGTAACGTAAATGAGAAGCGTTACTCTGGAGCAAAGATGCTCCCATCTACCTGAATCTGGCCCATGGTCTTCTTGTGGTCCCCTTATCTATTAGTCTATAATGGCACCGGCTATCTGCCTAGCGTACCCCTACCTTAAACCCATTCCCTTAATTAACTTTATTAGATCTCCAAAATAAGCTCCAGGTCTGGGAGAGGTAAGGTAAAGGGAGAGAGAGAGAAGAAAAAATAAAAAATAAAATTGTGAGTTTAAAGGGACTATATTGTCACTGTCCTCATCTTCTTAGTGCGAGTAGAGGCAAAAAAAAAAAAAAACATTGTGTGGTCTAACTTTCCCTGTGATTATTAGGGGGGCCCTACTGCCCCATATCTCTCCTCTAAACAAAATTAGATAAATATAAAACGGAGAGAAGAAGAGGAAAAAAAAAAGGGGAGAACTCCCCTTTTTGTTTGTGTGATGGGATCAGTCTGACTCCCACATTCCAATAGGAGTGTAAACGTGTGTGATATATTTATGTGACTATTCTTGCTTACCCTATATAATGGGAATTTTAAAGCATTGTGAGTTTTTTTTTTAACAGAAAAAGTTTTTATTGTCTTTTCAAACAAACAACAAACATACACACAAACCAATGACAGTACAGAGATTACAGAGGTAACGGAATGATTGTACCAGAGCATATCAAAGAAAAACATAAATTACACACATAACCGGTGATATAGAAAGCTAAGGAGACACAGACAACCCTGCCCCCACAGTTGTAAATATTAGTCGCCACTCGTGAGGCCACCCCCCGCAAGGGTAGGGTGGAGAACCATCAGGGTACCCCCTCCAGCACCACCAACCCCCGCCCCCCAGAAAAGGGGAGGACGAGGGGGGGAGGATCGGAGGGGGGGGGCGACTCGAAGGAGGGGATGGGGAGAGGGGGGGACAAGGAGAAGGTGAGGGGGGAGGAGGGAGGGGGAGGGGGAGAACAGCCGCCCACCACACTGTACAGATAGGATGCGCCACAGGGGGCCCGTCAGTCACTCAGCTAGATGTGTCGATCCAGTGCGACCAGATCTTGTCAAATTTTTCCGGGCAGTTTCTTCTTTCATACGTTAATCTATATAATGGGAGGACTCTGTTGATTGTTCCCAGCCAGGAGGACACAGTTGGGAGGTCAGTGCCCCGCCAACGGAGTAGGATTTCCCTCCTGGCGTAGAACAGGGCAAAGGTAATGCCCAGTTTGGTATATCTGTCGCATTCAATCTCACCCAGGTAGCTAAGGAGGAACAACTTCGGGTCCATCGTGAGTTCCATCCCGTAGCGGTTTGACAGAGTACCTGCCACCTCTCTCCAGTACGGGTCCAGTTTAGGACAGGACCAAACCATATGAATAAACGACCCAGTATCCCCCGAACACCTAGTGCACAAGGAGCTCCTGGAGGGGTAGATCTTAGCCAGTCTCTGCGGGGTGTAATAGGCCCTATGTAGGAATTTTAGTTGGATAAAGCGGTCTCTAGAGGCGATCATGGACGGGAGGAAAGAAGAGACGCATTCCTCCCAGATCTCCTCGTCCAGATCAGGAATGTCAGCGTTCCATTTGGCCAGGATTCCCACTGTGTCCGCGTCGTACGCCACCGTAAAGCGCAGGTAAAGGGACGAGAGGGGTTTCCCCATAACACCCGAAATCAGGAGGCGCTCGACCGAGTCTGACTCGAGCGCAACCGGATCCGGGAATTGGGCCGCAAGCGCGTGTCTCAGTTGTGCATATCTAAATCCCAGGGAGGAGGGGACCTTGTAGCGACGGGCTAGGTCTCGGAAAGACATCACCACACCGTCCGGCATAATATGCCGGAGGGTTAGGATGCCCCGCCGCGCCCAGACCACCGGGTCGGGGACCATGTCCAGGTGAGGAAGGAGAGGGTTCCCCCATAGCGGTGTGTGTGGGGACATTGTATTGGGCTTCAGCATACGCACCCTGGAGGACCGCCACACCCGAACCACAGTAGCCATAGGACCCGTGACCGCTGGATGAGCCCTACTCCCCCGAAACACCAGGTTAGATAAAGCAGCGTAAGAGCCCAGGATAGCCGCCTCAAGGGTCACCGCTGGGTTCTGACGCGTCTGGGAAAACCACCAACGGACTGTCACCAGGACCGCCGCCCAGTAGTAGGCAAGGAAGTTTGGGAGGACCAGACCCCCCTGGGACAGGGGGAGATAGAGGAAGCGTTTGGCAACCCGGGGAGGGCTGTTCGCCCATATGAACGCCGTCACTATGCTGTCAAGTCGTCGAAAGAAGGACTTCGGGATAATAACAGGGGTCTGGCGAAAGAAATAGAGTAGCTTTATGAGGTTACCCCGTCCGACCGGCGAGAGGGGAAGGGTACGCCAGACCGCACAACGTCCGGACAGATGTTCTAACGTCGGGAGAACATTTTTCTCCATGTATGACCTCGGCTCGAGGCCCACTCTAACCCCCAGATATGTGAACTCATCCACCCAGCGCAGGGAGGCGTGTGAGTCGGGGCGAGACAGCGATGGGTGGAGGGGAAGGAGCACTGACTTGTCCCAGTTAATTCTCACCCCCGAAAATGATGCAAATTTCTCAAAATGGGACAGTGCCTCACCGAGCGAAGCAGACGCATCCGCCAGGTACAGAAGGGCGTCGTCAGCGTAAAGTGATAATTTCTCCTCTAGGGATCCCACCTTGATCCCCCGGACCCCCGGGTCGCGTCGGATATGCGCGGCCAGGGGCTCCAGGGCCAAGGCAAATAGAGCCGGGGAAAGTGGGCAACCCTGCCTGGTCCCCCGTTCCAAGAAGAAGGGGGGCGACAGGGTCCCATTGGTGCGAATACGCGCCCTTGGACGAGCATATAGCATTTGTATCCAGGACAAAAACCGGGGTCCAAAACCGAAGCGTGACAAAACCGCCCAGAGGTAGCTCCACTCGACAGAGTCGAAGGCCTTCTCGGCGTCGAGCGAGGCCACCACGCCGGCGCCGTCCGGGGCCGCCACCGCGAGGTGAGTGTGTAAGCGACGAAGGTTAATGTCGGTCCCCCGACCCGGCATGAAGCCCGTCTGGTCTGGGTGGACCAGGGCCGTAATAACAGTGTTAAGCCTATTGGCAAGGATCTCCGCGAAGAGCTTCGCGTCGACATTGAGGAGGGAGATAGGACGATATGAGGAGCACAGGGTGGGGTCTTTACCGGCCTTGGGGATTACCACAATGACCGCGTCACACATCGAGTCCGGGAGTGCACCCAGATCCGATGCCGACGCAAACAGGGATATTAACCTAGGGGCAAGGTCTTCTCCATAAGTCTTGTAAAATTCAACCGGGAACCCATCCGGACCCGGCGTCTTACCCCCCTGCATCATTTTTAAGGCGGCCTGTATCTCCTCGAGCTGAAATGGCGCGTCCAATTTACGCGCCGTAGAGGACGTGAGGACTGGGATGTCCACCTCCTCCAGATAGGTCACTAGGTTCGGGAGGTCATACTTCACTCTAGAGGTGTACAGTTGCTGGTAATACTCCGCAAAACATCGGTTGATTTCCTGCGGAGTTGAGTGTAGGGTCCCCTCCCCATCCCTCACCTGGGCCACGGCAGATGCACCCGAGTGCTCCCTGGACAGCCAGGCCAAAAGCCTCCCCGTCCGCTCCCCTTGTTCGAAAATACGCTGAGTCTGATGAAGAAGCTTCTTCTGAGTCAAGGCTGTCCGAAGGAGGACTGCCTGTCGTGTCAGGGATTGCAAGGAGGAGTAGTGTAGCGGGTCTCGGGTGTTGACATACAGGGCCTCCTGTCGAACCGCCTCCCCTTCCACCCTGGTGAGTTCCGCCCTGCGCTCCCTCCGGACCCCCGCAATCAGGGACTGGTATTGTCCCCGGGAGGAGGCCTTAAAGGCATCCCACACCGTGTTCTCCGCGGCCGTACCCGGGTTTTCCGCCCAATAGGATCGGAGTGTATCATGAAACTTGGGCTCCACCTCCGGATCTGAGATCCAGAACCTGGAGAGCCGCCAGAGGTTGCTGGCCGGATCCGTTGTCAAAGTCAGTGATAGGAGGAGTGGGGCGTGGTCCGAGATCCCGCGAGGGAGGATAGTAATGTCACGCACCCGGGGTAGTACTGGCGTCCCCACATACGCTAAGTCAATTCGGGAGAAGGATTTATGGGTGGCTGAATGGCAGGTGAAGGCCCGAGTCCCCGGGTTCCTCCAGCGCCAAACGTCCGTGAGCCCGTACGTGTCAGCCCATTCCGCCAGTCCCTGGCGAGTGGTGCCTGATGAGGTGAACCTGTCCATACCAGTGTCTGGGACTAGGTTGAAGTCACCCATTAGGACCACATTGTCACAGGGAAACTGCGCCAACTTGGCCGCAAGTATTCCCAGGACCGCCAAGGAGGCAGGAGGGGGCAGGTACAAGCCCACCAGTACCCAGGGGAGGTTATAGATCAAAGCATGGACCAACACAAATCTGCCATCCGGGTCAAGAACTAAATCAAGGAGCTTAAAGGGGAGGGATTTGAGCACTAAAACACTAACCCCCCTGGCATAATTAGAGTAAGTGGAATGATAGTGATGGCCTACCCAGGGCTTTTTGAGGCTGAGGGTTTTGCTACCCACCAGATGCGTCTCCTGCAACACACAAACATGCGGGCTATGCTTTTTAATGAATTGGAACACTAGGGACCTCTTAACTGGGGAGTTCAGGCCCCGTGTGTTCCAGGAGAGGACATCAAGAGTAGCCATTGCAAACCACCAGGCAGATCACCACAGGGGTAGAGCTACACAGGAGCCTCCAACCATTCACCCGTGCCATCACTGGGGCGGGGGAAGGGCGTCGGCCCATCTCCAGAGCAATCAATATGCAAGAAGTCAACAGTACTGTCATAGAGCATAAAACAATCAAACATAACAGGGCGCCAACCGGGCTTCCCAACCCCCGTCCCCACCCCGCCCCCCCCCGAACATGGAGGAGGACTTGTATCCCAAAACAAACCCCAGCCCTAAGGCCGGACATGAGGGCAGTGTCCGAGCGGCTACCCGCTACTGTAGGTCAATACAGTTAGTGGTCCTGAGAATCCGCAGGAGGATGAGGTGTGTGGATCACCCGGAGACCAGGGGGTGCAGTTCTTGAGTATTAGCAACAAGGACATCCAACAGGGAGTCAAAAAAGATAAAAAATAAAAAATAAAAGGGGGAAAAACAGATGTGAGTCATTTTTTCAGGGGGAGGAGAAAAAAAAAAGGGGGGGGGGCGCCCTCCATCGAAAAGTCAGCAGGATGGGAGACATGGGGGTGGTGGAGGGGGACGGAGAGGAGGATCAGCTATAGCTCCTGGCCCACTGCTGGGGAGATGCAGCCGGGGAGGGGGGGGGGAAAGGTGGCAGCCAAACAGGGTAACAGGATGGGGTCCGGCCCTCCCAAGCCCCCAGGGACAGAGGAGGATGCCTCCGCATTGTTAGTTAGGCAGGGAAGCTGTGGTGGGGGCAGTCAGTAGGCCCCATAGCCGCATCAGGGCCCGCCAGGATCCTAAGGAACCCCCAATACCCCGGGGGGGAAACCCCTGAATAAGTTACTCACAGTCAGTTGACAAAGGTTGCAGAAGGGATGAGTCAAAGGTCTCTCAGCCAGGGAGGGATTCGGCCCAGGTCGCGGCATCTCTCGGGGAAGTGAAAAAATGGACTCTCTCACCATCTTGAACTCTGAGCCTGGCAGGGAAGAGCATGCTGTACTTGATCCCCCGTTCTCTCAGCATGGCACGGACGTGGTCAAAGGACTTGCGCTGGCGCTGTGTCTCCACCGAGTAGTCCGGGAAAATCAGGAGCCTGGCGTTCTGGTACTTGAGATCTCCTTGCAGACGCGCAGCCCTGAGAACAGTGTCCCTGTCGCGGTAGTGGAGAAACTTGAAAATAAAGGTGCGCGGCGGCGCTCCTACAGGGCCTCTGGTCGCCGGTATGCGATGGGCTCTCTCAATAGAGAAATAGTGGGAGAACCGGGCGGCCGGGAGGATAGTGGGGAGGATCTGCTCCATAAAGGCCACAGGATCGGTACCTTCTGCCCCCTCCGGGAGGCCCAGGACACGGAGATTATTGCGGCGGTTCCTGTTCTCGGCGTCTTCCGCTCTGTGTTCCAGGACCTTCACCCTGGCCTTCAAGGACTGGATGTCCGTGTGGTGATCCCTCTGGGTGTCCTCCAGGTCCGAGACCCGTCTCTCCGCCTCCGCCACGCGGTCCCTGAACGCATCCAGGTCGCGGCGTATGAGCGCTGTGTCCGCCTGGACATGGTCAATCTTGATCGTTAGGGCTAATTGGCAGGTGGAGATCGCCGCCATGAGTGCCTCAAACGCCGCCGAACCTGCCTGGATCGCGTCGTCCCGCGGGATGTCCGGATGGGACGCCATGCAGACAGAAGGGGAAGGCCGCACAGGGCCAGGCGTGTGCTTAGGCCCGGACTTCGGCGGGGTGGGCCCTGCGGCGGTGTTGCGGCGCGTCCGACAGCCCCTGCTATTCCGGCGCATTCCCCGGGAGACAAGGGAAGGATTTGCAAATAGGTGGCCCAGAATCCACACGAGGAATAAGGCAGAAAGGATTCTCAGAGCGGGAGCTCAGTCACTACACGTCCTCTCCCGTCGCCATCCTGGACACGCCCCCCAAGCATTGTGAGTTTAAGGGGACTATATTGTCCCTGTCCTCATCTTCTTAGTGCGAGGAGAGGCAAAAAAAAAAAAAAAGAATGTTGGTGAACAATCTTAAACCCTCTTCCATATGATTCACCTACTTATGTGTATGTACCTATCAACCAACACAGAGAAAAAAAAAAAAAGGGGGGGGGGGTAGCTAACTAGCTACTAAAAGTGCATGTAACTATCTTAAAAATCCCCCAGGTGGACAAACAAAAAAAAAGAAGAGAAAAAAAATAAAAATAAAGGGGGAAAAGTAAATAAGATAAAAAATAAGCGGGGGGCGTGGCCTAGCGTCGGAACGAGATGGACGTCTGATCCCTCTTCTCTGGCACCTGGTAGCAGCAAATAACACCCACGGGGGCAATATCAGCTTTAATAAGCCTGGGGAAAGGTGATCGCTGCTCCTCAACACCCAAGGAGCAGATGGAGACAGGTCAGCAAGCCCTGATTGTCATCCCAGAGATGTTCCAGGCGGAGCAGGCTGTAGGCCCCAAAGCCGCGGCCTCGAGTAAGCCTCCGATGCCGCTCGGCAGTTCTAGCACCCTCGCGGACGGCGCGATCGGCGCCCAAACAGCGCTGTCACCCCCAATCCACCTGGCACAGCAGCAGGCACAGTCCCTGAGCCTGGCAGACTTACAGGCTAATCTGCAGGCAGTCGCCATGGACATTAAAGCGTCCTTTACTGCAGCCATAACAGACATCAGGTCTGACATCCAGGGCATAGCAGCGAGGACTGGAATCATAGAACAGGCCTCAGCATGCCACTCAGAGGCCATAAAAAAAGTACAAGAAAATGCCGACATGCACCTTTCCCATATCATTGAATTGTACCGCCACTTAGAAGATCTCGAGAATAGGGGGAGGCGCCATAATATCCGGATACGGGGGGTCCCAGAAATGCCGGACCAAATACCTGTAGAACGTACTGCAGAAACTATATTTAATGACATTCTAGAAAGACCTCCTGACACCCCGATCGAGTTCGAGAGAGTCCACAGAGCCCTAAGACCCAGAGGGAGAGAAAATGACCCCCCCAGAGATATAATTTGCTGCCTGGTAAACTTCCCTCTTAAGGAAGCGATCCTGAGAAAAGCCAGGGAGAAAAACAGTGTCATCTTTAATGTCACAGAAATAAAACTCTATCAAGACCTCTCAAACATAACTTTGCAGCAACGCAGGGCTTTGCGCCCGATCACAGAGCAACTGCGATCGAGAGGGATACCATACAGGTGGAAGTTCCCCTTCTGCCTCTCGGCTACCTCGAGGGGTCACACAGCGCTGCTTAGAACACCCGACGACCTCCGATCTTTCTGTGAAGCCATGAACATACCTAGAACAGAGGTCCCAGAATGGTACAACTCATTTAAAATAAACAAGCCTTGGGTTGCAGTTTCCAACAATCACACCCCTAGAGCACAGAAACGGAGAGATCAACGCCGTAGATCGCCGTCTCCTCTCCACAACAGAAGAGTAGAAGCCCAAGGAGACCCAGGAATCTCTCCACCCAGACGTAGAGACCGAATGGATCACCAGGACCACATGGACACCTAAATCCGGTTCCAAATTCTGGAAGATTGATAGCCGAAGACCAGCCCAATCAAAGTTCCGAACATATCAATCCAGCCGCCGCAGATTTTCAGTTTCTCTGCACATCTCTCTTTAAACTGTATTAGAGACTGGATTCTGGTATACGCAGGCCCTAGCCTAACCTGACAGACTTATTTTTATTTTTTTTACCCCCCCTTTTTTTTCCCCCCATGTCTTTCTTTCTTTATCTCCTGCAGCAACACTTTTCACCATCAACAAGGAGAACAGAGCTGCATCCCTCCAAGGTGACCCGACCGACTAACAAAGAATCAGACAAAATTTCTACAAAAAGGTTTGATGTATTAGATCGTCACGAACTAAACGCTTGTAAGTAAGGCTCCCTTTTTCACACAGTTCAAAAAGCAAGAGACAACCGTTTATCCCTTATGTTATACAGTCCATTCGCTTTTACGGTCGGTTATCTACTTTATGTCAGACAGCCTATCTCTTAGTATAGCTTTACCATATTATGACTGTTTGATACGCAGACACCCTACTGGGATATACCGTGACACTTTTGGGAAATAATAGTGGACTTCTGGTACCTATAAGGGGGGAATTACTTAATAACTATCTCAGCCCAATGTTGATCCTGCTTTTTCTGTTAGAAGGGCTTGAAAATGTTCAGACGACTTCCAGTCATACATAGAAAGTATATTAGAACTTAGATGATCTGCATAGGTGTTAAAGACATATGTTACGCCTTTATCTGTTTGCTATGTTTTCTTATTGGGTTATAGATCCATGCTCGCATCACAAGATTGGATCAGACATGGCGGTGATCAACACCTAGTTAGTCCATACACCAGCGCCTTAAAGTGCAAGTGAGCAATTAATCTGCTCACCTCAATATTCCTGATGACAATGCTACCACTACAATAGACAAACGGCTTTGCGGTCGTTGCAGTACATGGAATATAAACCAAATACACAATTCATACGCTTGATCACTGCGATGCCTTACACAGGGGCTAAAATGTTTTTCTATTTTTGTCCAGTTACAATAGTTGAATAAGTTATCTGGTTCTCTTCTGTTTTTTTTTTTTATTCACCCCTTGGGGTGTCATGAGGTTATAAACTTACACAAGGAAACTGCTCAAACTCTTAATGTTAGACAAGTAATCTATATAATACGAAAGCAACACTCCCACCTAGTGGTCGAAAGTAAAATAGTCATTAATGATCTTTTAAGCCTGATATTTTCGATACCCTCCAAATGCTAATCCATTGGGTGTCTCTCCCCGGACATAAGCTCTCTTTGCGGTTGTATTTATATGTTGAATCCGGTCAACCACCAATTCAACACATGAGACTCAACATCGTCATTTTGTTTACCTATTTTTTAGTTTTCCCCTCAACTCTCCACAAATATCCCCGTGCCATTAGGTTTTTCTTTGCTTTTTTGCTGTTACAGAGTGCTACTTTCACTGGTTTACAGAACAGAGTAGAGAGATAGGAAGAGTGTATGTAAGAAAGAGTTAAATAGAATACGACTAAATACAAGAATCTACATTAGATAAGAGTACCTACTCTGACTGTGTACTATTGTTCACATTCAAAACCTAAAAATCCATTTCGAGACCGATTATAGCCACGAACCCACACAAGGGGCAGATTATTTGTCTGTCCTTTGACCCATCCGGTTTTTTATACACTAGGGTAGACCAGCAAGTCTAAGCCTACCCCCGGAGTTATATCCTTCCAACCTCTTCCTTCCCCCCTCCAACCCCCCCTCCTTCTTTCCCTTTTTTTTTTGTTAGACGCTTTGAAAACAGACACAAAAAACTATCCACACACGATCTGTAGCAATGACTCTGGGTAATCAACAGACCATCCCAATATCTGTTAAACTTCTATCTGTAAATGCTAAAGGCCTCAACATACCTGAAAAACAAACCAAATTCCTTAATGAGTTTCACAAACAAAAAGCTAACATCGTTTGCGTACAAGAGACACACTTCAAAACTGATAGAATCCCGAAATTTCAAGATAGGAGATACCCTATAGCTTTTCATGCCTCAAACCCAGGAGGGAAAACAAAAGGGGTCTCTATACTAATTTCTGGTCAGACTCCTTTCCAAGTGCATGACACCCTGCTAGACCCCAGTGGTAGATATCTATTTATTAAGGGAAAATTAGAAAACCATCCAATGACAATTGCTAATGTCTACGCCCCAAACTCGGGTCAAGTTACTTTTTTCCGCAAGATTAAGGATTTGCTGACAACCTTTGCCGCAGGAATTTTAATTCTAGGGGGGGACTTCAACATTCCCTTGAATCCCCTCATAGACACATCGAATGGAGCATCGAGCCTTCCTTACAGAGCATTAAGACAAATCAAGCTACAATTGAAAGATTTGACATTACATGACACCTGGAGAACTTTGTATCCTCAAACCAAAGACTTCACTTACTTTTCCACCATCCATCAAAAATATTCTAGAATCGATTACTTCTTTATATCACAATCTGACCTAACCTTCTTAAAAAACTCAACAATTGAGCCCATGACACTTTCTGACCATCATCCTATAACCATTACACTGACTTTCCCTGAAAAAAAAACAGTGACCAAAATGTGGAGACTCAATTCTGCAATACTAAAAGACCCTGCAGATGTAATCGAGATACAAGACAAGCTATCAGACTATTTCGTAAGGAACGAAAATGATGAAACCTCTTCTCTAATCCAATGGGAAGCACACAAATGTGTCATCGGGGTGAATTCATTAAAAAACTAGCAAGGCTAAAAAAGGAGCGCCAAGCGAGAATTAAACTTCTCACAGATCAGATCCACAAACTTGAAACGTCACACAAAAGAAACATAGCTGCTTCATCACTCGAAGAGCTAACCAAGACAAGGGCACTCTTAACAGAGGAATTAAACTTGAAAATAAAAAGACAATATGTACTGAGACACAAGATATGCTATGAGCAGTGTAATAAGAGTGGTAAGTTATTGGCCAAGGCAGTTCAAAGTAAAAAAATATCTTCAACTATACACCAAATTAGAGACAATCAAGGGAAATCACATTCCACAAACAAGGAGATCGCCAAGCAGTTTGAAACATACTATCAATCACTCTATGACCTTCCGTCAAACCCAAAATGCCCCCAGAATTCAGAGAAAAGAGCAAAAATGATCCAGGATTTCCTAGGAAAATATAGCCCACAAAAGCTAGCTGAAGACAAAGCACAGGAACTTGAAGCCCCTATATCAGGCCCAGGATATGACAAAGCCATCAAGGAGATGAAAATTGGTAAAGCACCTGGACCTGATGGTTTACCCCTACAATATTACAAGACGTTCAAGGAAATTTTAAAACCAAGGTTCCTGAAAACCTTCCAATCGCTCAAGTCTGAATGCCAACCTCCCAAACAACTACTTGAGGCACACATTACAGTAATTCCTAAAGAGGGTAAGGATACATCACAAGTCACAAACTATAGACCTATATTCTTAATTAACGTTGATGTCAAGATTTACGCCAAAATCTTAGCCAACAGATTGGTCCCACTACTCAATTCCTTTATAACTTTAGATCAGGTGGGATTCATCCCAGGTAGAGAGGGGCGTGACAATACAATTAAAGCCCTTAACATTAGTCACTGGTTAACCTCTAACAAGAAACAAGGATTCTTCCTATCCCTAGATGCTGAAAAGGCATTCGATAGAGTGGCCTGGGACTTTATCGATGCAGTACTGGATCACATAGGCATTTTACCTCAAATGAAGGCCTATATCACTGCACTCTACACTAATCCAACAGCTAGAGTACGAGTTAACTGCCACCTATCGAATGCCTTCAATCTATGTAATGGAACGAGACAGGGATGCCCCCTATCCCCCCTACTCTTTGTTCTGACCCTTGAGCCACTTCTAAATAAAATTAGAGCCAACCAGAACATAAAAGGAATTGAGATTCAGAAAAATACCTATAAAATTGGGGCATTCGCCGATGACATGCTCTTGTTCCTCTCTGAACCTCACATTTCCATACCAAACCTCTTACAAGACTTGGATCATTTTAATCTATTGTCCAACCTAAAAATTAATCATTCAAAGTCTAACGCCCTAAACATCACGTTACCCTCAAGGGTAGTAGATTAGTGTAAAACAAACTTCCCGTTCACATGGGCCAAACATAGTATAACCTACCTAGGAATAGAAATCCCTTCAAATTTATAAGATCTCTTCAAACTCAATTTCTTGCCGGTACTAAAAGAAACACATGAAGATCTAAAAAGATGGAACTCTCTGAACATTTCTTGGTTCGGCAGAGCCTCCCTAATCAAAATGACAATACTGCCTCGTTTCCTTTACATTATGCAGACAATACCCATCTTCCTACCTCTGTCCTTCTTCTCTTCTTTTCGCAAGGCCTGCTCTAAATTTGTCTGGAGATGCAAATCCCCCAGGATTAAACTTACCAGATTACACTTACCCAAAAATAGGGGTGGAATAGCATTACCTGATCTTAAAAAATATCACCAGGCAACTCTTCTAACACGTATTGTAGATTGGAATATACATAAATCCGTCAAGGACTGGGTCTCATTGGAACATATACAGTTCACCCAAGATCTCAGCACCCTACCATGGATCCACCCTAAATACCACTTGAAAAATATTAAGAAGCACCCCCTCATTGGATCTACTATAAAAATCTTCCACAGCACATTTAAACCCTCAAATACTACCCAATGGCTTAGCCCTTTAACAACTTTGAGAAACAACCCAGATTTTCCCCCAGGCCTTGAGAATAACTTTTTAAAACATTACTGGCCTCATGAGCAAATCCTATCCAGGCACTTCTTTAGAAACAAGAAGATATTATCTAGAGAGGACCTGAACAAAGACATTAAGCCCTTCTTAATTCCTTTTTGGAATTATATCCAAATTAGACATTACTTGACCAAGACCGACACAGACCTTTGCACAAAAAAAAACCCACACAGACATATCATATCATCTTTGTACAACTCACTGTTCGAGGATAAGACAGATTTCTCCAGCTCCTCATGTCAGAAATGGGAAAAAGATATAAATACCTCTCTGACTGATGAGAACTGGGAAAAAATCTTCACGTATGCTCATAAGGGGTCGCTAAACGTAGCCACACAAGAATGCAGTTTTAAAATCATCACCAGATGGTACAGAACACCCTCTATTCTCCACAAATTCTCGCCAATAATCTCTGACTGTTGTTGGAGGTGTAAACAAGAAGAAGGCTCGATGCTCCACATATGGTGGACCTGCCCATTGATACAAAACTTTTGGAAATCTGTCCACGAGACCATTTCCTTAGTCACATCGGAAAACCTTAACTTTACACCAGCACAATATCTCTTACATTTCAACTCCCTCCCAAAGAAACGCTATCTGAAATCGCTCCCGATGTTTATGATCAATGCTGCACGGCAATGTGTCCCCGCTCATTGGCGCACAAATATTACCCCTTCCAAAATAGAATGGTTCAGAAGAATAAACAACATAGAAAAAATAGAAGAACTCATAAGTATTTCTCAGGAGAAAATAACGAATTTCTCGTCAACATGGTATAATTGGATGGTTTTCAAAGAGTCACAGTCATACAAAACAATCATTCAATAAAACTGAATAGCTCTCTCTACAATGGCTATTAAACATCTTGATAAAGTGGATGGAATATACTGGTAAATTACCCTGAGTAAGTCAATTTTCAATAAGCTCCCCCTCCCCCCCTTTTTTTTTCCCCATCCCCCCTCTCCCCAACCCCTTCTCTACTTATCTTGACCACGAAAGAAATATATAACTGATTAACCTGTTTATTGGTCGAGATGGGTTCAACAAAAAGAAATTCTCTTTGGTGAAATATTTTTTTTTTCTTTTATGCTATTTAATGTTCTCTTATTTTCGACTCTCTCTCTTCAATTATTTTGTCCGATTAATGACTACATTTTGACATAAGTGTGTAATCTGCGACACCACGCTTTCTGATATTTATAACTGTTGTTAACATATGCAGTTATATGATGTATCTATACGATGCTATGTTTGATTTCATATTTACCTAATAAAACTTTATGAAACAAAAAAATAAATAAAAATAAGCAATTGTAAAGCAAGTGAAGAGGGGAGGCTTCTCACGTTCCCACCTCCTCAGTCCTCCCCCTCCCCTCTCCCCTCCATCTCCCTGAACCTCCCCCATCCCTCCCAGATCCCCTCCTGTCTCAGCCTGGAGTTACCGTGGAATGCCCACAGTTCCTCCATCACTTTAATTCTATCCATCTCCCTAATCCACTCCTCTATCGAAGGTGCTTCCTTTTTCTTCTAATTCCTAGGAATAAGTGCCTTAGCTCCATTCAGTAGATGTGGGACCAATGATCCTCTATATTTTTTCATGACATCCCCGTATTATGAAATAAACATTCCCAGGGGTCCTGCTTCACCTCATACCCACTTATCTCCTTTATCTGATCTAATATGTCTTTCCAATATATCTGTATCCGGGGGCATTGCCACCAGATGTGGGCATGAGTTCCTTCCATCCCACATTCTCTCCAGCACAAAGGCGATACCTCCCTATCTATTCTATGCATTTTCATTGGGACATAGTACCATTTGATGAGAAGCTTATAGTTCATCTCTTTTACCTTTGCATCCATTGAGGTAGTATGAACATATTCTAGTACTTTCCTTTTTTTTTCCATACCTATAGTTTGGTTCAACTTTCCACTATTTTATCTGCCTCTACCTTCCCGGTAGGTGTCAATATCTTGTATATATTGGAGAGTCCCTGTCGTCCTGTTCCACCCCGGAGTATGTATCTTTCCCATTGGTTTAGGTCATTGGGGGCTCGCAGTGGCTTCGGTAGGGTATTTATAAAATGTTGAACTTGTCTATATCTCCATGCATCTCCTGGATATACTCCATATCTTTCTTGTAATTCCTGAACAGAACACAGGACATCACCCTTCATTAAATCCCTCAGTTTTAATATTTCTGAAGTTGACCATCTCCGGAATGCCCCTCCCTCTTTCCCAGGTGGGAAGTACTCTGTACCCGTAAGAGGCATTAACGGACTATTATAGGGCCATTCCTTCTTTTTACATATTCTGTCCCAGGTTTTATACGTTTCATACGTTTTTTTTTTTGTCATTGTAGGGATATCTTGGGGTAATCCTCTATGTTGCATCGGGACCCATATTCTGTTTCCCAGATCTTGAACACTTAAACTCTCTTCTACTTCTACCCACTTTTTTTCCAGTCTATTATTCTCCTCAATACTGATGCCTCGTAATACCTTTTAAAATCAGGCAATTGGAGTCCACCTTCCTGTCTAGATCTAGTCAGGGTTCCTGCCGCTATACGAGATTTTCTTTCTTTCCATATAAAGCCCCTGATTATCTTGCCCAGAATTGTAAAAAAGGCTTCTGGTATTTTTATCGGGAGTGTTTGAAAAATATATAAGGCTTTGGGTAATATCATCATCTTTATGGTGTTTATCCTTCCTAGCCAGGAGACTCTGTTTACGTTATACCCCTTTAGGTCTGCCTTTAATTTGTTTAATAGAAGTATATAATTATCTTCATATATGTATCTTTCTGTTGTAGACAAGAAAGCACCAAAATATCTCATCCTCCTCTGCTTCCATTTAAATGGATATAGAGCTTCAAGATCCCTGTGTTCACCCCGACTTGCCGAGATACTCAAGATCTCGTTTTTTTCTTGATTGATTTTTAAATTTGAGATCTCGCCATACTTCTCATATTCCGCTATTATCCTCGGAAGTGTTTGTCTCGGATTAGATACATATAGCATCATATCATCTGCGAACGCAGAGATCTTGTGCTCCCTTCCACCCACCTTTATCCCTTCTATTTCCTGGGTCATCCTAATAGTCTCCAACAATGGCTCTAATGTCAGGACAAACAGAAGGGGGAGAGCGGACATCCCTGGCGAGTCCCATTGTGTAGTGGGAATCTATCTGACAGGGTGCCGTTCACCCTCACCTGGGCCGAAGCGCTTATCCACCTGAGCATATTTGGGCCTAGTCCAACATGTACTAAAGTTGCTAGCATAAAGCCCCAGTCCAGCCTGTCAAAGGCCTTCTCGGCATCCAATAACAGGAACAGTACCGGCTCCTTACCTTTTTTGGCCTTTTGTATCAGGAATAAAGCTCTTAAGATATTCTCCCTAGTTTCTCTCCCAGGTATAAACCCTGCCTGATCGTTCTGACATATAGGCTAACATGCAGAGACGTTCAGAGGTAGGAAAAAAAAATGCCAGATGCCCCTAGGAGCAGCAGAAAAAACATCCAGCATGCATGAGGCCTACGTTATCTTGCAGCACAGAAAGGTTTTTTACCTTTACCGCAGAAAATGCGTTAAGGTAAAAAGTCTTTAGACTAAGTTAAGTTTAAATGAATAATACATTGACAGCTTTTCCCATGTACATAGAGTATTTATTTATTAAGTAGTACAGATCATGTTCAGTTCTCGGTTCAGCAGATTGAACACTCTTCATTAGCCTGCATTGTGAATCTATGTATATTGCCTGATGTCTTGACAGGAGAAACACTGGCAGCACAGGCCTGTTTTTAAGCCAAGGTTTGGCTAGGATAAAACTGCACAGCGTTTTTTTTTTAATGAACTGGAAAAATTCTATCCTGCTGCCATTCCCCTGAATTATCTGCTAAATAGGTCATGCAGTGAGCTTTTGTCAAAGTGTTTTGGGATTATTATTTTGGTGAATTTTAATGAGGCTGTTCTTGACAAGCTTCAATGTTAATAAAATAAAACTGGTGACAGCTTTAAAATTGAACTTGCAGTAATGTTTTTGCCAGCTTTATTCTTTTAAGACTATAGTGAAATCAAACTAGAAACTATTTCAGAATAAATAATTATCCATTGAATTAATGTAATGACTAACATTTACTTGACATTAACATTTTGCAGAGCATTAGGAGAGATATAAAAGAACAGCCTAATCAACTTGCACCTTATGAAAGAAGCATTAAATCAGTGAATAAATAGAATATTTATTAATGAAATCTGCCAACTGTTTTGCTCCATTGCAGGGGACATTCAAGAGTTATACTGTATTCTTGTCTATTGTAACCAGAACGTAAAACACCTCTCTGTTTGCAGACTGATCTTGAAGCACTTTAGAACCATGTGTTTCATATCTACTGAAATACAGATAATATTTGTACCATTTAGCGACTGCTGAATGTAATAACAGATAACCTACGCGAAACAGGAATAACCTGTTCCCTTTGATTTCTGTGCGTTCGGTTTGGTGTCTAAACCAAGCTTAAGCTGGGTCTACATGGGGGATCTTTAATCTCAGGTTTAAAAAATAAGTGCTGCTGTAGGAGATCTGAGTATAATTGTTGAGAGATTAGTCTCATGAGATCAATCCACCATAAGTATACTTAGAATGGTAAAGAATCACAGAAATGTGTCATTGTTGAGTAAGTAATTTCCTTCTCCATTCAACCCTATGGAGGAGAGGATTTTAATCGCTGACATATTCTGCAGCATTGCATGATTGTGTGAGGTCAGTTGGGCCACTGCACCCGCCTTGAGCAGCAGTTCTCATTAAAAGTGTGATGCAAAGGAAGTGATTGGTTAGACAAGAATTTTGCTACGCCCCCATTAACTTACAGTGTACAGAGTTTTTAAATAAATCAGATAATATAAAAATGATGCATTATGAACACAATGCTGAATTTATAATTTAACTGTATCATAACAATGTCCTAAGTCTTTCAGCAGCTTGAACAACAGGACTTCTTCCAGGTCAATATACTTACTGATTAATATACTGATGGTGGTAGGCCACTTTGTGTCATAGCTGCTGTTATTCAAAATATGAAAATACTAAATGGTTTGGGACTTTCAATGTACCTACCTGGGTTTAATAACCACTTGACCAAATAGTTATAAAAAGATTTTTTACATATCTTTATTGGAAATCCTATACAATTTCTTAAAAAGTGGTTTTCTGGACTTGAGATCCGATTTTTCTATGGATGTACCAACACATTTTGCGGGCTGACCTAATTTGTCAGGGCCTCAGATCTTGTTAAATACTGTAACAATATGCAGATTTTTTTTTTTTACATATGAGGCAGTTAATATTTAATATTTAACAACAAATCGCATTTTATGTTATAAGTTATTTGGGTACAGAAAATGCTTAGCACTTCGCAAATTCTATCCATTGCGGCACTTCATAAGGAAGGGTGAATAACATTTTGTGATATAAATAATTTTTAATTCTTGTGTATATAACATGAGATAAATGTGTATGAAAAAAAATCACTTGTGTAATATTGCATCAGAGATGGTGATAGATAGCCTGGGGAACCTGTGGTGAAAATCTCCATACCCCCAAGGAGAATTGCCCACATCCAAAAATTTAAGATACTGTATATATATATATATATATATATATATATATATATACATAGTAGTTGAGGTCCTCATCTTCATCTATGCTGCGCAAGAGGCAGGATGGTGCCCAACACGGGAATAACTAGAAACAATCTTGAAAACAGTTGGGATCGTAAATAAAAAAACACATCGGCAGTGCACTCACTGTTCCAAACGCAATACGGAGCTTGTACTACAGCCAAGGAGTGCATGATGCACTGGAGAAGTGTCCTGGGTGTCTGTTTTGTGTCCTGTTATTACTACTCTGTATGCAAGCTAAAGGCCATGGCTGGGTTATAACCTAATGCCCGTCTTTGCTTGCTTTCTGGTAAGCAGCCATTTGATTTACAGTGGTGGGCACTCCATTTGTATCAAGCACTGTGGTGTCATCATACAAGACATATGGACTACTGCAGGGCTCAAAATTTCAAGTCTTGAGCCACTAGCAAGGCCTCAAGGGTTACTCACCACTAGTTGCCCCACCCAACCCCTACCCGCCCCTAATTCTCCCGCTAATCATGCCCTCATAAATTATCTTGTGAAATGTTTTATGCAGAATTAAGTTGCAAAAATAAATTTTAACAACAACTTTATCAGTTCCCCTCAGCACAGCCTCACCTGTGCCCATCAATGCAGCCTCACCATGGCCACCATTGCAGCCTCACCGTGCCCACCATTGCAGCCTCACCGTGCCCACCATTGCAGCCTCACAGCGCTCACCATTGCAGCCTCACCGCATCTATTATTGCAGCCTCACAGTGCCCACCATTGCAGCCTCACCGTGCTCACCATTGCGGACTCACCATTCCCCATTGCAGATTCATTTTGCCCCCTTTACTGTGCCCCCATTGTCAATTAACTGTGCCCCCATTGCAGATTTACCGTGCCCACATTGTGGACTCACCGTGCCCCCATTGCGGACTCACCGTGCCCCCATTGCAGACTCACCGTGCCCCCATTGCGGACTCACCGTGCCCCCATTGCGGACTCACCGTGCCCCCATTGCCGATTCACCGTGCCCCCATTGCAGATTCACCGTGCCCCCAATGCAGATTCACCGTGCCCCCAATGCAGATTCACTTTGCCCCCATTGCAGATTTACTGTGCCCCCAATTGCAGATCCACTTTGCCCCTATAGAAGACTCACGTGCTCCCATTGGTGGCCAGATTATGACAATAGGAAGAGGAGAGCCATTCTCCCAGTGATCGCCCCAATGGCAGAGAGCATAGAAGAAGAGGAGAGCCATGGGATCGCAGAGCGGTTTAGCACGCTGTTTCAACTTGCATTGAAATTTCCTCCACTCTGCTCGCTCCCACAGCCCCACCTCCTCCTGACCCAGCGCCTTTAATAGACAGAATGCGGGTCCAATGCTGAGAAGTGTTGTTTATCAAAGGCGCGGGGTCAGGAGGAGGCAGGGCTGTGGGAGTGAGCAGAGCGGAGGAAATTTCAATGTAAGTTGTAACACCGCTCGCGATTAACCCCGATCGCCAATGGTGCTCGCCCCCCCCCCCACTCCCAGGCAGCCCAGCTCCTCGCCAGACCTCATTTTCCACTCGCAAAATGCGAGTAGGCGAGTGGAAAATTTGAGGTCTGGACTGCTGTATAGCCTATAGCCTTTTTTGATATATTGATTATTATTGGTGTTCTCTCAAGGATTGGTATATACCAACTTTTTTTTAATAGACTGATGTGAATTTTTTCATTTTTATTGGCGCAGCCCCCCTTTTTTACCTGTTCTAATTGTGTGTACTCACTAGTGCCACTGCCTTTGTTTTTATTTTTATTTTTCCAAGCACAGTTTTTTCTGTTTAACCACTTAAGACCCGGACCATTATGCAGCTAAAGGACCTTGCCCCTTTTTGCGATTTGGCACTGAGTCACTTTAACTGACAATTGCGTTGTCGTGAGACGTGGCTTCCAAACAAAATTGGCGTCTTTTTTTCCCCACAAATAGAGCTTTCTTTTAGTGGTATTTGATCACCTCTGCGGTTTTTATTTTTTTGTGCTATTTGACATTTTTGAAAAAAATTCAATATTTTTACATTTTTGCTATAATAAATATCCCCAAAAAAGATCGCAATAGGGGTTTAACGATTGGTTTGCGCAAAATGTAGAGCGTTTACAAAATAGGGGATAGTTTTATGGCATTTTTATAAAAAACATTTTTTACTACTAATGGCGGCGATCAGCTTTTTTTTCGTGACTGCGACATTATGGCGGACACATCGGACAATTAGGGGGGTGCTGTAGGGGTTAAGTGTGACCTCATATGTGCTTCTAACTGTAGGGGGCGGGCTGGACTTGTGACTTAATCCCTATATCAGGGAACAGACAATCAATGACACTGCCATGGGGTGGGCATGCGCGGCGCGATGCAGTAAAGACGTGATTGAGCGGAGCTCCGTATGACCATTCCCTGCCTACAAACCACCCAATTTTCCTCTGCACCCCCCTGGGACATCCTGGTGCATGTCAGCAGCCAAAAAAGGGTGTAAAAGCCGCTCGCAGCACTCACTTACCAATTACCTCCTGGACCTGGAGTGCTCTGTAGCCGCAAAGAAGATGACCCAAAATTGCGCCGGCCAGGGGCCCCACGCGGCATCCAGCAGCCCCACTCCGACACAGGCACTGCCTGCCAGCAACTGTGAGTACTCCCCTCATCTCACTAAAGCTGATCTGCATGCCAGCTTAACAGCCATCTATGAAAAGTTGGTAGGAAAGTTGGAGCATGAGCTGCACAAATCCACTAATGCTCTGTCACAGGAGATAGCCAGAATCGGGGGCCGCACTGACATACTAGAAGCTAAACATGATGAACTAGCCATTGCACACAATGACCTCAGGAAGGACTATGAGACACTGGCAGATAGCTTCTCTTTAATGCAGGCACATGGAAGATTTAGGCCTCGTACACACGATCAGTCTATCCAATGAGAGCGGTCTGAAGGACAGTTGTCTTAGGTTAAACCGACGAAGCTGACTGATGGTCTGATGTGCCTACACACCATCAGTTAAAAAAACTATCGTATCAGAACGCAGTGATGTTTACGTGTTTAAACACAACGACGTGCTAAAAAAAACGAAGTTCAATGCTTCCAAGCATGCATCAACTTGATTCTGAGCATGCGTGGCCTTTTAACCGATGCTTTTGCATACTAACGATTGGTTTTGACTAGGGATGAGCCGAACACCCCTGGGTTCGGTTCGCACCAGAACCTGCGAACATACCAAATGTTCGTGTGAACTTTAGAACCCTGTTAAAGTCTATGGGACTCGATTGTTTGAAATCTAAAGTACTAATTTTAAAGGCTAGTATGCAAGTTATTGTCCTAAAAAGTGTTTTGGGACCCGGGTCCTGCCCCAGGGGGGTGTTTGGGAAATCGGGTCCTGCCCCAGGGGACATGTATCAATGCAAAAAAGTTAAAAAAAAAACTCATTTTTTTCAGGAGCAGTGAATGAATGAATGAATGAAAACTTATATAGCGCAGCACATGCGAACTTAATCGCCTCTGGGCGCTTGCTGTTCCTGTCTCCTTTGGTATCAAAAGAGATGAGTCTTGATCTTTCTCCTGAACGCTAAGTGGTTCTCCTCCAACCGAATGCTGGTTGGTAAAGCGTTCCATAGTCTGGGACCTTGGACCGCAAATCTCCTTTCTCCTTTGGACTTGTACTTGGCTTTCGGTATCTGGAGTAGATTTTGATTGGTGGATCGCAGAACGCGATTGGGATTATGAGCTTTTATTTTTTCGCATAGATAATGGGGTGCATTCCCATGGATACATCTATGCGTTAGACAGAGTGCTTTAAAAGTGATTCTGTCTTTTACTGGTAACCAATGAAGGGTTCTCAGTGAAGGTGAGATTGATTCCCAGGGTTTTTTTCCCGTCACAAATCTAGCGGCCGTATTTTGAACGACTTGTAGACGAGCGATTTGGTACTTAGGGAGTCCGAGGTAAAAGGCATTTGCATAGTCCAGTCTGGAGTTTACAATTGCTCCCACCACGACCGCTATGTCTTCCTTGGGAATAAAAGGAGTAAGTCTGCGTAGAAGGCGCAGTAGATGGTGAGATCCGCTGACCACTGACCCTATTTGTGCGTCCATTGTCATGTAGGAGTCAAAGATGACCCCAAGACTTTTGAATCCCGATTGAAATGGATCAAGTAGGTTGTAGGTATCTAGATGCTGTTGCAGCTGTTGTACCACTACTTTTTCCATGACCTTTGAGAGTACATTTAGGCCTGTTATTGGACGACGGTGGAGTGGATCCTTGGGGTCCAGATTGGGTTTCTTCAGAATGGGTCGAATTATACCCTCCTTCAATTGGGAGGGCACTGTGCCTTCCCTGAAAGATTGGTTGATAAGCTGCTTGATAAAAGGTGCCAGGATGTCGGCGCATTCCTTCAGCAGTTTAGTGGGGATAATATCATTTGGCGCGGTGCTGTTACGCAAAGTACCGATGATATTATTAGTGTCATTGATAGAGATAGATTCCAACGTGAACCTACCAGGTTGTGGTGAATTACTGCAGGTGTTGTGCAGATAATTACAGGGAGGGTTGAGGGGGGAATTATTTTCATTGCAAAATTCTTGTGAGTCCGAATTGGGGGCTTCAAGACATCTTGGATTCATGGTCTGAGTGACCAGCTTTAAGAGTTCGCGTGGACGATTAAGGGCGCTGTTGATAGCCTTAGAAAAATAATTTTTCTTGGCTTTGAAGATTTCTTTGTGGTATTTCCTTGTTGTTGCTTTGTAGACGCTGAGGTTTTTATCTGAAGAGCTTCTTTTCCAGGCGCCTTCCGCCCTTCTACGTTCTTGCTTCAGTAACGCCAGTTGGTTGTTGAACCAGCTGGAGTTATTTTTCCTGATGCGGGTTTTGCGTTTCGGCGCTATTAAGTCGGCTGACTGTAATAGGGCTGTATTTATGGTATCCAGTGTTTCTTCAGCCGTTTGGTTCGGCTGAATTGTATTAATTTTTTTCCTTAACGTGGTTTTGAAGAATTCCGAGTGGAGCATCTTCTGACATCTAGTCCAGTGTGTTGTCACTGGATTTGATGTTTTAGTTAAGGGTGGGAAATCGGAAATAATGAATTTAATTGCATGGTGATCTGTCCATGGCAACGGTTCATTTTCCAAGATTTTTATTTCCAGATCTTGTCTGAATATAAGATCGAGTGTGGGACCTGAAGCATGTGTGGGCCCACATACTAGTTGTTGTAGCGCTAATCCTTCAAGGTGATCGATGCAGGCATCGGCAACGGGGTCTTGCGGGGAGTTGGCCCAGAGGTTGAAATCCCCGAGCAGCAAAAGGTGTTTGCTGTTGAGGGTATAGGTGGAGATAAAGTCCGTCAATGATGGAAGAAGCTGCGATTTTGGGCCAGGTGGCCTATAGCAGAGAAGAATCCGGATGGTCTCCTGGGAGTTTTTTTGCAGTTGCAAGGTAAGGGTTTCCATGAATGGAAGAGGGTTTTGGAGGACTGATTTAGTGATCGCAAGATGAGTCTTATGGATCACCGCCAGTCCTCCTCCTCTTTGTCCTATTCTGTTTTCCATTATAATACGATAGTTTTCTGGCACCAGTTCTCCTAGAATGGTGTTACAGTCGGCTGTGAGCCAGCTCTCTGTAATAAAGAGGCAGTCTAAATCGTATTGTAGAATGAAATCATGGATTTCCAGTCGGTGTTTTACTGCCGATTTTGTGTTGATCAAAGCACATGATATATGCTTAGGCTGGGGTACACGGCTGAGATTTTTGATAGTCGGTCGTCGATCGATTCTCAGAAGTTGCTCAGCTCTTAGGGCTTTTTTAGTGATGGCTGGTAGTATTGCGGCAAATTGCCTCAAATCCCTAATGGTTTCTGCAGAATATTGCAGATTAACCATGATCGCCAAACACCAGGGGGAGAGGGGGGGCGGATTATCAAGGATTAACTTAATTCTTGATCCTGACTTGGTCCAGAGGAAGGCAAAAAAAACCTGGCCGTGATATTAATAATGCTTAACCACTTCAATACCCAGCCATATACAATTGACGGCCTGGGATGGGATTTACCATCCTAAGTGGCCGTCAATTGACGGCCTGGGTATTGCAGGTGAATATCTGGATGATGCCTGCAGCCAGAGGCATCATCCAGATATCCTCTTCTTCAGCCGGCGATTCTGCACAATGTAAGAACGATCATTGCGGCGGTTCCGCCGCTTGATCGTTCTTACAGGCTGCGGGAGGGGACATCCCCCCCCTCCCGCCGCCATCCGGTGCTTCTCCGGGCTTACCTGTACCTTCGGGGGCCCGGAGAACAAATCGTCGGCGGCGGCAGGAAGCATAGAGATGACTGGTGACCAGATGGTCACCAGTCATCTCTATGACCGTCGGAGGACCCGGGCGCGATCTGATGACGTCACGCCCGGGTCCCCGTATGTAAACAAAGCCGCAATTGCGGCTGTAAGTCACCGGTTCATGAGATCGGTGAATTTTTTTTCACCGATCTCATGGTTTCCAGCCTGGAGGTGAGATGTGAGGTCTTATTGACCCCACATCTCTCCATAAAGAGGACCTGTCACACACATTTCCTATTACAAGGGATGTTTACATTCCTTGTAATAGGAATAAAAGTGGGAAAAAAAAATGAAAAAAAGTGTAAAAATAAATAAAATATAAGTAAAAAAAAATAATAAAAGATAAAAAAAAAATTAAAACGCCCCTGTCCCCGATAGCTCGCGTGCAGAAGCGAACGCACACGCAAGTCCCGCCGACATATGTAAACGCTGTTTAAACCACACATGTGAGGTATCGCCGTGTGCGTTAGAGTGCCAGCAACTAATCTAGCACTAGATCTCCTCTGTAAATCTAAACTGTAACCTGTAAAAAATAAATAAAGCGTTGCCTATGGAGATTTTTAAGTATCGAAGTTTGGCGCCATTCCATGAGTGTGCGCATAATTAAAGCGTGACATGTTGGGTCTCTATTTACTCGGTGTAACATAATCTTTCACATAATACAAAAAAATTGGGCTAACTTTAGTGTTTTGTTATTTTATTAATTCATAAAACTATTTTTTTTACAAAAAAAAGGCGTTTGAAAAATAATTGCGTAAATACAGTGCAAGATAAAACTTTGGAATGACCGCCATTTTATTCCCTAGGGCAGGGGTGTCAAACTCCATTTCATTGTGGGCCGCATCAGCATTATGATTGACCTCAAAAGGGCCGGTTGTATCTGTCAGATTAGATATCCAGCGCATCTTCTCCCCTTACATTAGGTGTCAAGAGCCACCCCACCATCAGAAGTTGTGTCCCCCACTCTCCCTTACATCACAGTGCACCCCCCTTTCCTTATGCTGCTGCTGGAAAGAATCTTGAAAGCAGAAAGTAGGGGTCTAGAATAGGACCAGACCTACAGCTGCAGGAGAGGTGCAAGGGCCACATTAAATTGTCTGGAGGGCCGCATTCGGCCCACGGGCCTTGTGTTTGACACCCCTGCCCTAGGGTGTCTGCTAAAAAAAACATATATAATGTTTGGGGGTACTGTGTAATTTTCTAGCAAAAGAATGATGATTATTACATGTAGGAGAGAAGTGTCAGAATAGGCCCGGTATGGAGGTGGTATAAAAGCCTAGTATTGAAGCGGTTAAAGTGAAACAATAACATTGAAATATTCCTTTAAATTTTGTACCTAGGGGAGTGTATAGTATGCCTGTAAAGTAGCGCTTGTTTCCCGTGCTTAGAACTGTCCCTGCACAAAATGTAATTTCTGAAGGAAAAAAGTCATTTAAAATCACTCGCGGCTATCATGAATTGTCGGATACCAGCAATACAGAGAAAAGTCATTCATAAAAAAAGACCCTTCGGGTCTGGTATGGATATTAAGGGGAACCCTGCGTCAAATAAAAAAAAAATATGTGGGGTTCCCCCCAAATATCCATTCCAGACCCTTCAGGTCTGGTATGGATTTTAAGGGAAACTCCACCCCAAAAAATAAATAAAAAAAAAGACTTTTCTCTGTATTGCCGGGAGCCGACAATTCATTATAGCCGCGAGTGATTTTAAATTACTTGTTTTACCTTCAGAAATTACACTTTGTGCAGGGACAGTTCTAAGCATGGGAAACAAGCACCACTTTTCAGGCATACTATACACCCCCCAGGTACGAAATGTAAAGGAATATTTCACTTTTATTGTTTCACTTAAAGGAATTATTAAAATCACTGCTGCCAAAAAAAACTGCAGTTTTTAAAACTTTTTTTTGCATTGATACATGTCCCCTGGGGCAGGACCCGGGTCCCCAAACACTTTTTATTACAATAACTTGCATATTAGCCTTTAAAATTAGCACTTTAGATTTCAAACATTCAAAACCCATAGACTTTAACAGGGTTCTAAAGTTCACACGAACTTGCAGCGAACACCACAAATAGTTCGCTGTTCGGCGAACAGGCAATGTTCGAGTCGAACATGAGTTCTACTCGAACTCGAAGCTCATCCCTAGTTTTGACCCATCGGTCAGGCTTCCATCAGTCAAATTTTAAAGCAAGTTCTCTTTTTTTTGACTGAAGGATAACTGACTGATGGGGCCCACACACGATCGGTTTGGACTGATGAAACGGAACTTCAGTCCGTTTTCATCAGTTTTGACTGATCGTGTGTATAATGAGGGCCTCCAGAAATACCCCTAATATCGAATTGGATGGCATTAGATTGCAGCTATATCCAGACATTTCACCCGCCACTCTGGATCGGAGGTGCAGAATGAAGGAGGTTATCTCCATCCTGCAATCTCCTAGGATTAAATATCAGTGGGGGTTCCCTTTTAAATTGTCAATTATGCATAATGTGACCACATACACGGTTTACAACATTATTGAAGGGAAGGATCTATTTATTAAGCTGGGCTTGCTTGAACAGGAATCACCACATCGCTTTACTACTACACCCCGGTCATCTCCTATATGGTCAACCCCCTCTTCAAGGCGCCTCCAAAGAGAACAGAGAAGATGGCATCACCCCTTTCAAGATAATGCAGTATGAAAGGAAAGAAAGAGGAAAGAATTTTATTCTCCCCTCAGCCCTCCTTACTGAATTGTGAGGCCATTCGGTTCCATTTTTATACCGCCCGCATCTTGCGGGATGCAGGTTACATCTTTGGACAGTTGTTGATTGGCTTCTGCAGTCTTGCCATTCACTTATGTTTTGGATTTATTTGTTCCCCACTTATTGTGGTAAAACAGCTCATAACCACCTGAATTTACAACCTATGGATTCTCTCAAATGATGGTCACCTGAACTCTTTTAGGCGTATTTATTAATAGAAATAGTACTGCCACAGGATGACATATCTTTAAAAGTTTTTCCATGAGGCCTCAAAGGGGTTTTTATGTTTTTTACCCTTTTTATTATTATTTTTATTATTATCATTTTTATTATTGAACTTTTCCCTAGCTTGCACTCTTTACAGGATTTTGATCTCTGTCTGCTTCCCCACACTTTTTTTCTTTTTTTTTTTTTTTTTTTGAGAAAAATTACCTGTTTGCAAAATGTTATAAAAAAACTCTGTTTGCTTAGCAAAAAATAAAAACCCCAGCAGTGATTAAATACCACCAAAAGAAAGCTCTATTTGTGTGATTTTTTTTTATAAAAATGTAATTTGCGTACAGGCATACCCCACTTTTAATTGCACAATGGGGTTTGTTTACTAAAGCTGGAAAGTGCAAAATCAGGCTCACTTCTGATTAGAAACCAATGAGCTTCCAGGTTTTATTACCAAAGCCTAATTTAACAAGCTGGGTTTATTATAATCAAAATTTTTCCTTTTTTTTATTTTGCTCGATATAAGTCATACAAGATTAAACATTCTTATCTTTTGTTAAGTGCATCAATACATTTATCTTGTAAAAAAAAAAAAAAACATATATTCCAAGATTACATTTTCCCTAGATGCCTATCAGTCATTTGTATCCCCTCCCCCCCCCAGAAAGAAAAAAAAAAAAAAAAAACAATATAAATAGTTATTTTTCCTCTTTTTCATTCCCCCTATTGCCCTTCCTCCCTTTTCTACTGAGGTATAGCTGTTCTAACCCTGTAATCTCTTGATTTCCATTCCCTAAGGATGGGGAAACAGGGTCCTCCTATTTGGAGTCAATATTGGAGGGGGGGAAGAAGGGGAGCAAGAAAGAAAGATTTTATATAACCGTAATTTTTTAATGTCTCCTCTCTGGTCAGTGTTTTTAATCTAAATCGTTGTTCTTCTAAGATGTTATCTTTATGCCGTTGCCCTCTATGCCTCATACATCTATTGCATCCCATATCCTCTCACTTCGTTTCTCTTATTCCACCCCCACTTCTGGTTCGTATTGTAACCAGCCTGCCCATGTTATCTCAAACTCCCCTTTTTTATCTTTCATTGTTTGTATCCACTTTTCGGCCTCCATTATCCGGTTTACTTCCCTTTTCCAGTCTGCTAATGTTGGACACATACTTTGTTTCCAAAATCTAAGAATTAACAATTTTGAGGCATTTAATAAATGTGGAACTACACTATTTCTATCTATTGATAGTATGATCCTTGGGGCCTTCTTTGGTCCGTGTTGCATCCAGTGGAGAAGGTGCAGTGCCCTAATTGTATTGTCCCTTGCCTCCGGTCCTTTTATAAAACCTGTTTGGTCTGGATGCACTAACGTTCCAATATGCTCCTGTAATCGTAGCGCTAAAATTTTTGCTAGCAATTTAGTGTCTGAGTTGAGCAGAGAAATAGGCCTATAATTGGCACAGTTCTGGGGGTCTTTCCCTTCCTTTGGTATTACCGTTATAAATGCCACCAGGGCTTCTGGGGGTAATGGGTTGGTTATGTTCACTGCATTAAGATGATTGCATAATGGTTTTATTAATTCTGGCAAAAATTTCTTATAATAAGCATTTGTCAGCCCATCCGGGCCTGGACTTTTCCCTGTCGGTAAGGCTAATATTGCTCTCCTCAACTCTTCCTCTGTGATTGGAAGTTCCAGTTCCGCTATAGTTTTTCCCGATAGAGTAGGCATTAAAGACCCCCGTATGTATTCTCGTATCTCTTCCCTTCTATGATCCTCACTATCTCCTGTTATTACGGGTGTCTGGATATTATATAAATTCTCATAAAATAAGCGAAATTCGTTCGCTATAGCCCGTGTTTCCAGTATTTTCCTATTTTGTATTAGTAGATTATGCACATGTCTAGATTCTTGTTGTTTTTTAAGTTGTTTCGTGAGTAACCGACCACATTTATTTCCTTGCTCATAGAACCTATGAGCAAAGTATCTATGTTTATTATTTGTTTTTCGGTCCAGACACTGTGCAAGCTCAGCTCGGAGATTCCGTAGTTGTTGGTTATCCGCAGGCTCGAGATTTTTTTTATGTTTGGTTTCTAGTATATTGATTTTCTTTAATAACTCTATAATTTCTTTAGATCTTTCTTTCTTAATGTAGGAGCCATAGGCTATTAAATCTCCCCTCATCACCGTTTTATGAGCCTCCCACACTGTCTGGGCCGTCACCTCCTCCGTAGTATTTATTTTGAAAAATTCTCTTAATTTAACTGTCAGTTCGTCTGCTATTTTTTTATTATCTAGTATTGACTCATTTAGTCTCCATGTTCGCTCTATATAGCCAGTCTCGATCGGGGAGAGTGTCAATGTTATAGGTGCATGGTCTGAGATGGTTATGGACTCAATGGTGCTGTTTTTGACCTTCTCTAAGTAAAATTGATCTACCATAAACAGGTCTATACGTGAATACATTTTATGTGTTTTCGAGTAATAACTGTAGTCCTTCACTTCATTGTGCATTACCCGCCAACTATCGACCAAATGTTGTGTGTGTAAATATTGTTTTAAGTATTTTAAGGCTCTAAGTGATAAAGATGTTTTCCCTGACGTTGTGTCAATATTCGGATCTAGCACCGTATTAAAGTCGCCCCCTATTATCACACATCCCTCTTTAAATTTTTCCAATATCTTCAATGTTTTAACAATGAAGTCACTAGTCCCAACATTTGGGGCATATATTGCCGCCAACGTATATGGTTGTCCAAATATTGTTCCTTTAATAAACAAGAAACGACCCTCTTTATCCGCTTGTATAGACATCAAAACCCATGGGCATGTTTTCTTTATTGCAATTGTAACCCCCCTTGCCCTTGCAACAGGGGACGTTGCATGATACCACTGGTTAAACATATGGCCCGGCATATTGGGTATACCCCCGTCCCTAAAATGGGTTTCTTGTATGAGGGCTATGTCCGCAGCATAATGTTGCAGTTCCTGCCACAGACGACCCCTTTTATGCTGCGAGCATAGTCCCCTCACATTATATGACACAATTTTTAATGCTGTAGCCATCTTTCAGGGTACCAGCTATTTTCGTATTCTTTTTGTCTTTGGCCAGAGAGGAGAGAGAAAAAAAAAAAAAAAAAAAACACCATAAAAAAAAAAACCCACCCTTTTGATCTTGATAAGCAACCCCCCCCCCCGAGATACTCCATTTAGTCCCTTACCCCGGAGCACCTCACCTATGTGGTACAGAGACCCTGGCCCACCCCTTATACCGTGGCCTCTCCACCCCCTTACTGATATCAGTTTACAGGTCCCAATATATCGGGATCGTCCTAAATAACCAGGTTGTCCCTGGCTATCCCCCTATTAAACTCCTTATCCCTTAAACAGGCTTTCCTTTATATCTTAAGCTCTGCTGGCTGCATGTTCCAAATTTCCCTTCCTTCCCCTCTCTCTCTCTTTTAAGTCATTGGACCATTAAATCTCCTAGTATACCATTCACCCTTAATGTTTTTTCCCTTGTCCCCTACGGGGGACCTGCTGCCACTGTTGTGGTCGTTGCATCGGGGTCTCTATTTTATGTGTCCTCCAATCTATAAAGTCTACCGGTGGGAGTTCCAACGTCTCGACAAAGAACTTTAGATCGTCTTTAGTGCGCAACGTTGCTGTTTTACCATTCCTAGAAGCCGTCAGACTGAACGGAAACCCCCAGCGGTAGTTCACCCCCATAGAGCGCATGGTTTCCAACAGGGGTCTAACTACTCTACGTTGATACATGGTCCTGCGGGTTAAATCTGGGTATAGTGATATGTGTGTGCCCTCAAACGCTATTTCAGGGTTCATACGGGCCATTCTCATAATGGTCTCCTTTATTGTGTATTTATGGACTCTACATATCACATCTCTAGGTTTATCCATGTTTGGGTTAATGTATGTGGGGACTCTATGTATCCGATCTAACTCAATGTGTTCCTGTACTGTGTCCCCTAAAATCTGCCCAAAAATTTTTAGGACCACAGTGGCTAACTCCCGTGGTTCTATTCCCTCAGGTAGCCCTTTTATACGGATATTCTGCCTTCTGTCCCTATTCTCATAGTCATCTAACTGGTCCCTATAGGAGTTTAGGGCGTTTTCATGGTCTTTTATTGACACCTGTACTTCTGCCATTGCATGTCCCATTACTTCCTGCCTCTCTTCAACATTTTCTACTCTATACCCCAATGCTTGTGTGTCCTCTCTTAGTTCCTCTACTGCTTGCATACAGGATTGTTCTACTGCGTTGATTAATTGTTGAATGTCATTCTTTGTAGGAAGGGCTCTCAGCAATTCCCTAATCTCTTTAATGTCATTTGCTTCCCCACACTTAATCATCTGACCGCCATGGAGACATATCGGACTTCCTTGGAAATCCTGATCTGAGACTGACCTTATGTATTGGCACGTGAGTGTGACCTCCCTTATTATCTTAATGATGTGGTCCCCCATACTTTTTTTTTTTTATGTCCTTTTGAAACCATTCTCATGCTGTGTTGAAATTTTTATTACCATGCACACCTTTTGTTTATTATTTAATTAATTAAAGTTGCCGGCATACCCACCGTCGCTGGTTTGCACCCCATTTTGCTTGCGTGGTTCGCTGCTCCACCCCCTTTTGGATGGCGCGGAGGACACCGTTGGCAGAATCAGGACTAAATTGTCCTCTGATCAATCTTTTTAGACTAGGTGACTGTTTTCCCCTAGTCTCCTTAATTTTTTTTCTCTACCTTGTTGTTCTTTTTGCCTTTCTGGTGTTACATAGAAATTTGAACGGAAGACTCTCTCTTTTTTCCTATTACAGGTATTTCTGCTTGATTTTTATGGTATAGAAAATATTTTTGTCACACGCTCAATGTTCTTAAAAAATGGTTATTACTTCATGCACATATACAGTAGATATGGTATAATGTTTTCTACTAATCTATTTCCCTTTATCACTTATATCACAGTTAGCTCCTCCCCTATTTTTGAAAATGGGTATTAAAATTTTCTCCCACAACGTTCAAGGATTTAACTCACCCCACAAACGCAAGAAGGCCTTTAGACATTACAAAAGATTGGGTGCTGATATACTTCTGATTCAGGAAACACACTTTTCTACCACCAACCACCCACAATATTTTGATAAAACCTTTATTCAACTCCACTACAGCACATTCACCAACAAATCCCGAGGGGTTGCTATTTGTATCCAAAACTCTGTTGTTTTCGAACTTCAAAGTATTTACAAAGACGCAGTCAGCCGTTTCATCATCATGAAGGGATGTGTGAATAGGAGATCCCTCACAATAGCCTTGGTTCTCAATCCTCATTTTTCAACAACTTCTTCACCATTCTAGACCAATACATTCCCCCACACATGATAGTTGGAGGAGATTTTAACTTAGCAGCCCACCCTATTCTAGATAGAAGTAAGTTCGTTCCTTCCTCCAAGGCCTTTTCCAAATCTATTAACCGTTCACTAAGTAAACTCCAGTTGATTGACTCCTGGAGATCCCATAATATAGGCCTAAAAGCATATACAGACTACTCCCATCCTCATGACAGTTATGCCAGACTTGACTATATCTTCAGCACACCTATACTCATAGCCAACTCCTCCTCTGCCTTGATTCACCCGTGCCCGTGGTCAGACCATGATATAGCTGTGTTTGACTTACCCCAGTTGATGTCTTAGGAGACAAAACCGGTCGGGTATGCTGACTTACCAAGTCCCCACTAGGGATGAGCCGAACACCCCCGGGTTCGGTTCGCACCAGAACGTTCGAACAAACCGCGGGTTCGCGCGAACATTTCGAACCCCATTGAAGTCTATGGGACCCGAACGTTCAAATTAAAAAACGTTCATTTTAAAGACCAAAATTCAATTAAATGTTGGAAAACGTCGTTCAGAACCCGGGTCTTGCCCCAGGGAACATGTATCAATGGAAATTTTTTTTTTAAAACGGCCGTTTTTTGCGGAGCAGCCATTTTAATGATGCTTAAAGTGAAAAAAAAAAATTCCTTTAAATATCACACCTGCTGGGTGTCTATAGTAGTGGCACGTGTTTAGAAATGTCCCTGCACAACATGAAAGGACCAAAAAAAAAAAGTAATTAATGCTACTTGCGCAAGTTCTGTGTGGCAACATTATGTCAAATATTTTAGCGGTGGTGGGGGGCCATTATTGTTGTGTGAAAGAAATTTTTTAGAAAAAAGGGCACCCCTCAAACATACTGTAATTGGAGCGCAACAAGGAGCCACGTGCAAAGTATTGCATCAAAATTTTTTATTAGGCGCCCCTGTTAAACAGGGGCAGAAAAATTGTGCATTGGGCACAACACAACACTTTCAACCCCTCCCAATAACTCCAATTGGAGCGCAACAAGGTGCCACGTGCAAATTATTGCATCAAAAATTGCTATTAGGCGCCCCTGTTAAACAGGGGCTGAAAAATTGTGCCTTGGGCACAACACAACACTTGCAACCCCTCCCAATAACTCCAATTGGAGCGCAACAAGGAGCCACGTGCAAATTATTGCATCAAAAACTGTTATTAAGCGCCCCTGTTAAACAGGGGCTGGAAAATTGTGCCTTGGGCACAACACAACATTTGCAACCCCTTTCAATAACTGCAATTGGAGCGCAACAAGGAGCCACGTGCAAAGTATTGCAACAAAAATTGTTATTAGGCGCCCCTGTTAAACAGGGGCTGAAAAATTGTGCCTTAGGCACTGGTGGCGGAGCCCAGAAACACAACATTTCTTACTAGCTATCAGCAAGAAAAGTGAGGAGGAGAAGGATATTCCATCAGCAGCATAAGAGGACAGTCACTCAGCATCAGCAGTCTAAAAGGGATCCGACATTTCAACAAAAAATATATTATTCATTAATATCAGCATCAGGTGCTTGGTAGCTGGTGTTGATCCAAGCCTGGTTCATTTTGATGAAGGTCAGTCGATCAACAGAGCTGGTGGAGAGGCGCACCCTGTGATCAGTGACAAAGCCTCCAGCAGCACTGAATGTCCGTTCTGAAAGAACACTGGATGCAGGGCAAGCCAGTAGCTCAATTGCATACTGGGCAAGCTCTGGCCAGTGATCCATCCTCAAGACCCAGTAAGCCAGAGGATTTTCGGTGGGGAAGGTGTCCAAGTCGGATCTTGCCCCTAGGTATTCCCGGACCATGTAAAGCAGATGCTGGCGATGGTTGCTGGAACCGGTCAGACCTTGGGGCTGCAGGCTAAAAAACTGCCTGAACGCATCGGTCAGACGACCACCTTCTCCACCGCCCCTTCTGTGACTCACCGAAGCTTCAGCAAGATGTTGTCCAGAGACAGGTTTTGGTAATCCCCCCGGTTCTGGGAACGCATTGCACAGACCATTCTGCAAGGCCTCCCGCAGAAGTTTCATCTTCTGCTCCCTCTGAGATGGCAACATAAGGTCCGCAACCTTACTCTTGTAACGTGGATCAAGGAGAGTCGTCAGCCAGTAATGATCCCTCTCCTTAATAGCACGTACACGAGGATCCTTACGCAGGCTTTGCAGAATCAGGGAGGCCATGCAGCGTAGGTTTGCTGAGGCATTCGGCCCACAGTCTTCTGGGTCACTGAGGATGACAGGATCCACAGGCACCTCATCCCAGCCACGTAAAACTCCACGTGCTCCTTGGGACTGTAAATGATCCCTTGAAGACTGCTGCTGCTGAGTGCTAGGCTCCACTTCCATGCTGCTGATACAATCCTCCTCCTCCTCCTCCTCCTCCTCCTCCTCATCCTCTTCCTGTGTGCTAGGTGGGCAAGCAGGACCACTGTCTGTGTAAAGGGGGCCTTGAGAGGTAAGGAAGTCCTCCTCTTCCTCCCTCTGTTCTGCCTCAAGGGCCCTGTCCATTATTCCACATAGCGTGTGCTCCAACATGTGAATAAGAGGGACAGTCTCACGGATGCATGCACTGTCACTGCTCACCATCCTCGTGGCCTCCTCAAATGGTGACAGGACAGTGCATGCATCCCTGATCAAGGCCCACTGGCGTGGGGAAAAAAACTTAGCTGCCCTGACCCAGTTCTGCTGCCATATTGGCACAGGTACTCATTGATGGCCCGCTGCTGCGTGTGCAGCCGCTGTAGCATGGCCAATGTTGAGTTCCATCTGGTGGGCTTGTCACAAATTAGGCGGTTCTTGGGCAGGTTGTATTCCCTTTGGAGGTCAGTCAGCCGAGCAGTGGCATTATATGACCTCCGGAAATGCACACAGACTTTCCTGGCCTGCTTCAGGACATCCTGCAAGCCCGGGTACCTGCCCAAGTACCGCTGCACCACCAAATTGAGGACATGCGCAAAACAGGGCACGTGGGTGAGTTTTTCCTGTCGCAGGGCAGAGAGTAGGTTGGTGCCATTATCGCTGACCACCATTCCAGGCTTCAGCTGGCGTGGCGTCAACCACCTCTCAGCCTGACCCTGCAGAGCTGACAAAACCTCTTCCCCAGTGTGGCTCCTGTCTCCCAAGCACACCAGCTCTAGCACCGCATGGCATCTCTTGGCCTGCATTCCTGCGTATCCCCTCGTACGCCTACGGAGCACGGCTGGTTCGGAGAAAACATCCCCACAGGAAGAGGCCACAGAGGAAGAAGAAGAGGAGGGGGTGGAGGAAAGAGGTGTGTCACAAGCAGTAGTATTTTTTTGGAGGCGTGGTGGCGGAACAACCTCCAAAACTACTGGACCTTGCCCTGCGTCCTTCCCAGCTGCCAGCAGAGTCACCCAATGCGCCGTAAAAGACAGGTAACGTCCCTGTCCATGCCTGCTGGACCATGAGTCAGCGGTAATATGCACCTTATCACTGACCGCCCTGTCCAGCGAGGCATGGACATTGCCTTCCACATGCTGGTAGAGAGCCGGAATAGCCTTCTGTGAGAAAAAGTGGCGTTTTGGTACTTGCCACTGAGGTACTGCACATTGCACAAACTCACGGAAGGGGGCAGAATCTACCAACTGAAAAGGTAGCAGTTGAAGTGCTAGCAATTTCGCTAAGCTAGCATTCAACTGCTGGGCATGTGGATGGCTGGGATTGTACTTCTTTCGGCGCTGCAGCAGCTGGGGCAGGGAAATTTGCCTGGTACTATCAGTAGATTGACCGCTACAACTAGCTTGTGACACACCTATTTCTACACCTTCACTGCAGGCTTCAGAGAGGACTGGGGGTCTACTGGGGTTGGAGGTCCCAGAAGGGCAAGGGGGGGTACGCTTTTGTCTTTGGTGTGGGTCTTTCTGGTGTGCTTGCCAACGAGCTGCATGGCAGGTCGACATATGTCTGGACAAGCATGTGGTACCCAGGCGGTTGATGTTTTGGCCACGCGAGATACGCTTGCGACATAAGTTGCAAATAGCAAAGGTACGATCTTGTGGACATGTTTCAAAAAAGGCCCACACCAAAGAACTTTTGCTGTACCGGTCAGACACAGCAGCGCCATGCACAAGCGCCGTAGATGTGTGCTGTAATGCAGTGGGTGTGACCATAAGCTGACCCCTGGAGGGCATCCTGCCTCTTTGGAGATGTTCCTGTGTCTCGTCGTCCTCCTCCTCCTCCTTCTCCTCTCTCCTATCAGGCACCCAGGTAGAGTCAGTGACCTCATCATCCCCTCCCTCCTCATCACTGTCAACAACCTGGCAGTATGCTCCAGCTGGGGGAACATCATCACTGACAAATTGCTGTCCCTCTCGGCCACCCCCTCTCCCTGGGCTCACATCAATGCCTTCCTCTATCAGTGTTCCGTCATCGGAGTCTTCAAAACGCTGCACATCTTCCTGCAGCATGTACCCCACACTGTGTTGAAACAGTTCGGGGGACTCCTCAGGAGGACATGGTGGTACTAGGGAAGTATTGTGTGAAGCCATTGTGCAGAGGGAAGAGGACGCCTTGGCAGCTGCTTTGCCAGATAAACTTTGATCTGTCTGTGTGAGAGAGGATGAGGAGGATGAGGACGGCTTGGTCATCCACTCTACTAATTTCTCTGCATGTTGAGGTTCAACACGGCCAGCTCCTGAAAAGAAGGACGAGTGGCCACGGCCACGGCCATGGGCTGAAGAGGATGCACCACATCCACTACCAGCGTTACCTCTACATGCAGAGCCTGCTTGCCCTCATGACTCTCTGCCTCTCTTTGTTCTCCTTCCAGACATATTGAAGTGCTCAGGTGGTATGTAACAGCACAAGCGGAGTGACACCAAATGCGCTCAGGTGATATATAACAGCACATGTACAGTGGCACTATCTGTGCTCAGGTGGTATATAGCAGCACACGTACAGTGGCACTATCTGTGCTCAGGTGGTATATAGCAGCACACGTACAGTGGCACTATCTGTGCTCAGGTGGTATATAGCAGCACACGTACAGTGGCACTATCTGTGCTCAGGTGGTATATAGGAGCACACGTACAGTGGCACTATCTGTGCTCAGGTGGTATATAGCAGCACACGTACAGTGGCACTATCTGTGCTCAGGTGTTATATAGGAGCACACGTACAGTGGCACTATCTGTGCTCAGGTGGTATATAGCAGCACACGTACAGTGGCACTATCTGTGCTCAGGTGGTATATAGGAGCACACGTACAGTGGCACTATCTGTGCTCAGGTGGTATATAGCAGCACACGTACAGTGGCACTATCTGTGCTCAGGTGGTATATAGGAGCACACGTACAGTGGCACTATCTGTGCTCAGGTGGTATATAGCAGCACACGTACAGTGGCACTAACTGCACTCAGGTGGTATATAGGAGCACACGTACAGTGGCACTATCTGTGCTCAGGTGGTATATAGCAGCACACGTACAGTGGCACTAACTGCGCTCAGGTGGTATATAGGAGCACACGTACAGTGGCACTGTACTCAGGTGGTATATAGCAGCACACGTACAGTGCCACTATCTGTGCTCAGGTGGTATATAGCAGCACACGTACAGTGGCACTATCTGTGCTCAGGTGGTATATAGGAGCACACGTACAGTGGCACTATCTGTGCTCAGGTGGTATATAGGAGCACACGTACAGTGGCACTATCTGTGCTCAGCTGGTATATAGCAGCACACGTACAGTGGCACTATCTGTGCTCAGGTGGTATATAGCAGCACACGTACAGTGGCACTATCTGTGCTCAGGTGGTATATACCAGCACACGTACAGTGGCACTAACTGTGCTCAGGTGGTATATAGGAGCACACGTACAGTGGCACATAGGAGCACACGTACAGTGGCACTATCTGTGCTCAGGTGGTATATACCAGCACACGTACAGTGGCACTAACTGCGCTCAGGTGGTATATAGGAGCACACGTACAGTGGCACTATCTGTGCTCAGGTGGTATATACCAGCACACGTACAGTGGCACTAACTGCGCTCAGGTGGTATATACCAGCACGCGTACGGTGACCCCAAATGCGCTCAGGTGGTATGTCACAGCACACGTACGGTGACCCAAAATGCGCTCAGGTGGTATGTCACAGCACACTTACGGTGACCCCAAATGCGCTCAGGTGGTATGTCACAGCACACGTTCTGGACAGCCTTTAAATAGGAAGTGAGGTCATCACTCAGCGCCCGTTTATTTGGATTACTTCCTGGGTGTTTTGTCTTTAGTAATCTTCCTTGTATTGAACTCCTGCCTGATATCCCGACTATTCTACAGCCTGCTGATTTTGTACCTTATCGCCAGATCGTGTATGACCTTTGCCTGCCTGACGCTTCTCCGGAATCCGATATTGAACTATTTGCCTGATCCGTTGCCGACCGTATCTGCCTGACGACGCTTTGCCTGGATCTCCAGCATATTTTGTTCCACTTCGGACACTACCTTTTACAGGTACCTTACATAATAAACGGGCCACAATGGCAGTGGACCCTGCTGAGATTGTTAAGGCGATTACACGTCAGGGACAACTGATCGGAGTGCATGAACAGTCTCTTTCTTCCCTGGACGCCAAGTTAGATGAACTTTGCACTATGCTCAAATCGTGTTTGCCTGGTTCCTCTGCAACGGTCCAGACGCCGGATCCTACTCCTGCTACGATCCAACCTGCCTCTTCTGTACCACCAAAACTTC
This sequence comes from Rana kukunoris, assembly GCA_029574335.1. Classification (NCBI taxonomy): domain Eukaryota; kingdom Metazoa; phylum Chordata; class Amphibia; order Anura; family Ranidae; genus Rana; species Rana kukunoris. Next base: position 109,310,196 of record CM056054.1, read on the forward strand.
CCTTGCCTGACAAGTTTGGTGGTGATACTGAGTACTGCAGAGGCTTTTTAAATGTTTGCCGTTTGCATTTCCGCAACAACCCTGTGACTTTTAGCACTTCATCTGCCAAAGTGACTTTTGTAATTTCCTTGTTAAAGGGGAAGGCCCTGGCCTGGGTCTCTCCTTATTTGGAACGCAACGATCCTGTACTTCAAGATGCTGACAAATTTCTGGCTTCTCTCCAGACTGTATTTGACAAGCCAGATAGAGCTTCTGCAGCTGAGTACTCCCTCTTGGACATACAACAAGGCACCAGATCTGTGGCACAGTATGCTATTGAGTTCCGTACCCTTGCTGCTGAGACTAATTGGGACTCAAGGGCATTACGTGCAGCCTTCCGAAAAGGTCTTACAGATCGCATCAAGGACGAATTAGTTTATAAGGATCTCCCAGAAGACCTTGAGAAATTCATAGAGCTGTGTGTTCGTCTGGATGTTCGGTACCATGAAAGGTGCCAAGAGAGACTTAGAACCCGCAAGTTTCCTAAGCCAGTTTACCGTTTGGCCCCTAACTTCCAAGCACCACCTCAGCCAGAACCTAAAACCTCTGTGGAACCCCAGGCACCTGTGGAACCCATGGATGTGAGCCGTCTCCACCTAACTGAGTCAGAGAAACAAAGGAGGCGTTCATTGGGCCTATGCCTGTACTGTGGACTTAAAGGACATTTAGTATCTGTCTGCCCTTCCCGTCCAGTAAAAGGCAGGGTCTAACCAGTGTTGGAGGAGCTGGCTTAGACCTTACAGGTAGATCCTCCAAGACCAAGATTACTGTTCCGGCTACTATCCATTTACCTTCTAAGCTTGTTTTCTGCAAGGCTTTTGTGGATTCTGGAGCTGCTGGCATATTCTTGGACTACAATTTTGCAAGAAAGAACAACATCCCGTTTGTTCCAAAGTCTAGACCCCTGAACATTACCACCCTGAATGGACAGCCCTTGGGAGATGGCATTGTGAAATTCGAGACTACGACAATCACCCTTCGGGTAGGCCTCCTCCACAAAGAGGAAGTTGTCTTGTCTCTCATTGATTCTCCGCTTCTGCCTATCATCCTTGGTTACCCATGGTTGCAACTTCACAACCCTTCTTTTGATTGGGAAAAGGGAGAACTAACCTCCTGGGGATCGTCCCGTCGCCCTAATTGTTTGTCTCAACCCAAAAGACTTTCTGCTTGCATGTTGGCTCCTGTGACTATCCCACCTACCTTGCCTCGAGAATACCATGACTTTGCAGATGTATTTTGCAAGCAAAAGGCAGAGGTGTTACCTCCACATCGTCCTTTTGACTGTACAATTAAATTGATTCCCGGAGCACCTCTTCCCAAAGGAAAGACCTACCCCTTGTCTCTGCCTGAACAAAAGTCTATGGAGGAATACGTAAGAGACAACTTGGAAAGAGGTTTTATCCGACCCTCTTCTTCTCCAGTAGGAGCAGGTTTTTTCTTTGTTGAAAAGAAAGATGGGGGCCTTCGACCATGCATAGACTATCGGGGGTTAAATCAAATCACCGTAAAGGACTCCTACCCTTTGCCTCTCATTCTTGAACTGTTTGATGTACTTAAGGGGGCTGTCATCTTCTCCAAGCTAGACCTACGAGGGGCATATAACCTGATTCGAATTAACGAGGGGGACGAGTGGAAGACAGCATTCAACACTCGTAATGGACACTTTGAATATTTGGTCATGCCATTTGGGTTATGTAACGCACCTGCTGTCTTTCAACGTTTCATGAATGAAATTTTCCATGATTTCAGCAACCGCTTTGTGATCATCTACTTGGACGACATTTTAATCTTTTCCAAGACTCATCTAGAGCACATCTCGCATGTGAAACAGGTATTACAACGACTTAGAGAAAACCATCTTTATGCAAAAATCGAGAAATGCAGTTTCCATCAAAGCTGTATTCCTTTCCTTGGGTACATCATAAGTGCTGACGGTTTCCAAATGGACCCTCAAAAACTTTCCGCTGTCTTGCAATGGCCCCAACCGACCACTTTAAGAGGACTCCAAAGCTTTTTAGGGTTTGCAAATGACTACAGACGCTTCATTAAGAGTTTTGCCTCCATTGCGGCACCCCTTACTGCCATGACTAAGAAGGGTACAAATTGCAAAGTGTGGTCTTCAGAAGCAAGATCGGCTTTCCAGCGATTAAAGGACATGTTCAGTAAAGCTCCAATTCTTCAGCATCCAAATCCTGATCTCCAGCACATTGTTGAGGTTGATGCCTCTGAGGTTGGAGCAGGTAGCTTTTTTCTCCAGAAAGTTTTCTCCTGCAGAGATGAATTATGATGTTGGGGATGTTGGGAATCGAGAACTACTGGCCATCAAATTGGCATTGTCTGAATGGCGACACCTTCTGGAAGGGGCTCCCAAGCCTTTTACTATCCTCACTGACCATAAAAACCTACTGTATCTTCAGACTGCTAGACGTCTGAACTCACGTCAGGCTCGATGGGCTCTGTTTTTCTCCCGTTTTAATTTTGTCCTTTCTTATGTTCCAGGGCATAGAAACAAAAAAGCCGATGCTCTTTCCAGACAGTTTGCTACCTCTGAAGAAGATCAACCAGGCGAGCAGTATATAATCCCACCTCACAAAATTGTTGCGCAGATCTCCACGGCTCTTTCCCAACAGCTACAAGAATCCCAGAATCGTGTTCCCCAGGGCTTGAAGATACCACCAGGTCGCCTGTACGTAGCCCCTAGTCTCCGAAAACCTGTACTCCTCTGGGCACATGATGGCGTGTTATCCGGTCACCCTGGTGTCACCATCACTCTTAAGACCTTGCAGCGTCATGTCTGGTGGCCTCGCATGAAAAAGGATGTTACTGACTATGTGGCTGCCTGCCCAACTTGTGCTGCTAATAAAGTACCCCGCACATTGCCTGCTGGACTGTTACATCCACTTCCGGCACCTCGCCAGCCTTGGACCCATTTGACCATGGACTTCATTGTAGACTTACCCAAGTCCGAGGGCATGACTGCTATATGGGTCACAGTGGATCGCTTTTCCAAAATGTCTCATTTTGTGCCGCTCCCGGGATTACCTACAGCGAAAGCACTGTCCACTCTTTTCCTTTCCCATATTGTAAAACTTCATGGCATACCTACCAATGTCGTCTCAGACCGCGGATCCCAGTTCGTTTCCCGATTCTGGAGAGCGTTCTGCAAGAAACTGGGAGTAAAGTCTCGCTCTCTACCTCACATCACCCTCAAACTGATGGTCAAACTGAACGCATGAACCAGACCCTAGAAACCTATCTTCGCAGCCCTAGGCTATCACCCTCAGACTTTTCCTCTTCTTCAGCCTTCTTCTGGTGTTCCAGCAGCAGATCAGCGGGTAAAGAATATTCTACTACATTGGAAGAAGATTCGTTCATTACTACGAAAGTCAGCAGGCAAGTACAGACTTTTTTCCAACAGACGAAGACGCCATATACCTCCATATGTGGTGGGGGACAGAGTTTGGCTATCAACCAAGTATGTGAGACTGAAACAACCTTCTACCAAATTGGGCCCTCGATTCATTGGTCCTTACAGGATCATTGCTCGAGTTGGGCCCGTTTCCTATCGCTTAAAATTACCTTCCTCTCAACGGATACATCCCGTGTTCCACGTTTTCCTCCTCAAAAAAGCTATTTTCAACCGCTACTCCAGATCACAACAGCTACCTCCTCCTGTTCTTGTTGATGGACAAAATGAGTTTGAAGTCTCCAAGATTCTTGATTCCAGAAGACAGGGCCGTGGCCTTCGGTATCTGGTTCATTGGAAGGGATATCCTGTCACAGACCGCTCCTGGGTTCCAGCCAAAGATCTGCATGCCCCTTCTCTTATACGAGACTTCCATGCCTCGTTCCCCACTAAACCCCGCTAGGCCCCCGGAGGGGTCCATTGGGGAGGGGGCCCTGTCATGTCCCGGGGTGTATTCGAACCTGGGTCTTCCTGGTCTCTTAAACCATAGCCTTACCTGATGTGCCACAGAAGAGATCTAGACCTTGGGAATATCCTTATTGTGTTCAACACACACCTCGGACTCACTAGCTCCACCTGCTGCCAGCTGTGGACAATTCTCATTCTGGACAGCCTTTAAATAGGAAGTGAGGTCATCACTCAGCGCCCGTTTATTTGGATTACTTCCTGGGTGTTTTGTCTTTAGTAATCTTCCTTGTATTGAACTCCTGCCTGATATCCCGACTATTCTACAGCCTGCTGATTTTGTACCTTATCGCCAGATCGTGTATGACCTTTGCCTGCCTGACCCTTCTCCGGAATCTGATATTGAACTATTTGCCTGATCCGTTGCCGACCGTATCTGCCTGACGACGCTTTGCCTGGATCTCCAGCATATTTTGTTCCACTTCGGACACTACCTTTTACAGGTACCTTACAACAGCACACGTACGGTGACCCCAAATGCGCTCAGGTGGTATTAAACAGCACACGCACAGTCAGAGCGACTGCGTTTCTGTGCAATTCAATAGCCCACTTGTATTAACAGCAACTGCCTTTCTGTGCAAATAGATAGCACACGTGCAGTAACAGTTAATGCGTCTATGTGCAATTAACTAACACGTGTACACTAACACGTTAGAGCATCAAGCACAATCTCCTGCCTGACAGATACTAATAGCAGAACTTGCTAAGCTATACAGTTTATAAATATATTGACAACTCCTAGGGATGTCAATATATTCTCTACAAACTGTACATTTAACTATACTACTAGTAGCCTCCCTGATCTATCTATCTATCTATCTATCTATCTATCTATCTGAAAAGACACTGTGGGGTAGATTCATGTAAAATGGCGCATCGTTGCTCCGGCGTGGCGCATCTTTTTTCCACTACGCCGTACCCGCGCGGAGAGGCATTTACTGTATTCATCATTTTTTCACTCACCTGCGTAGCGGTTTTTCGACGGCGTAAGGCGGCGGAACTGGAAGTGGGCGTCACCACATGCAAATGATGGTCTGACAGTGGCGCAGAGAGATCCGTACAGTGTATCTTAAACGGCGCATGCGCACTAATGGCACCTGGCTGTCGGGCTCCTGTGCACATGCGCAGTACGGCGCGACGTCACCACCAAGATCCACCGCACCACTTCCTACTAGTGCATAAATACGCACACAGAAGCGCCACCTTGCAAAACATGACCAGCATTTTTTATGAATTGGCAGGGCTTTTGGATTTAGGATGGCTGCACCAGACACTGCCGGTGACCGCAGAATGTTCAACTTCAGCCATCAGGAGAAGGCTGTGATAACGGATGCGCTCTCCCAACATGGGTCCCGCCTCTATGGGCCACAGAGTGCCCACACTAGCAAAGCGGAAAAGACACGCATTTATGCTGAAATCACCAGGCAGGTGAATGTTGTTGGTGTTGCGGAGAGGGAGCCCAAGCATATCCGCAAAAAAATAAATGATATGCGGAGACTGGTCAAAGATAAACTTGTGGCAATGAGAAAGCATGCCAGTGCCACAGGTGGAGGACCAGCCACACGAATTACCCTGACTGCAGAGGACATGGTGGTGGCCAGGTTGCTGGATAGGGAGCTGGTGGAGGGTCTTCCTGGCTTTGAATCAGGGGATCAGCCTTTGAGGTCAGGTAAGTCTGTTTTATCTGCTATGTGGTGTGTTGCATGGGTGGGGGGGGGGGGATACATGTGACAAGTGTGTGGCTCCTCCAACATGTGTTTGTTTTGTGTTATCCACAGATGTGCAGGATGGAGCTGGCCCGTCAGTTGATGCAGGGCGAAGCACCCCATCCATGCTGGAGATCGCCCCTACAGGAGGTTGAGGAGGAGCACGTCGGGGTAGAAGAGGCTGCTGTTTATATTCTGGAGGAGACCCCCATACCTGGCCACTCCCAAACCACCCCCCCATGCAAGATTCCCCCTCAAGGGACACCATCCCCTCCAGGGATTCCCCCTCAAGGGACACCATCCCCTCCAGGGATTCCCCCTCAAGGGACACCATCCCCTCCAGGGATTCCCCCTCAAGGGACACCATCCCCTCCAGGGATTCCCCCTCAAGGGACACCATCCCCTCCAGGGATTCCCCCTCAAGGGACACCATCCCCTCCAGGGATTCCCCTTCAAGGGACCTCCCCTACACCCGTCCTCCAGCCTCTCAGGCCTCTAGGAAGGCAACAAGGAAAACCAGAGGAGTCCCTGATGATTTTGAAGATCACCTGGCAAGGGACCAGACAAGACAGACCCGCCATATTGGTTCTCTTGTGGGGGATCTCCATCGGGTGGCAGATAGCCTGGTGTCCTCGGCCGCGAGCCAGGCTGCTTGCACTGTGGCAGTGCAGGAAGCCATCACCCAGCAGGCTGGGCAGAATACTGCTATCACCGATAGTCTGCAGGACGTTGTGGGGAATGGGGCAGCCCTTCTGTCCTGCCTGGTGGACCTGCAGACCACCACATCTGACCTGGTCTCCGAGGTCCGGAGCCTGGCAGCTGCTGTCCGTGAGGAGGGGAGGCAGACACGGCGACAGCAGCGCAGCAATACTACCCGCCGGCTGCGGATGCAGGCTGCCACCAATACGTACCTCCACCGGCTAGCCGTGGCAATGGAGGGCAGCCAGGCAGCCAGGGAGAGACTGGTTGAGGTTCAAACACCTGCCCCCCCAGCCCCCCCACCTGTGGCTCGCCCCAGGCAACTGCGCCCCAGGAGCCTAGGGACAAGAAGGAGCCCACGACAGGGCCGTTGATTTTTGAAAAATTATTTTTGATACTCAGATTATGAGTTTTATTTTTGTTTATCTCCCTGCACACGGTGAGGAGTGCAGGCTACAGTGTGAATGAGGTGTGAATGTGTGGGGGTGACACTCCTGCCATTAAGGGGTGTCACCCTCAGTCGTTGGTGAGAAATTATCACCACGACACGTGTGAATGGTGTATGAATGTACAGCAACATAATTGGAGCCGTGGCGTGGCGTTGCTGCTCCCAAGTCCCATGTGGTGTACTTGGGTCTAATCCAATTTGATGTGGATGTGGTGTGTGTGTGCGCTAGGGATCACAGTGGTGTGCATGCATGCATGCTCATTGTGCCATGATTAATGTGTGTGTTTAACGTGAAAAGTAGCCTACCACAAGGACCCTCCTGACTGCTCTTCCCTCAGCAGACGGGGGACCCTCGGGCAAGGGGGGACTGTGTGGTTCGGGGGTCAGGTCATCACGTAGCTCAATCTGCAGGCCCTTTCTCACGGCAAAGTTGTGCAGCATGCAACATGCCCCAATGATCTGGCACACAAAGTTTGGGGAATACAACAGGGTCCCCCCAGACTTATCCAGGCATCGGAAACGTGACTTCAGGAGGCCAAAGGTGCGCTCCACCACTGCACGGGTTTTGATGTGTGCTTCATTGTATCTTTGCTCTCCTCTGGTTTGGGGATCCCAGAATGGAGTCATGAGATGGGGTCCCAGTGCATATGCCGCGTCACCTAGTAATGAAAAGACAGGAGGATGTTAATAGTGCATGTGCCCGTTGTGCGGTGTGCATCACGGGAGGGGATAGTCATGCCTGCCACCCATGTCACTCACCAACCAGCCAGCTGTCCCCATACACGTTCTGTTCAAATTCTGTGGAGATGGTGCTTTGACGGTATATGTAGCTGTCATGGCTGGACCCGGGGGGCTTGGCACGGACGTGCCATATGATGCCTTGGGCATCGACTATCACCTGTACATTGATGGAATGCCAATGCTTCCGATTGCAGTATATGTGCTCTGTGTCCCGGGGGGGCCGTAGTGCCACATGTGTGCAATCAATGGCCCCCACGGTGCGTGGGAATCTGGCAAGGTTGTAGAAATCTGTCATTGCCTTCCTCCGCAGGTCCTCAGTGGTGGGTTTGATAATTTGGTTGGCCATGCGTCTGAGGATTGCGGGGACAACCTGGTGCACACATCTGCTCATGGTGGATTGTGACATCCCAGCCACCACTCCACTTGTACGCTGGAATGATCCACTGGCAAGGACATGGAGCGTTGCCAGTACCTTCACCAGTGGCTGCACTGCTTGTGAGCGCTGGGTCTGGCTGGTGATGTCATCCTGCAGGGTTGTGGTTAGTTCCAGGATGGCTTCAGGGCTGAATCTGAATAGGCAAAACACCTCCAATTCACTCATGCCAAACACGTCAATGCGCGTGCGGAATATCCTCTCCCGTGCCCTCCTACGTGCACGTCGACGCTGTATGGCTATGAGCAAGGCTGCCCCTGGCATGTTGGCAGACAGATGTGTTGTCCAGCAAGTGTTTTAGCTCAATTCGTCTGTAACAGTGTTGCTTCAGCTGCTCTCCAGCTGATCTGTTCAACTCCTGTGCAAAGTTACCCCTGCTTTATGAGGGGTGACTTTCCGCATAAAATTGCAGTTACGCGCACCGGGTTACGCCGTCGCCAGAGAAACGTGCGTTTCTGAATCGGCGGTTCTCCCTCATTTGCATATTTGAATAGAGGAACGGTTGATCTGTCCCGTGTAAAGATGCGCCAAAGACACGCCGCCGTGGAAAAGTTACGCCGGAAAAAAGTAGCCGATTTGAAGGCGGATCTGGTATAGTAGGTACGGCGCATTGATCCGATGGCGCAAAATAACAGTTACGCCGCACATCTCTAAAAACGCCAGAGTAATTGCTACATGAATCTACCCCTGTGTCTCTATCAATCTATCTATCTATCTCTCTCTCTCTCTGTCTGTCTGACTTCTCTCTCTGAAAGCAAGCCGGAACACACTACACAAGGCCGCCCGGGAGGCGGCCTTTTATAGTGCGGGGTGTGTGCTAAAGCCCTGAGCCCTAATTGGCCAAAGCACCCAGGCTTTGGCCAATTAGGTCTCTTCGTTTTTTGGGCGCTGTAATCGGGTCATGGTGCATGCTTGGCCAATCATCAGCGCGCAACGCCGCAGTGAATTATGGGCCATTGCGCGTCATTCGAATTTGGCGCGAACGACCCGATTTGTTCGTTTTCGACGAACAATCGAACGGCCGATGTTCGATGCGAACATGTGTTCGCATCGAACGCGAAGCTCATCCCTAGTCCCCACTGCACATTTTATTGCCAAACACCTCTGTTCATCCTTCATTGGGGGATAGTGGATGTGGATATATCAATTTTTGCTTTTCACGTGTGATTATATCCAATTATTATACTTTTTAATTCCAATTTTGTCTTGATCACTTTTGGTGATTTGCCGTTTTTTAAATTAAATATACGCTTTTTACACTATGAGGAGTCCATCTCTTCTTGTTCCCCTTTTTTCCCTCCTTCTTGGAGGTGAATAGTCACCATTGCGGTGCTACCATCATATTGATTTGTGGTTGGAATCTCTGGATATCAACTCCCAGACAACTGCTGGATGTCCTGGAACCATCACCGGACAGCACTCTGGAGAGGGAAATCGGCCACAAAAAGCTCTAAAGACCCCCGCACTATATGGTGAATTGGGGTCCATCGCTTCTGGTAAGGGTACCCATCTATCTTCTGTTGTGATATTAGAAGATTGTTTTACTCTGATCAATCAACACCCCAGGATCCATTTAAGAATACGTCTGTATGTTTAAGATGTATGGACTGATTTCTTTTATGTGATGGACTCCTTTATATGTTTATTTTGAATATTTGAATATTTATTTGTTTAAATTTTCATATGTGGTATATTCCTTCACAGGATTTAAGGTTATTTGTTTTTTTACCGTCACTGGTTACTAAGCAATTTTGACTAATTGTTTGAATATTCATTTATTTGATTTTTCATATGTGGTATATTCCTGCACAGGATCTAAGGTTATTTGTTTTCTTACCGTCACTGGTTACTAAGCAGTTTGGAGGAAGGATTTATTTTCCCTTCCCCTCCTTTCACATTCTTTGTTTGGTCACAGATCACTTGCACTTAGGTGGACTTTTCCAACCAGGAAGGTCCATTATTTCTGTGGTGTTCTTATATACCATATAGGGTGGTTATCTGACCCCAATTGGACTCTCTGTCTGTGAGGGTTCATGATTGGCGCTACATTTTATTTCACACATTTATTTCACAATATCCACTTGTAGTGTTGGCAGCCTTTACATTTATTTCAATCCTAATTTTCTTTTGCGCAATACATTTTTTACTATACCTCCTCTGCCTTGATCCACCCGTGCCCGTGGTCAGACCATGATATAGCTGTGTTTGAAACCTCCCATATAGGACTTGCTCCTACTTCCTTTAATGACTCACTCCTTACAGACCCCTCATCCCACCAGCAGATTAGCTCCCACATAGAGGAATACTTTTCCATTAACAATTTGGGCTGCTCATAAAGCTTTTATGAGAGGACATTTGATTAACATCGCTGCTGCAAAGAAAAAGGACAAATTAGCCGATATCAAATGCCTTACCAAAGATCTTAATGACTTGTATAACAAACTAAATCACTCAACCTCCCCTGAAATATCCAAACTTATTCAAACCAAACGTCAAGCCCTGAACACCTTACTATCAGAAGACACAGAGAAAGCTATGAGATTTTCCAAAGCTAAATTTGTATTGCACAGCAACACTGCCTATGCAATGTTTGCTAGGAAACTAAACCAAGATTCCAGACCCCCCATAAAGGCAACCTGAGGACTCCCCCACAGGACGTCCTTCAAATTTTCACATCCTTCTATAAAAATCTTCTCTCGGGCCCCCAAACCCAACCACCTCCATCTACTCTGGAATGGCTAAACAGTCTTGAACTCCTGACACTTAATGAACAGCAGATCTCCTCCCTTTAATGAACCTTTTACCTTCAATGAAATCACTAACATCATAAAATCACTTAAGACTTCTACTGCCCCAGGCCCAGATGGTTTTACATCTTCCTATTACAAGAAATTTGCTCCCCTCTTGTCTCCTAGCCTCACTAAATTGTTTAACCACATCTTGCTCGGCTGTCAGTTCCCAGATGAGATGTTGTTGGCAAATTTGTCACTCATACCCAAACCTCAAAAGGACCACACCTTACACAAAATTTTCCGCCCAATCTCGGTTCTTAATAACGACCTTAAACTATTTGAAAAATTGCTAGCAGGTAGACTTGCCAATGTCATTACTTCCCTAGTACATACGGACCAAACAGGTTTCATCCCGGGCAGGCAAATTGTAGACAACATCAGACTTGTAACCAATATAGTACAAGATGCTAATCTGCATTCGTGCCCCGTTTGCTTGCTTAGCCTAGACATACAAAAGGCATTTGACAGTGTCAACTGGTCATATCTAAATCACCTTCTCCCTAAATTTGGCATTTCCGATAACTTCATTCACGGCTTTAAAGCTCTCTACCATTCTCCTCAGACTAGAATTAAGATCCCAGGCAATAACTCAGACTTCTTTCCTTTGAGTAGGGGAACCAGGCAGGGTTGCCCACTCTCTCCCCTCCTTTTTTCTCTTGCCATAGAGCCGCTCGCCATCGCCATAAGAGAGAATGTGACCCTTACTGTACCCTTTGATGTTGACAATCACTTTAAATTAAGCTTATATGCGGATGATGTCCTTTTGTTTCTTACCGACCCAATAACTTCTATACCCAATCTCCTCTCAGAACTAGACCTCTTTCACAAACTCTCTGGCTTGTTCATTAACACTAATAAATGTGCAATGCTTCCTATTAACTGCCCACAGAACCTACTTTCTCATCTACAGAGCGAATTCAACTTTGCATGGTCCCTTCACTCCTAAAAATACCTTTGAGTGTTTATAACAGCCTCCCATAAGCTATTATATAAATATAATTATATCCCTCTTTTCTCCCATATAAGCTCTTTAATTAAGATATGGACCGTATATCATATTTCATTTTTAGGTAGGATCTGTGCCTTTAAGATGACAATCTTGCCCAAGCTACTCTACATTTTCTGGGCCCTACCTATCAACATCCCAAAAACATGCATAGAAGCCCTTCAACGTGAAATGAACAAGTTTATATGGAATAACCGTAAACCTAGATGCAGTTACATTATTATGCACAGACCCCAAAGTATAGGTGGTTACGGCCTTCCACACCTTTGGCACTACTATTTAGCTGCAAGACTCTCGCAGATGGCACAATGGTTTGCCTCTGAAACTCTTATCCCATGGTTGAACTTCGAATCCTCCTCCATAGCCCCCTTGAATCTAAAGTGTATTTTATGGTCCAACATGAAATCTCACCACCATCTACTTAAAATTAATACAATAGGAGCACACTCACTACAGTTGTGGAATAGAATTAAAATATCCTTTGGTCTCTCCTCAGAGACCCCACCACTGGCTTCTTACCTGGGAAATCATAGATTCTCCCCAGCTTATCTAGACAAGTCCCTCTTCCACAGTTGGATCCAAAAAGAACTGACTACACTAAAATCATTAGTAATTTATCAGAAATTCCCCACCTTTACCGCACTTCAGTCCAAATTTAATCTTCCTACCTCAGAGCTTCCCCAATATCTCTTAATACAAAATTTCTATGCTACTTACTATTCATTATCTATTAAACCACCCAACACATTATTTGAACACATTTGTATATCCTCTCCTAGGGACAAAGGCTTAATTTACCTCCTTTATAGCTTTTTGAATTGCTTACATCTACCAGAGAAAACAAACCCAATGCTCAGCTGGGAGACTGTTCACTTACAGCTGAGTCCTGGTATAAGATGACTGATAATCTACGCAAATGCAATTGTGCAGTAGCATTTAAAGAAACTCTGTTAAAATTGTTTACAAGATCGTATAAGATCGTATATGACTCCAGCGAAAATCCACTCCTTCTACCCCACTGTTTCTCCTGCTTGCTTTAGGGGATGCCCAGAAGAAGGAAACTATCTTCACATTTTTTGGAGCTGTAAATTATTAGATCCCATCTGGCAGGCAGTGACTAATAAACTGGAATCTACCTGCAAATCAAAAATGTCCCTCTCTTCTCTAATATGCCTACTGTATGCTAATGTCCCAAATATCCCCCCACCCTGCAACAGACTGATTAATTCTTTGATTGGTTCCATTCAGTGGATGATAGCTCTAAACTGAAGATCATCTGTCCTACTCTGGTCCCAGGTTTTACTCAGGATGGAAGCACTCAGATTATCTGAGAGAATCCACCATACACTATCAGATAGTTTACAAACCTTTAATAATAAATGAATCTACTGGTCTCCACCGTAAAGACTCTACTTATACATTGTTCAACCCATCCAAAAATGTATGTCTCATATATCTTAAGTAGTTAATATGTATATATATATATATATATATATATATATGTATATATTGTAGACATTGGGGGTGTTTAGCTCTTGTGGCAGATGCGTTTTTGGGTAGTGAGTCCACACCAAACAGGCATATAGTGTTAAGGGCCTGGTAGCCCACGTTTATTAGATGAGGAAAACGAAACAAAAACAGTCCATTGAGGAATCCCACGCAGGGGTTTAAACGTTATTCATCGACAACCGAAAATAACAGCCCACCTGGCCTCTCTTTAACAGCACTGCGGCTACAGGTACTGGTCCCTCAAACCATCACCTCCTCCAGACCCACGGTCCTGGATGCACAAGGCCCCGAAGTCCTTCAACACGTACAGCGTCTATCCTCACACAGAGACAGCCACTGCTCCACCTTCCTCTCACTCCCCTCTGCTCTCACCAGTCCCTCATTATATTGGCTGTAAACAAGACCCGGACACAGGGTTGGAGATCCGATCCCACCCAGGTCTCTGCAGGATCTCCAAACCACACAGCCCCATTCAAACTTAATAAAACCCGGAGAAAGCTGCCAAAACAGTTTTCTCCTTTTTAAAGTTATGCTGTGAAGTTCTGCAGTCCACTGACATGCAGACTCTGTGTCCGTTTTCCCTCCCTTTCCATACGTACAGGGACTTCCACTATTACAATATATATATATATATAAAATTGTGTTTAGTTTTTCCCACATAGTATCTTTCACACCCACATGTGTGTATATTATGCCAATGGTTTTACAGTTTATGAAATTATTTACCTCAAGGGTCTCACCGGTCGGTAGTGTCACTGTTCTACCTTGTTTAACAAATTGGCAGTATGTACATATATTGCATCAATAGATGCCCCATGGTAGAGATCCACAGGGGACCCTGTCTTTTTTGTTTGAAAAATAGCTCGACACCAACATACCCTTAGTGATTGATTGCATTTAAATGTAATATGCCTTTCTGTGTCTATGAATAAATTATATGTCGGGTCATCCCTCAAAAGGTGCCAATGAGCTTTTATTGCGATATGCTGATTGCTATATTTTATAGTGGGGTGTATACTCTGTTGTACGGGGGGAGATATCTCTCCCTGGAAAAGTAAGATTTCCTGGGGGTTATCAAGAGCATTCCTATAGGCTTTCTTTAGTGACTTCTTAATATAGACTGTGAATCGTTCTCTCGGGCTGTTAGCTTGTTCCAAAAGGTCTGTATAATCACTAAAATTCCGCTTAGCCCTAAGGTATTGGCCCTTTGGTATAAAACTGATAACGTGTGATGGGTGAGCACTTTAAAAGTGAAGTAAGGAGTTTTCAGCTGTTTCCTTATGGAATAGATCTGTTGAGATTGATCTCTCCAGTCCCTTTCGGGTCATCAGATCCAGAAAAGACAAGGAGTCCCTATGCCAGTTGAGGGTAAATGACAGATTGAAGTCATTTTAGTTTAATGCTTCAATAAATGATATTAGGAGCTCCACTGGTCCTGTCCAAAAAATCTGTATGTCGATGATATACGATATATACCATGAGGCAGGTGTACTGAAAGTGCAATTTTTCTTAATGGCATAACTTGGGTTAATGCCATATTTCTGTGCATGCGCGGGGACCTACTGGTCCCGCCCACATGCGCGGGAGTGACATCATCGCCACTCCGGCCAATCACAGCGTCGGAGCGGACGAAAACAGGAAGTATCTGCGAGGGGACATGGCGGCGGCGGCGGTGGGAACGAGGAGGACTTCGGGGGCTTCGATATCAGGTAAGTGCCACATAATGAGCTAGTATGCTATGCTTTTCTCTTGCAAGTTTTTTTTTTCCCCACGTTTTTCGGAGGGGGGTTTACTTCCTTTTTAACATTTGTTCAGATGTGAACACCTCCCACTCCCCATGTACAACGGGGGCACACTTGGTCCCAATCGCCACCCCCTCCACCTGGAGGTAGTGGGAGCCATCAAAGGTATTATGGGTCAGAATGAAATGCAAGGAAGTGTAAACAAATATAAATGCACAATTAAAGTGAACTAAAATGTTAGCATAAAAACTATTGAGAACAGTAATATTAATGTTAATAATATTCCAAAAAACGTGACATAAGTAGATTCTGACTCAATAAAGGCATTTAATCAAACAAAAAATGTATTGGTGAAAGTGTCCAAAGAGTGTTTAAAAAAAAATGGGCTGAACATCCATGTGTATTGAAGACAAAAAGATGTAACAAAAAGATTATTGATAGTTGATCCACCACCAGAAAAACCAAAGGCTTACCAGAGAGATTGATCTCAAATAGGTGTATACCTAATGAGTCAATCTGGCTTTGTGGTGCAACACACCCAGTGAAGGCTGCCTCTGCAGATAGGACCTCTCGGTATATGCTAGATTTGGATAGTGGACCTCAATGGGATTCGTTTTTAATCGGAAAAACAAGATGGATAAATACTCCAGAGTAATATAATTAGAAGAAGTAAGGCACATAGGGCCAGATTTAGGTAGAGTTAGGCTGGAGTATCAGTGATACTCCAGCCTAACTCTCACTTTAAGCCGGCGTTTTTGTTTTCTGTAACCAGAAAACAAGAAACGCCGGGTTAGAGTTCCGATGCGATCGGCGTAATTGAAATGGCGCCGGGGGCGTTCCCGCTGATTAACGCCGAAAAAATATGTTAATCAGCGGGAATCGGCAATTCACGATTGTATTCGGGCACGACGCAGTGACTTTCCGACGTTTCCGTAAGCGATACGCGGCGTAAAGATAAAGCAGCCCCCTAGTGGAGTATCCTATGTTAAGTATAGCCGTCGTCATCGCGTTGAAAAAAAAAAAAACGCGTCGCTTGCGTAAAACGTCCATGAATGGGGATTTGACGTCATTGACGTTCACTGACAGAATTTGGAGCATGCGCACTGGGATGCATTGACAGTCGACGCATGCGCAGTACGTTCGCCGCGGGATCGCGCTTAGTTTAAATAATACAGGCCCCGTACCCGCCCAATTTGAATTCCGCCGGCTCATTTGCGATACGCTGCCGCAACTTTAGGAGCAAGTGCTTCATGAATAACAGCACTTGCTCCTAAAATTTCGCCAGAGTAACGTAAATGAGAAACGTTACTCCAGCTTAAAGATGCTCCCATCTACTTGAATCTGGCCCATAGTGTAATTCCATTTGAAAACAGAAAATATTTATTATAAAAAAAGGAATTGCACTCATATTTTAGTAGGTAAAAATGCGCTTGAAGAAAAAAGCAGTGGTTGGTTCTGGCTGAGCCAGGTCACACCTGAGCTGGGTCACACACTGCCACTTACGTTCTAACCTTCCAAATTGGGAGGTTTTCTTTGATCCTCAGTGTATTCTACTGTGTGTTGACCTGTAGGAAAATAAACAGTTGATGCTTCAGAAACATTTCCAAAAGATATTTTCTAATTTTTGTTAAAAGAAAAATCTAATAAACTCAATTATAGTCATACATTTAGGGCAAAATGTATTCAGCCACATGTCTTTAGTAAAAAAAAAATCGCAATAAGTGTATATTTATTGGTTTTCGCAAAAGTTATAGGCCCAGATTCACATACATCTGCGCATTATTGGACCGGCGTAGCGCACCGCCTTTACGTTAGACTTGCGCAATTTTGCCGCGTAATCACCCTATTCTCGTAGCTTTTGCGCAGAAAATTGCGAATGCGTAACGTTATTTCAGAGGCGTAAGGCGGAGTAATACAAATTGGGAAGGACGTGGGCGCGTTACATTGAAATGAGCCGTGACCCCATGCAAATGAAGGGCTGGCCGGCTCGCGCATGCGCGCTTGAAGGAGACCATGGTCAGCTCCGCGGTGCGCATGCTCACAACTCGGGAGCGGCGCAATCAGTGAAATTGGAAATGGACTAGTGCAACTTTGTGAACTACGCAAACAGCATAAATAGACAGACACAAACGCACTTGCATTGCAAAAGTACATCCCTTTGTCCCTTCCCATTTAACCAAGTGCTTTTGTCCTGTTGTTCGTTGCGTTGTGTTTTGTAGTTGTCAGATTAGTGTTCTGTGTGATCAAGTGTTTGTTAGTAGATCTTTGAAAGTGTTTTTTGATAAGTGTTTGAGAGACTGTTTGTTTGATATATTTCTGTTCGTTTGCTGATTTTTTGCTGTTTGTTTTTGTGACTGTTTCTTGCTGAGTGCTTGTGTGATTTTTTGGGTGTTAGTTTTCTCTTTGTGTGTGTTCTTGCTTGATTGGTTGTGCTTGTTTTTGTGAGTGATTTTTGTTGACTGGGAGTGAGTTTTTTTGGAAGTATGACAGAGAAAGCGAAAGCTCAATTTTACTGTGGGGGAAAAAAGAATTCTTGCCCGGGCCATTAGCGATTATGGGCGCTTCCTCCACGGCCCAGACAGTGCCAACACCACCCCGGCCAGGAGGAGGGAGATTTTGGACCTCATCACTGAGCAGGTCAATTCAGCGGGGGAGGGGGAGACACGGACCTGGTCTGGGATTGACAAAAAAATTAATGACCTCCGGCGTCTGGTCAAACAGAAGCTGTCCAAAATGCATTGCCCATGCCAGGGGCACAGGAGGGGGCCCACCATGCCGTATTAGGCTGACAGCGGAGGAGCGTGCGGTGGCCCTGACCTTTCATCGGCATGAAGTTGAGGGCCTGCCCGGCTTTGACTCAAGTCCGGAGCCCGTGGTGCCAGGTAAGTATTTTTTTTAATATCAGGTGTGTAGCATGTGTAGGGGAGGGGGTGAAAGGGAATATGTGGCAACTGTGTGGATCCTCCAACCTGTGAATGTTTTGTGTCATCCACAGATGTGCAGGAGGGTGCAGGGCCATCTGGCCTGACCGCACCATCCCCAGGACAGCAGCCTAATGAGGCCCCCCCAACAAGGCCGGAGTCCGCGGAGGAGGTTTAAGAGGAGGAGGAGAATCATGAGGAGAAGGAGTCCATGTCAGGCACTGGACTTTTGGTTTTTGAGGACTCTTCCCCTCTGGCTGGCAGCAAGCCCCCCCCTCCTCCCCCAACATGGCTCCCCTTCCAAGGGCCTCCCCTTCTCCCCGGCCACAAGCATCAGCTGGAGGCAGGATTTCGTCCCAGAACACCAGGGGGTTGGCCGATCTCCTGCCCGTCACTCTGAGAAGGGACCAGGCCCTTCAGACCCGCCATCTGGGACAGGTCAGCCAGACATTGGTGCGGATGGAGGAGAGCCTGTCCTCCATCAAGGATACGCTGGGGAACCTGGACTCCCACTCCCGGGCTTTCACAACCTGCCTAAACGACCTGCAGACTACATCAGCAGACGTTGGGCAGGATGTGAGGGCCCTTACCCAGGCTATCCAGGCCAACACGGCAACACTTGGTGCTGCCCTGGACAGAATAGCCGTGGCCTTGGAGGGCAGGCCGCCAGGTGGTCAGAGATCAGGGGCTGCTCCTCCTTCCCCGGTTTTGCCCCTCCCCCATGAGTCTCCCCTGAGGAGCCGGGGCCGTGGCCGGGGGCGCCCCAGGCGTGGCTCACGTAAAGGGCAATAATTTTTTTTTCCCCCTTTTTTGATTATTTTTTTTTTTTTGCTGGAAAATTTCTGATTTTGCTGGTCATTTTTTTTTTTGGGGTTGTGAATGCTGTTTGAATGTGGGGGTGACATTCCTGCCGGAAAAGGGGTGTCACCCTCAATTTTGGTGGAGAAGGGTTCCCCAGGACCAGGGAGAAGTGATCCCCAGGTCCGTGTGAATGGTGTATGAATGTACAGTGACATAATTGGAGCCTTGGCGTGGCGTTGCTGCTCACAAGTCCTGCATGGTGGACTGGTGCCAATCCAATTTGATGTGGATGTGGGGTGTGTGTGCTAGGGACCACAGTGGTGTGCATGCATGCATTCTCATTGTGCCATGACTAATGTGTGTGTTTAACGTGCAAAGATGCCCAATGTGAGCTGTCTCCTGGCTGCTCTTCCCTCAGAAGACGGGGGACCCTCGGTTAGGGGGGGATTGTCTGGTTCAGGGGTCAGGTCATCACGTAGGTCAATCTGCAGGCCTTTTCTTACTGCGAAGTTGTGCAGCATGCAACATGCACCGATAATCTGGCACACGAAGTTTGGGGAATACAAGAGGGTACCCCCAGACTTATCCAGGCATCGGAAACGTGACTTCAGGAGGCCAAAGGTGCGCTCCACCACTGCTCGTGTTTGGGCATGTGCTTGATTGTATCTTTCTTCTCCTGGGGTTTGGGGGTTCCGGATAGGAGTCATGAGATGGGGTCCCAGTGGATATGCAGAGTCACCTGTAAGGGAAAAGACAGGAGGATGTTAGTCATGCATGTGCCCCTTGTGATGTGTGCATCATGGGAGGGGATAGTCATGCCTGCCACCCATGTCACTCACCAACCAGCCAGGTGTCCCCATACACGTTCTGATCGAATTCCATTCAGATGTGGCATTGATTGTATATGTAGCTGTCATGGCTGGACCCTGGGTGTTTGGCATGGACGTGCCATATGAGGCCTTGGGCATCGACTATCACCTGTACGTTGATGGAATGCCAATGCTTCCGATTGCGGTACATGTACTCTGTCTCCTGGGGGGGCTGGAGTGCCACATGTGTGCAATCAATGGCCCCCACAGTGCGTGGGAATCTGTCAATTCTGTCAAAATCTGTCATTGCCTTCAGCCGCAGGTCCTCAGTGGTGGGTTTGATGATTTGGTTGGCCATGCGTCTGAGGATTGCAGGGACAACCTGGTGCACACATCTGCTCATGGAGGATTGTGACATCCCAGCCACCACTCCACTTGTACGCTGAAAAGAGCCACTGGCAAGGAAATGGAGTGTTGCCATGACCTTGACCAGTGGCTGCACTGCATGTGAGCGTTGTGTTCGGCTGGTGATGTCCTCCTGCAGGGTTGTGGTTAATTCCAGGATGACATGAGGGGTGAATCTGAAGATGCGATACACCTCAGGCCGCGTACACACGACCCAGAACCTCGACGGGCAGAACACATCGTTCCGCCCGTCGAGGTTCTCTCCCGGCCGTCGAATTCGGCGACCCGCCCGTCGGGAATGGCAACCAGCCATTCTTCCAGGCGGGCCGTCGAGAAAAAAGAGAGCGTGCTCTCTTTTTCGGCTCGACGAGCTTCCCGACGGGAAGCTCGCCGAGACCGTACACACGGCCGAGGTCCTCGCTGGAATGTGCATTCCAGCGAGGTTCTCGCTGATTTTCAGCGAGAACCTCGGCCGTGTGTACGGGGCCTCAGAATCACTCATGCCAAACAGGTCTATGCGGGTGCGGTATATCCTCTCCCGTGCCATCCTCCGTGCCATCCTCCGTGCCCTCATCCTTCTTTGTTCATCTAAAGTCAGTAGTATAGCTATGTGCGACGATGCCCCTGGCATGTTGGCATACAGATTGTTGTGCAACACGTGTGACTGCTGAGCTCCTCACTAACAGTGTTGCTTTATCTAACAAGTAGACTTTTTTTCTCTTTTTAGACCAGCTTTTATATGCTCTAATTTTAGACAGGACATTTTGCTGTTGCGCACACTGCGTAGCCTGCGCTGCCCCAATGTTATTTTGTGGATCCCCGTAAGTCCCTCATTAGCATATTTGACTAGCAAATCAATGGTCTGTCTAGCGCAGTTTTGCGCGGACGGATGCGCCTGTCTAACGAAATTACGCCGGACCAAAAAAAGTAGATTTCTTGCGTATCTCGTTTTGGGGATGCCGTGCATCGAAACGCACGTGCACATTTCGACTTACGCACGCGCATCTCCTGTTGCGCAGGCGTAATCGCTCTGTGAATCTGGTCCATAGCGTCTACAATCTAGGGTACATTTTCTGGAATTTACATTTTAAATTATGACTTGAGGTGCTAAAATGGCAGGGCAGTACAAAAACCCCCCCAAATGACCCCATTTTGGAAAGTAGACACCCCAAGGAAATTGCTGAGAGGCATGTTGAGTCCATTGAATATATTTTTTTGTCCCAAGTGATTGAATAATGACATAAAAAATATTTTTTTTTTTACAAAAAGTTCTCACTAAATGATATATTGCTCACACATGCCATGGTTATATGTGGAATTACACCCCAAAATACATTCTGCTGCTTCTTCTGAGTACGTGGATATCACATGTGTGGGACTTTTTGGGAGCCTAGCTCCGTACGGGACCCTGAAAACCAAGTATCGCCTTCAAGATCTCTAAGGGCATACATTTTTTATTTCACTCCTCACTACTTATCACAGTTTCGAAGGCCATAAAATGCCAAAATAGCTCAAAACCCCCCCAAATGACCCCATTTTGGAAAGTAGACACCCCAAGTTATTGGCTGAGAGTCATGGTGAGTATTTTACAGCTCTCATTTGTTTTTGAAAATTAAGAAAGGAAATTTTTTTTTTGACAAAAAGCAAGATCTGCAAAATACTCACCATACCTCTCAGTAAATAGCTTGGGATGCCTTCTTTTCAAAATGGGGTCATTTGGGGGGGGGGGGGTTGTGCCATCTGAGCATTCCATGGCCTCAGAAAGCCTGAAGGCGGTGATTGGTTTTTGGGGTCCCGTGTGCGGCTACTCTCCCAAAAAGTCTAACACATGTGGTATCCCCTTAATCAGGAGAAGCAACAGAATGTATTTTGGGGTGTAATTCCACATATGCCCTTGGCATGTTTGAGCAATATATGATTTAGTGACAACTTTGCGCAAAAAAATAAATAAACATTTCTTATAAAATATTCCATGAACTCGACATGCCGCTCAGAAAATAGCTTGGGGTGTCTACTTTCCAAAATGGGGTCATTTGGGGGAGTTTTGAACTGTCCTGGCATTTTATGCATAACATTTAGAAGCTTTGCCGCGTACACACGATGAGACATGTTCGCTCAAACATGTCCGACGGACCGTTTCCAGTGGACATGTCTCATCGGATTTTGGTCCGATGGCGTGTACACACCATCGGACGAAAATCCCCTCGGGCTGAGGACACGGTGACGTGGCGGTGACGTTGACGCCGCCACATCAACACTCCAGGAAGTATAATACTTCCACGCATGCGTCGAATCCATTCGACGCATGCGCGGAGATTTCTGTCCGCTGGTTAGTACTAACCAGCGGACATATACGACGGACATGTCTCCGGCGGACAAATTTCAAAGCATGCTTTGAAATTTGTCCGCTGGGAAAACATGTCCGCTAGAGCATACACACGATCGGAGATGTCTGCTGAAACGGTCTGTCGGCCAGTTTCAGCAGATAAATTTGATCGTGTATACGTGGCCCTTATGTCACACATCATCCACTCTTCTAACCACTTGAAGACAAAGCCCTTTTTGACACTTTTTGTTTACATGAAAACAAGAAAGTTTAGTTGAACACCCAAACTTTATATTTTTTTAAAGCAAAGGCCCTACAGATTAAAATTGTGGGTGTTGCATTTTTTTTCCCACACAGTGCTTGCGCAGCGATTTTTCAAACGCATTTTTTTGGGGGGAAAATATACTTTTTTATTTTAATGCACTAAAACACACTATATTGCCCAAATTATTGATGAAATAAAAAAGATGATCTTAGGCCGAGTACATGGATACCAAACACGACATACTTTAAAATTGCGCACAAACGCGCAGTGGCGACAAACTACATACATTTATAAAAGCCTTTAAAATCCTTTACAGGTTACCACATTAGATTTACAGAGGAGGTCTACTGCTAAAATTACTGCCCTCGATCTGACCTTTGCAGTGATAACTCACATGCATGATGCAATTGCTGTTTACATATGACTCCAGACCGACGCTTGAGTTTGTCTTTGCGAAAGAGCAGGGGGGACAGGCATGCTTTTTTTATTATTTATTTTTTATTATTTATTTACCTTTTTTATTTTATTTGTAAACTGTTCCTTCCATTTTATTGATTTTTTACCATTTTTATTGTTATCTCAGGGAATGTAAATATCCCCTATGATAGCAATAGTTAGTGGCAGGTACTCTTTTTTTGAAAAAAATGGGGTCTATTAGACCCTAGATCTTTCCTCTGCCCTCAAAGCATCTGACCACACCAAGATCGGTGTGATAAAATGTTTTCCCAATTTCCCGATGGCGCTGTTTATATCCGGGGGAACATTCCCTCCCACTGCTTGTAAAAGCAGTCTAGAAGCTAATTAGCCACTAGGATTGCTTTTACATGAAAGCCGACCGCTGGCTGAAAAGAATGATACAAAGATAATACCTAAACCCGCAGGCATCATTCTAGTATAACCATTCAAAGTCCAGCAACATACCAGTACGTTGATGGTTCTTGTTGGACATGTATTGTAATCTTTTTTTTCATGCAACCTGTTGCAAAAAAAAGAGGTTGATCAGTGAGTATGCCCACCATTAGAATACCTCCCTTCATCCACCCACTTCTAATGATGGGCATACATGCACCAAGCCTCTGTCGGAATTTTCACCGTATGTACACAGCATAAAAAGTTACGGCGCATTCACATGGTCAGCCTTTTCCACGGGCAAGCCTCCATCAGTATTTCGACTGTATGCACTAGGAGCAAAAATAACTCCTCCGCCCCTAATGCCCCCATGCTTTGGCATATATGCTCTTTTTTAACTGTGGTGGTGAAATCACCTCCTACAGCATTGGAGTCGCGGCTTTATATATCATGGGAGCAAACGCTGTTGCTGTCAAGATAAATAAATCAAAAAAGATTGGAGTTGTGGCGTTATAAAACAGTAACACATGAGTAAAAAAGTCCGCTGTAACAAGCTCTAAGTCCTTGTTAAAATGTGGAAAAAAATAAATAAATTGATAATAAAAATGAATAAGTAAAACCTTGGAATGATGAGTGGTGATGAGGGGAACGGAGGGAGGACACTGTTCTATAATCAGCTGATTGTCCCAAACGCTGTTCCGGGGGAAAGCCTTCCAAAAGCAGGGGAGACCAGAGCAAAGACTCCAACATGTACAAGAAAAAAGAAAACAGAGGGCCCCTTCAGGTTAAGCATCATAGAGCTTTAATAGTATATAGGTTACAGCTGCCCTCAAAATTTCCACTCGCCTACTAGCATTTGGCGAGTGGATTTAAGCTGGGGGCGAGTGATGACAGGGCTGCATGACCAATGTCCCTCCAATCTGTGCCTACACTTAGAGTCCCAATGAGATTGGCGGCCAAAGAGGAAAGGTGCATGCTGGGGAAAAGTAGTCTGGTGAGCCGCGCACAGGCAGAGCAGTACACAGGTGCTCTCCTTACAATTCTCATTAAACCATGAGACCTAACAGTATGACCTCTCTGAGCCTGCCCCCTCCCCCGACCAATGTAGCTGGAGAGCAGAGAGCAGAGAGCAGGAAGCAGGAAGTACTGAGTGAGGTGGAGGATTGCGAAAATTACCACTCCGGTGCAGAGCTCACTGAAAGTTGCCCTGACATGAGAGCGGCAGCCTTCCAGTTTGTGCAGGTTTCTTCTCCTTATGCTCCATGTAAGTGACCAGCAGTTCAGCCTGAGCACTGCAAACAGACTGGTCTCAATGTGTGCTGTGCTCCTCACTGCCAGCCTGAATAAAAGGGGGAAGTGGGGACATGCAAGCGTGGAACTGCACACACAGGCTCCTGATGATGAGATAAATAGGAGAGGGAGAGAGAGAGGATGGATGGGAGTTGCAGAGGAGACAGCAAGAGAATGGAGAAGAGACCCAGTTCTAGTGCCCTGTCCCTCTGGTCTGCCCCCAGTGCCCTGTCCCTCTGGTCTGCCCCCAGTGCCCTGTCCCTCTGGTCTGCCCCCAGTGCCGTCCCTCTGGTCTGCCCCCAGTGCCCTGTCCTATTTTGTTAAAGTTGTTGTTGGTATTATTTAATTGTGTAACTTGATTCTGCATAAAACATTTAACAGTGTCATTCCATGAAATAATCGACGAGGGCATGTTTACGGGTGCAACTAGGCACAGGGCAGTGTATGAATTAGGTGGGGCAACTGGTGGCGAGTAACTCTTGAGGCCTGGCTAGTAGCTCAGGGTTTGAAATTTTGAGCCCTGGGTTACAGTGTAGACTTACATATAAAATAGTAGAATCCAGTATGTAGATTCGATCGGTTGGCCCTGAGGAAAAGGGGGGATGTAACATCTTGCTGAGCTAGTTGTTAAGCTGATCATGCTCCTGGATAGACCTCCTATGTCGAACCGTCCATGTAGCAGGTAAAGCCAGCTGGTACGGGGACTAGTTGGAAACGAGGCTCGGAGCGCAGCGTGAGCCGCGGTGACATCACTGTAGTGCGACGGCGTTTCGAAGCGGGTGCTTGCCAATGACTAAGCGCGCTCCTTTCTCAAGCATGATAAATAAATCCGCGCAACAGCTGAATGGCGTACCCGAAAACAGTAAAGTAAATTACATACCTGAAAAGCAAGCATGATAAAACATAATAACAATAAAACATTGCAGAATAGAATACAGTAAAAAAAAAGAGCAGAACAATAGAGAGAGAATATAGAGGGAGAGAACAATAAAAGGACAACTGTTTTTTGTTTTTTTTGTAACTGTAACTGTTCAACTTTTCGGTTAGAAGACAGATGACATCACTTCCTCCTGCCTGTGTTTACAGTTCACAGGCAGGGAAAGCAGGTGATAGGCTGGGAGCGATCGTGAGGGGGTGGCCAGAAACAAATCCACAGCAAACCGGACCGCCGCATGTACAGGAGGGGGGTCTATCGGACATACAGGTACGTGAATGTGCCTGTACGTGCCATTCTGCCATTCTGCCATTCTGCCGACGTATATATACATGCGGCGGTCCTTAAGTGGTTAACATGTTGAGTAGGGATGAGATAAACACCCCCCGTTCGGTTCGCACCAGAGCCTGCGAACAGACCAAAAGTTTGTATGAACTTTAGAACCCCATTAAAGTCTATGAGACTCGAACAGTTGAAATCTAAAGTGCTAATTTTAAAGGCTAATATGCACGTTATTGTCCTAAGTTTTCTGGATGTTGCACATGTATGAGCTCTATGCTCTGTGTGTTACATATTCCTGAGCTTTGCACTCTTTTTTTTTACGTACTCCAGATCCCTGAGCTCTGTGCATTATTTATTCATGAGCCACACATTCTTTGCATCACAAATTTCTAGGGCTGTTACTAATTACAATTTTCATTTTTTTTAAATCGATTAATCAACTAATTTCAATTAATTATAATGTGCATACAGATCCAACTACTTTTAGCTGATCTCCTTGCAGGCTGATTCCCAGTTCAGCTACCAACCACTGGAAAAATGGATAGCAGGATACGAAAAAACACACAAAGACAACGCTTGATGGGAATAGCATTAAAACTTTTATAGTCTTCAAGAAGGTAACAAAATAAATATTGCACTGGAGATAAAATAGATGAAGCTACATAAACTGTACAAATGATGCAAGTAACACCAAACGGTAGCAAAAGCAGTCATAAAAACACGTAGCTAAGTATGATACTGGTATAAAAATGTGTACAGCGATACCACTGCTGAATCCAGATGAGGAGGGGTTAATATTAGTCCGTCGGCATGTAGATGTCTCGTGAAGGGAACTATCACAACTCCCAGTATATGGCTGTAGAATGCCAGGTTGATAGAGGGAAGTGAAAGAGGGAAGTGTAACAGCCCTTGCGTGTGGCAGATAGTAAGGTCCCGAAGGCATGCAGATATGAAGACGCAGCAAAGAAGCCCTTCAGATGGACATGGCAACCCCCGTCCGTGACGTCACCGGAATCTCGGACGGAACTCCCTGAAGACCCTGAAGTGGTTAAAGTCTGGGGGCCAGATTCACGTACATCTGCGCATTATTGGACCGGCGTAGCGCACCGCCTTTACGTTAGACTGGTGCAATGTAGCAGCGCAATCACCCTATTCTCGTCGGTTTTTGCGCAGAAATTTGCGCCTGCGCAACGTTATTTCTGAGGCGCAAGGCGGAGTAATACAAATTGGGAAGGACGTGGGCGTGTTACATTGAAATGAGCCGTGACCCCATGCAAATGAAGGGCCGTCCGTCTCGCGCATGCGCGCTTGAAGCAGACCATGGTCAGCACCTCTGTGCGCATGCTCACAACTCGGGAACGGCGCAATCAGTGAAATTGGAAGTGGACTAGGGCAAAATCGTGAACTACGCAGACAGCATAAATAGACAGACACAAACGCACTTCCTTTGCAAAAGTACATCCCTTTGTATCCCTCCCTATACAGCAAGGTGCTTTTGTTCTGTTGTTTATTTGTTTATTAGCGTTTGTTTGTTTGTTTGTGACGTGTCTTTGAGATATTTGGGGACTGTTTTGCCGAGTGATTTTTGTCTTTTCTGTGTTTTCTTTGTTTTGTTTTTTTCAAAAATGTTTTTGCTGGGCATTTTTTTTTGTGTTGTGAATGTTTTTGGAATGTAGGGGTGATATTCCTGCCGGAAAAGGGGTGTCACCCTCAGTTTTGGTGGAGAAGGGTTTCTCAGGACCAGGGAGAAGTGATCCCCAGGTCCGTGTGAATGGTGTATGATTGTACAGTGACATAATTGTAGCCGTGGCGTGGCGTTGCTGCTCACAAGACCTGCATGGTGGGCTTGTGCCAATCCAATGTGATGAGGATGTGATGTGTCTGTGCTAGGGACCACAGTGGTGTGCATGCATGCATTCTTATTGTGCCACGATTAATGTGTGTGTTTAACGTGCAAAGATGCCTAATGTGAGCTGGCTCCTGGCTGCTCTTCCCTCAGAAGACGGGGTAGCCTTGGTTAGGGGGGTTCCATATAGGAGTCATGAGATGGGGTCCCAGTGCATATGCAGAGTCACCCTGAACGGATAAGACAGGAGGATGTTAGTAGTGCATGTGCCCCTTGTGATTTCAGCATCATGGGGGGGGCAAACATGCCTGCCACCCATGTCACTCACCAACCAGCCAGCTGTCCCCATACATGTTCTGTTCGAAATCTGTGGGGATGGGGCTAGGATTGTATATGTAGCTGTCATGGGTGTCATGGGTGGTGTCATGTGTTGGGCTGGTGTTGGGCTCCTGCAGGGTTGTGGTTAATTCCAGGATGGCATGAGGGGTGAATCTGAAGATGCGAGACACCTCAGAATCACTCATGCCAAAGATGTCTATGCGTGTGTAATATATCAATTGAAGAGTGAGGGGCTTGTATCAGATTAGATTAATATATCTATCAAGGTTTTAAAGGGCTATTGAAAGATAGTGAGACCGTGTTTGTAATTTGTATGTATGTTATGTATTGATGTATATATGTATGTATATTTTTTGTAAAAATGTTTTTTAAAGCAAAGAACATTTTTTGGTAAAAAAAAAATCCTCTCCCGTGCCCTCCTCTGTGCCCTCCTCTGTGCCCTCCTCCTTCTTTGCTCATCTAAAGTCAGTAGTATAGCTATGAGCATGGATGCCACTGGCATGTTGGCATACAGTTTGTTGGGCAGCAAGTGTGACTGCTCAGCTCCTCACTAACAGTGTTGCTTTCTCTGAGGCGGCGTACACACGGCCGAGGTTCTCGCTGAAAACCAGCGAGAACCTCGCTGGAATGTGCATTCCAGCGAGGACCTCGGCCGTGTGTACGGTCTCGGCGAGCTTCCCGTCTAGAAGCCCGTCGAGCAGAAATAGAGAGCACGCTCTCTATTTCCTCGACGGCCCGCCTGGATGAATGGCTGGTTGCCATTCCCGACGGGCGGGTCGCCGATTTCGACGGCCGGCAGAGAGCCTCGACGGGCGGAACGATGTGTTCTGCCTGTCGAGGATCTCTGCCGTGTGTACGCGGCCTGACATGTAGACGAATTGTTTAATTTTATACCACCTTTTATATGGTCTAATTCTAGACAGGCCGTGCAGCTGTTGCGCACAGCGTGTAGCCTGCGCTGCACCAACGTTCTTTTGTGGATACCCGTAACTCCCTCATTAGCATATTTGAATAGCAAATCAATGGTGTGTCTAGCGCAGTTTTGCGCGGACGGATGCGCCTGTCTAACGAAATTACGCTAGACAAAAAAAAGTCGATTTCTTGCGTATCTCGTTTTGGGGATGCGGAGTATCGAAACGCATGCGCAAAATTAGACTTATGCCGCGCATCTCCTGTTACGCCGGCGTAATCGCTCTGTGAATCTGGCCCTGTATGCCCAAAAATGCACAACACAGGAAAAAAGTATATGTACTTAGAGCATCTGAGCATATAGATGTCAACAAACTGTATTGAAAAGATTAGGATTCCTATTGCTTAGTATTTTTTAATGTAGACTAAAGCCTTGTACACACGGTATGATTGTTAGCCAACCGAGAGTCTGATTTTTGTCAAAAGGGGGTGTGCCAGGATCTTGTCTTGCATACTAATGGTACACAATTGTCGTGCCACAAACACGAACACAGTGACGCACTACGAGGAATTTCAGCTCTTCAGCGCCACCCTTCTGCTAATTTTGTGTTTGGTGAGCAATGATTCCGAGCATGTGTGTTTCTACTTTCAACTTTTCTGTGACGGATTTACTAACCTTACGAACATCAGATGTCAAGCCGCCGAAAACTTACAATACTGTCATCCAACATTTGTTGGCCAAAAGTTGGACAACGATTGTCAAAAGGAGGGTACTAACGGTAAGTATTTAGGACAACAGTCTGTTAACAGACAATCCCCTGCCAACAATCGAACCATGTATACGAGGCTTTAGATGCAAATTGGGGCTCAGGATTTGTTTAACCACCTCAAGGCTTCACATTTCACCCCCTTCCAGTCCAGGTTAACTTTATATGACAATTAGTCAGTCATGCAACACTGTACCCAAATAAAAATGTTCATTTTTTTTTTAAACAGATAGAGCTTTCTTTCACCACTTTTTTTTCAGTTAATGTCCACTGGGTTTTTTATTTTTTATTATACAATAAAAAAAATCAGAAAATCGTTCTTAAAAACACAGGCCCAGATTCATAAAGCAATTACGCCTGTCTAACTGGTGTTAGACAGGAGTAATTTCAAATTTCGCGCGCCGTATCACTAGTTTGAATCCTCAAACCATGATACGGCGGCTTCGGGCTTCGATCCGAGAGGCTTACGTCTTCGTAAGCCTTCGGATCTACGCTGCGATATTTTTGCGGCCGCTGGGAGGAGTTTGCGTCGTTTTCATGCGTCGGGATATGCAAATGTGTTTTTACGGCGATCCACGAAGATACGAGCGGTCTTCGCAATCGCTTACGTCTGTTTTTTTTTACGTACTGTTAGACCAGCTTTTTGCTGGTCTAACGGTGCGTAGCCCATGTTAAGTATGGCCGTCATTCCCGCGTCGAATTTAATTATTATTTTTTTTTTACGTAAGTCGTTCGGGAATAGAAATGTCCGTAAACAACGCTACTCAAACAACGAATGACGTAACAACGTGATTTCGCGCAATGCACGGCGGGAAATTTGCGAACGGAGCATGCGCAGTTCGATCGCCGCTGGGAACGCGCCTATTTTCAATCCTTCACGCCCCCTAGATGGATTGCGACGGGAGAAATACACTACGCCGCCGTCGTTTACTGGACAAATTCTACCTGGATTCCACGTAGAGCCAGGTAAAAAACGGCGGCGTAGTGTATTTCTGATACGCTATGAGAATCTAATTCTCTATGAATCTGGCCCACAATTTTCTTAGTTATAAGATTTTGCAAATAATTCATCTTTCCTCATAAATTTAGGCCAAAATGTATTCTGGTACATTTCTTTGATAAAAATAACCCAAATCAATGTATATTATTTAGTCTACAAAGTATAATATATATTTGAAAGTTATATAATTTCTTGAGGTCCTAAAATGCCAGGACAGTAAAACATACCCTATCCCTTTTTGGAAAGTACACATTCTGAGGTATTTAGTAAGAGGCATTGTGAGTTTTTTTTAAGTTGTAATTTTTTGCTGACATTCTTTGGAAAATGGTCGACTTCAGTGGCGGTTGGTGAAGTTTTAGGATGGGGGGCGCAAGACCCCGCCCCTCCATGTTTGGCCCATCCCACTTTTCATAAGCCACACCCCTTATATAATCCACCCTATTCCACTTGCTTCCACTCATAATTTCAAGAGTATGCAGCTCAGCATCACAGCACAGAGTATATAGCCCCAGCATCACAAATCATGGTATATAGCGCAGCCTTACAGATCGGTGCAGACAAACTAAAAAATTACACTGTTAATAATGAAGGACTCTAAATGGGCACGAGATTACCAGATACTGCGGACATACTGCACGAGATTACCAGATACTGTGGACATACTGCACGAGATTACTTGAGACTGCGGACACACTGCACAAGATTACCAGATACTGCGGACATACTGCACAAGATTACCAGAGACTGCGGACATACTGCACAAGATTACCAGAGACTGCAGACATACTGCATTAGATTACCAGAGACTGTGGACATACTGCACAAGATTACCAGATACTGCAGACATGCTGCACAAGATTACCAGAGACTGCGGACATACTGCACAAGATTACCAGAGACTGCGGACATACTGGACAAGATTACCAGAGACTGTGGACATACTGCATTAGATTACCAGAGACTGTGGACATACTGCATTAGATTACCAGAGACTGCGGACATACTGCATTAGATTACCAGAGACTGCAGACATACTGCACAAGATTACCAGAGACTGCGGACATACTGCACAAGATTACCAGAGACTGCAGACATACTGGACAAGATTACCAGAGACTGTGGACATACTGCATTAGATTACCAGAGACTGTGGACATACTGCATTAGATTACCAGAGACTGCGGACATACTGCATTAGATTACCAGAGACTGCGGACATACTGCATTAGATTACCAGAGACTGCAGACATACTGCACAAGATTACCAGATACTGCGGACATACTGCACAATATTACCAGATATTGCGGACATACTGCATTACTAGTCCTGCGACTTGGGACTTCAACGTTGCATGACAAGTCGTACCCCATGATTTCCAATGAGAACTGTTCATATCTGTGCGACTTCAAGTCACAGAGACTTGAAAGTAGTCCATGCACTACTTTGGTCCCACTTTGATGCAACTTGAGGTCCATAGACCTCCAGAATATAGAGGCGTTGCTTTAAGTCGCATCAAAATTGCGGCAGAATTGTGCAACTTTCAGGCTGTGTTAGCCCGAAAATGCTGAAAGTTGCAAGATTCTGCCACAAATTTTTGCCTTGCTTTTGCAGCGACTTGAAGCAATGCCTATGTATTCTGGAGGTCTATGGACCTCAAGTCACATCAAAGTGGGACAAAAGTAGTGCAGGGACTACTTTGAAGTCGCTGTGACTTGACATTACACAGATATGAACGGTGCTCATTGGAAATAATCGGGTCCGACTTGTCATGCAACTTTCCAGTCCCAAGTCGCAAGACAATTTGCACAAGTGGAATTGGAGTGAAAAGCGGGTTTTTGTGCATTTGAACTGCATTCTGATGGGCCAACTGCACAGTTAACATTGCTAGCCATCAGATTTGTGGAAACAGATGTGACGGCCGCTTTTTTTAATAAGCGGGGGGGGGGGGATTTGGTGTTGACGGCTGCTATTTTCATCGCACATTAAGTATCAAAAAAGTTTTTTAAATAACTGGGTGAGTGGGGTAAGTAATGAAGGGGGTAGGTAGAACCCGCGCTACGGATCAAATTATCAAGTATCAATAGCTACCTATAGGACTGGTAGCAGTGCTAAAGTGGCAGCCCCTACGTGAAATTCCACCTAAATGGAATTGGATAATGAGTGGGGGTGATGAGTGGGGGTGAGGTAGTAGGTGTTGGCGCCTCCTATATGAAAAAGTGATGTTGGGTAAATAAAATGCAGCCCTAAAACAAATATGTGCTTACCTCCACATTGGGTAAACCATAAAAATAAATAATAAAAATGAATACAAAAATAAATAATAAATATACACATGTAAAAAAACGTGCTAATAGATGATATAATATAGTATTATAAGGTGCTCTGTGCCATAAAATTGGATTGAAGTTATATTTAGGCAGTCCATGCAAAAAAGTGCTTAGTGCTTCATGAAATAATTCAAATGGCTGTGATCATTCAGTGCTCCCTCTCCTCATGCTCTGATAGGTCCCTCACTCACCAGATCCAGGTACCCACAAGGGGTTGAAAGCTTTCACAGTGTTAGCCCCTGTGTGGCTCTGTGGCAGTCTCCTCTGGCTTTAGGTGCTTTGGGTCTAATACGGCTCAAAGAAGAAAAAGTGCCCACATAGCGTAATACAGTATGCCAAGTTTTTATTGTAGACAAAAAAGTCAGGTACTCACATTTAAGCATAAAGTAACAGGCGTATCATAAAGTGTGTGATCCACGAGTGTGTACGACTGAAAGATTATCACGCTCGACCGGTTTCGTCTAATGACATCATCTGGAGCATGAGTGGGGTAAGTGTTGATGGCCACCGCTATTTGTGCAGTAATTTTTACATCTAAAAGAAATTTTGTTAATAAGCGTGGGGGAAAGGGGTATGTTGGCTGCCGCTATTTACGCCACGCATTAAGTATAAAAAATAAACTTTGACTAAGCGGGGGTGGGGTGGGCGGTGATTCTGGTGGCTGCTATTCCTGACGAACATTACATATAATTTTTTTTTTTTTAATTAGGTGGGGGGGGAATCAACGGCAGCTATTCCCGCCCACAACATTACATAATTTTTTTTTACTTTGACTAAGCGGGGGGAGGGGCGGTTGTTTGCGGCAAAGTGACAGCCACTGGGGCGGGGGGTTTGTGTCAGCCACACATTACATATTAAAAATCACTTTAAATAAACGGGTGGGTGGTCACACAATACATAACTTTAAATAAGGGGGGGTTTGTGTCAGCCGCTATTCTCGCTGTCAAATGACGGCGGGCAGACGACTCCATTGTTCTGACATCACGTCATATGACGTGACGTCCCTTTAAAGTCGCGGGCGGGCGCACGCGCGTCGCCGGCGGCGCGCGCGCGCGCACCCGCCGCTCTGCGGGGATCCCGTGCGAGTGCCCGGCGGCAACGATCGCCGCCGGGCACACGCGATTGCTCAGTAACTGAGCTGGGACGTGCAGCTCTGTGTGTAAACACAGAGCTGCACGTCCCTGTCAGGGAGAGAGGAGAGCAGTTGTGTCCCTTGTACATAGGGACACAATCGGTCACCTCCCCCAGTCACCCCCCCTCCCCCCACAGTTAGAACACTCATAGGACACACATTTAACCCCTTCCCCGCCCCCTAGTGGTTAACCCCTTCACTGCCAGTCACATTTATACAGTAATCAATGCATATTTATAGCATTTTTCACTGTATAAATGTAAATGGTCCCAAAAATGTCAGAAAAGTGTCCGAAATGTCCGCCATAACGTCGCAGTCCCAATAAAAAAATCGCAGATCGCCGCCATTAATAGTAAAAAAAAAAAAAAAAAAAAAATGCCATAAACTATCCCCTATTTTGTAAACGCTATAAATTTTGCGCAAACCAATCGATAAATGCTTATTGCATTTTTTTTTTTACCAAAAATATGTAGAAGAATACGTATCGGTCTAAACTGAGGGAAAAAAAATATTTTTTATATATTTTTTTGGGGTTATTTATTATAGCAAAAAGGAAAAAATATTGCATTTTTTTAAAAATTTACGCTCTATTTTTGTTTATAGCGCAAAAAATAAAAACCGCAGAGGTGATCAAATACCACCAAAAGAAAGCTCTATTTGTGGGAAAAAAAGGACGCCAATTTTGTTTGGGAGCCACGTCGCACGACCGCGCAATTGTCAGTTAAAGCGACGCAGTGCCGGAAGCTTATATTTTGTCTGGGCAGGAAGGGGGTGTAGGTGCACAGTAGGCAAGTGGTTAAATATAAAAAAATTCACTTTGAATAAATAAGCGGGGGGTGGGTTTTTTTTTTTACATATAAAAAATAAAATTTCACTTTGAATAAGCAGGTGGGGGGTTTACATGAGAAAACATTGACTTTGAATAAGGGGGGGTATTCCCACCAAACATTATGGGCCAGATTCAGGTAGAGTTAGGCTGGAGTATCAGTGACACTCCAGCCTAACTCTCACTTTAAGCCAGCGTTTTTGTTTTCTGTAACCAGAAAACAAGAAACGCCGGGTTGGAGTTCCGATGCGAGCGGCGTAATTGAATTTCGCCATCGCATCGCAACTTTAATTTAAAAATGGCGCCGGGGGCGTTCCCGCTGATTAACGCCGAAAAAATATGTTAATTAGCGGGAATCGGCAATTCACGATCGTATTCGGGCGCGACGCAGTGACTTTCCGACGTTTCCGTAAGCGATACGCGGCGTAAAGATAAAGCAGCCCCCTAGTGGAGTATCCTATGTTAAGTATAGCCGTCGTCATCGCGTCGGAAAAAAAAAATCGTGTCGCTTGCGTAAAACGTCCATGAATGGGGATTTGACGTCATTGACGTTCACTGACAGAATTTGGAGCATGCGAACTGGGATGCATTGACAGTCGACGCATGCGCAGTACGTTCGCCGCGGGATCGCGCTTAGTTTAAATAATACACGCCCCGTCCCGCCCAATTAGAATTCCGCCGGCTCATTTGCCATACGCTGCCGCAACTTTAGGAGCAAGTGCTTCATGAATAACAGCACTTGCTCCTAAAATTTCGCCAGAGTAACGTAAATGAGAAACGTTACTCCAGCTTAAAGATGCTCCCATCTACCTGAATCTGGCCCTATATAGATAAAAAATTCACTTTGCATAAGCGGGGGGGGGGGTGAGTTGTTTCTTTATTTTCCCATCTATGAAGTGTGGCATATCCTTTCTATCGTAAAGCACCCTCTCGGAAGAGTCTGTTGTGAACCAATCTACATATCCCCAGATCATTAGATCACTGACTTTTTTGATCCCAGACTGTAAAGCTGAGGGTCTATTATTTCTGGTGAGTGGGGTCACCGAAGGGGGAGTCACCTCACATTTTTGCAAAGTTTTGAAGCACCGTTCCACTTTTTGCAGAATCACCAAGCACTTTATATATTGTGTGCATATTATATTATATATTATTTTGCTGTTTTTTTATTTTGTATATCACAAGCACATTGATGTAAAAGGCACTAATCACCAGAATGTGTATTATATGATATAGGCTGCCAGCGCTGTTTTAAACTTCCATCACCTTTAAGGTTGTAGCAACTTTGTACAGCAGCTGCAGTCTTATTTTCATTTTATTTTGATTTAATACTTCAGCGCAAGTTTTTTTTTTTTACATAAATAATTAAATAAATACCAACTTCAAAATCCGTGTACATTCTGTAAATTAACCTATTAGCTCCCACCCTCCCTCCCATCCCCCCTCTAACCCCTCCCCCCGTACTGACCCCCTCTCCCCTCCCAGGTGTCAATTCTACTAAGGTTTCACTTTACCATTCCTTTATATAGGTATATTTATCTGGGTTTTTCTTGGTGCCATACCACTGAGATAGGGGGGCAGCCGGGGGGGGGGTCCCTCCAAGCTACCAATGCAGATCTAATCCCTAGAAAGAAGGGTCAGGTTCA
Source organism: Rana kukunoris (assembly GCA_029574335.1). Taxonomy (NCBI): domain Eukaryota; kingdom Metazoa; phylum Chordata; class Amphibia; order Anura; family Ranidae; genus Rana; species Rana kukunoris. The sequence goes on from CM056054.1 coordinate 109,346,914, forward strand.
GGTCCTTCCTATATTTAGTGCCTGTATATTGGGAGGTTGTTATTTTACAGTGTCGGGGGAAGCTGCCGGTTATATCGGTATTCTATCTCTAAGCGAGGGCTCCTATCTCTCTCAGCCATAGTCCCCAGACTCTCTCAAACCTTTTATAGTTTCCTTGTTTAATAAAGGCCACTCTCTCACTCCAAATCAAAGTATTTATAGTTTCGGTCCAATTCCTAACAGAGGGGGGGGACGTGCGCCTGCCATCTCTGAGCAATTAACTTGCGTGCCTGAAAGAGGCCTCGCAGTACGTCCTCTAAAGTTCCCGGAGGAATTCTATGGTCCTCTATGTCCCCTAGGAGGCAAGTTCTAGCATCAGGCTCTAGGGAGGACTTAAAGATGTTGTTAAGTTTATCAACAACTTCTGTCCAATATCTGAAGAGCTTGGGGCATCTCCAGAACATATGAACAAGGTCCCCTGTAGCATTGCATCTAGGACATTCGTCGCTCTGGTTCCATCCTATTTGGAACATTTTTTTAGGGGTATAATAGACGCGATGTAGTAAATAAAGGTGGGACAGTCTCTGTGCCTGAGCGATGGATACCAGGGCCCCTCTCTTTAGGATCCTATTCCACTGCTCTCTTGTTATCAATCCCAGGTCTCTTGCCCATTTTTCTCTGCTCCTAGTCACGCCTGACTGGTTTATGGCCCTAGCCCCCAGTTTGTCATATAGCACTGAAATTAAGCCTTTCGCTGTGTTAGCCTGAGCTATTTTAATAAGAATGGGAGTCTGGATCCTATCAGCCGGATAGGTCTTAGTCTGGGTCTGAATGGCATGCCTGATTTGAAGGTATTTGAAAAACGTCTTATTTGGTATATTAAATTCAAGTTTTAGATCTGAGAATGATTTCATAAGGTTGCCCTCATATAAGTGGGTTAATTGTGTGATTCCCTGGCTCTCCCAGATTTTACACTTTTCTACTTCCGCTACTTCTGGCAAGTTTTTATTGTTCCAGAGGGGGGCCAACTCAGTTATCCCAGAATAACCCAGTAAAGCCTTTGTTGTCTACCACACTTTGTTTAATAATTTTATAGTCGGGCATTTATAGGCAAATGAGTTTGCCTCCAAGACTTCTACCAATGTTTTATGTGGGGCCTCGGTTAGTATTAGTCTGAAGCAATCCAGCGATCTGCTGTACCTGAGACGCCAGGAGGTACATTCTCGGGTGCGGGACCGCCATCCCTCCCTCCCCAACCGGGAGCTGCATGGTCTGCAAACCAATTCTGGCCTCCCTTCCTTTCCATATTAGTTCTCGAAATAATGTTTCCATTTTTTTTAACCATATTTGGTTAACCCAGATCGGAGAATTATGGAGTACATAGAGTAGCTGGGGAAGCCAGATCATTTTAATTAGATTACATCTCCCAGCTACAGAGAGAGGGAGGCGGTTCCAGGTGTCTTTCTTTTGCTTCAGCACTGCTAATAATGGGGCTATATTTTTGCTAGTGTATTCCCTGACATCTCGGGTGATTCATATCCCGAGATATTTTAATTTTGTTGGAATTTTTAATTGGGGCATTTCGGCTATCCTCTGGACTTGTAGCGTATCTATAGGGAGCAGGGCCCACTTGTCCCAATTGACCATCAGTCCTGAGAATCCACCAAATTCCTTAATCATTTGAACCACTGGGGCCAGCGAGTTATTAACGTCGCCTATGAAAAAGAGGACATCATCCGCAAATAGCGATATCCTGTCTTCCTCTAGGCCCCTCCTAAATCCCTGAATGTCTTCCTTAAGCCTGGTTTTAATGGCTAGAGGTTCCATGGCCAGTGCAAACAGGAGAGGGGACAAGGGGCACCCTTGTCTCGTCCCCCTCTCCAGCTCGAACAGGCTTGAGGCTTCGCCATTTATTTTAATTTTTGCGCATGGTTTATTATAAAGGAGTTTAATCCACCTAATAAAAGATGGGCCAAATCCAAAACTTTCTAGTACCCTCCATAAATAGGGCCACTCCAGGCTATCAAATGCTTTAGCGGCATCTAAGGCCAGGAGTGCTCTAGGACCCTCATTATCGGTAGGGATCTGCAAGTTTAGAAAGACCCTTCTTATATTTAAGGATGTTGACCTATTCGGGATAAACCCTGACTGATCGGGGTGAACGAGTCTCTCTATACATTCCTTTAGCCGTGTCGCCAGGACTTTTGCAAGGATTTTAACGTCTGTACAGAGCAGTTAAATTGGACGATAGGAAGATGGGTCTAATTGGTCTTTTCCCTCTTTATGAATAACGATGATTGTTGCTTCCATCATGGAGGCAGGGAGATTTCCCTCTGAGAAGGCTGATTCCAGAGTATGTAATAGTTCAGGTAACAATATGTCTCCATATCGCTTATAGATTTCTATTGGGAGCCCGTCGGGACCTGGTGATTTATGGTTAGACATCCCTGCCACTGCAAGCTTTAGTTCTTCCAACGTGACAGGGGATTCCAGTTTTTTTTTTCCATATCAGACAGATTTGGAAACGGAATTCCTTGGAAGAAAGCTTCCATGCCTTCGTTTTCTCCCATTGATTTATATAGTAGTTTATAGAAGTCGTGAAACCTATGCCTTATCTCCCTTCCTTCAGTTAAGGTTTCACCTGCGGGCCCCCTTATAGCTGCGATATTGGAGGGTGTTGGTCCGTATCAATAGTGACAACGTATGCCCCACTTTCTCACGCTCCCCAAATTGAGATTGTTTCTGGAAAATTTGATGGTTCTCTGCCTTCCTCATGGTAGCCATTTTATAGACCTGCTGTTTGTCTAGCCATTCTCTTTGGCTGCTTGGGGAGGGATCCTCAATGTATCGCTGTTCAGCCATCAATGCCCCATTTCTGGCCTCTTCTTCCCACTTCCTAGATTCCCTCTGTAGCCTTGCCACCCTTTGTATTAGCAATCCCCTTAGGTATGCTTTCAGGGAGTCCCAGACCACCCCTGCCGCTGCTGTACCTGTATTAATCCGCATATACTCCTTCAAATTGTTTAATAATTCTTGTGGGTCCCCAAGTAGTTCTAGCCAATATGGGCTAATTTTTCACTCCCTTGGGGGTGCTGGCTCATTCTTTCTAAATACTAGTTCTAAGGGCGAATGGTCTGAGACTCCTCTTGGGCCATACTCTATTACCTTCACCATATTTAATAGTTTTTCATTGCCAATAGCCAGGTCAATTCTTGACAAGGTGGCATAGGAGCTAGAGAGACATGAATACTGCCGTGTCTGTGGATGATGGATACGCCAGATATCTCTTAACCCTGCCTCCTCCATAAACTGGACTAAGCGGCCCCCCAGTTTAGTGTTTGAATCAGGTTTTGGGGGGAATCTATCATTCACATTATCAGGGGCTACATTGTAGTCGCCCACTGCTATCAGGGGAGTATCTGGCTTATCCAACATAAACTCAACTAGTTTCTGTAGTACACTAAAATTAAAAGGGGGAGGGATATATATATATTGGCAAGTACGAAGGGCCTATTCTCAATAGAGCAGGATAGAAAGATGTATCGTCCCTGTTCGTCTATCCAGCTCTTTTCACAGGAGAATGACAGTCCCTTCCCCACCAGTATACTGACCCCTCTTGAGTATGAAGAATGTACCGAATGGTATCGGAATGGAAATTTCCGAGCACCCAATTGGGCCATAGTCTCCCGGGTTAGATGTGTCTCCTGTAAACAGAGTATCCCTGTTCCCTTCCCATCCATTGACGCCAGAACCAGTGCCCTCTTGATAGGGTCCCCTAACCCTGTACGTTCCATGATCTAATTCTCCAAGCCATGTGCAGTGTATAGTAGAGAATAAAAAGGAATAGACCATGGCATGGAGTTGTTCTTCTCCCTCTCCTCCGACTGGTTACTCAGATCAAAACCTCTCCCCTTACTGATGATGTTAAGAATGTTTAAGAAACTTGGAGTACCTCCTTCCCCTAGCTTGACCTCCCACCCCATTCCTCCCCCCTTCCCTCCACCCCCCCTCCTCTCCCCTACTAAGCCCACTCCTGGGCTTAGATCCTCCCCCCCTTCTACTCCCACCCTGCCCATTAGGGATCCCCTTGGGGGCCTCTCCTGTGACCTTTCCTCTCTTACCCACTCTCCTCACAGCCAACATTCAACCACTAGTGCACCACCCCTGTCCACCCTCTCCCCATAGAGAAAATCTCTCCTCCCCCTCTCCCCCCCTCCCCTTGAACAAAACTAAGCAAAGCTAAGCGAATTTACTGATGTCCCATTCCCCGAAGGGCTCCCCTGGGTACAAAGGGACCTATATCCCATATCACATGTTACCCCAATTGTACAATTGTATAGAGAAAAAAGAAAAAAGAAAAAAAAATATATATATATAGGAAATGTACAAATGTGTTTCCCCAATTATACAAATATATGGGAAGAAAAAAAGATATATAGGAAATACATAGTAAAAATAGTGTCACAAACTATTTAAAAGTGTCACAAAATTCAAAGGGGTCTCAATACATTAGCGGTGTATAGTGTGCAGTATAGCGGGACAAAAGGGACAAAAACTGGGAAAAAAGAAGAAAAAAAAAAAGCTCAGCAAGGTTGCTATTTTTTTTATCTACTATATTATTATTATTGTGACTAGATTGTGCCTAAGTGTGCAGTAAAAAGTGATAATTTAAAGGACCCAAAAAGGCGTCTTTTCATTGACGCTACCAAAGTGAACCAGCAAAGATTTTTTAACTGTGGCGCCCAATAAGAAAAAAAAAAAAAAAAATTTTTTTCCTGTTTTTTTTTCTTTTCCCTCCTCCTCTCTCTCCTTCTTTAAAATTTATATATAAAAAAAGAAAAAGAAACAAAGAAAGGGGTGTCCCTACCGGGAATAAAAAGGGGGGGGGGTGAGAAAAAACATAATTATTCTTGCAGCCTATAGGGCTTATAAATCCTTGCGGATGCCATCCAGCCATCCTGATGCTTCATCTGGCGTGTTGAAAAAGAAAGTCCTGCCCAGTGCTGAAACCCGTAGACGAGCCGGATACACTAAGGCATATATCAAATTGTGTTGCTGTAGAGTACGTTTAACTGGGCCAAATTCCGCTCTCCGTTTTTGTAGTTCTGGGGAGAAATCCGGGTAGAACGAGACTCTAGTGCCATTGTACATAATGTCCCCCTTCTCCCTAGCTTTCTGGAGCAAGGTGACTTTGTCGGCATAATTAAAAAATTTAAAGAGCAAGGATCTAGGGCGCCCTCCTAGTTGTGGGGGTTTGGAGGGGACCCTATGGGCTCTTTCAATAGAAAAAAAGGGTGAAAAAATAACAGTGTCAAAGATCTCTCTGAGCCATTTCTCCATAAATTTTATAGTGTCGGAGCCCTCACACTGTTCTGGGAGACCAATCACACGAACATTGCTCCTGCGAAGTCTGTTCTCCATTTCATCCATTTTTGATGCTTGGAGATTGTTTTTTTCCTGTAACCCCTTTAGTTCATTCCTCATAGGGTGCAAAATGTCCTCTAGAGTGCTTGTTCGCTCTTCCAGATTAGTGACCCTTTCGAAGGCTTTACTCATATCCTGATGTAATAAAGAGAATTCATCTTTCAGGCTCTTGAGTTGGTTATCAAAGCCAACCATGAGTGTTTTACAGTCATTAACGGCTCTTAAAACATCTTTCAATGTAGGCTCCTCAGTTGGCTCCGTAGCAGCTCTAGCTGGAGATCCAGATGTAGCCGCAGCAGCCAATGTAGTAGCCGCCATATCAGTTTTCTCCTCTCCAAGTTCCTTAACAATTTGAGTCTTTGGCCCAGTTGGATTGGTTAAATTTGTTGTTTTGGAGGCTGCTGGTTTGGAGGTTACTGAGCCTAAGCTTCGCCTATCCGCTGATGTCCCTGTCATGCCCTTGGATTGGGCGGCTATAGATGATAACCCCCCCTGTATAGGGGAATGGTTAGTTGACTTAGGGGAATGAGCAAAGCGCTCTAGCTTGGCTGCAGCGGCCTGACTGCCTTTCTCTCTCTCTTTAGTTGATCTTGTAATAGGGGCACCCTCTGAATGAGGCGCACCTTTACTCATAGTAAACATATAGGACGTGGCGAGTTCTTGCCTTTCTTGAGGGGGGGGGGGATCTATAGATCAATAGACGGCCAACTAGCTCTATTATTTGGCTTGTTTAATGGAGCCCGCCCACACACTCGCTGATAGTGTATAGCACAGACATAAACTGAAAAAGTGTATGGTTGATATTTCACTTCCTTTTCTCCCTGTAACTCTCCTTCTCACCTCCCTTCAATACTGGGGTTCAGATAAGCACACAATAGCTGGTTAATTTTTACATTTAGGTTTGTTACATTTTTTGTTGGTAAGAGTGGTATTCAGGACAGTATGCAGGCAATCTCCCACACAACTTTAAGAAGCAGTCCAGAGCTATATATATATATATATAGAAAAAAAAATATCTCCTAGAAAGTCACTACATGCGGCTTAATATGGACAGTTTATCAGTTTGTAAAAGCAAGTAGGGGTATACAAATCTTTACCTCTGTCCTGGATCTGGACCCGAGTCAACTTCGCACTCTCGCCATCCTGCTGCAGGGGCCCCTCCTCAGGGGTTTAAACCCCCACCGCCAGCTAGTAGATATGGGAGAAAAGTGAAGATATGCAGGGATGTAGGCTCTCTCAAGGTCTGTGAGTTACACTGTCTATGACCCCCCTGAACAGGCACGCCATAGGATCTTCTGTGTTCCTAGTTCTCCTGGTTCTCCTGGTTCTTTAATGCGGCAGAGACTCACAAGTGCACGCTCCAGGCTCCAGGCTCCGCCAGACTCCACCGAATAATGGGCAATTCGATCAGGCGCCACACACCGGACAATTTGATCAGGTGCCGCACACCGGGCGATTCGATCAGGTGTCACACACCGGGCGATTCGATCAGGCGCCGCACACCAAATGTTTTGATTGGGCGCCGCACACCGGGCAATCCGATCTGGCGCCGTACACAATCCTCCGCTCAGGGCTCCAGGACTGCGGCCTTTGCTGGAGATACACGTGGGGCAGCACACGCCATAGGCCGGTTCACTAGCAGAGGGGAGGCGGGGTGGACAGCCTCACACACTCACACCACAACTCTCACACCCTCCTGCATCCGGTCACGCCCCCCATAGCACAAGTTTTTTAATTAGATTTATTCCTTTCCACCCAAAGCTCTTTGAAGCCTTCCGACCCTGATCCCAGAATTAAAAGACCCAGAAAAAATGAAAATTAATTTTCACCACTTGAAAACCTTACTCTGGAGCGTCTCACTTTACGACCATTGTGTTGTCCTAAATCCCACTATGGCAGTGGCAGGGTAAAAGATTAGTCCAGGTGGCAGGCAAAAAACATGGTCAATTAACAGGCTGAGGTCAGTTAAGGCAGAAACGTGGTAGATTATCAAGCCAGGGTCAGTTCAGGCAGTATGCAGAGGAATGGTTAATTAACAGGCCAGGTTAGTTCAGGTAGCAGGGAGAGGCATGGTCTACAGGCAAATGGCAGGTATCAGATATCTTCGCTATACCTTCATTAATATTATAGTGAAATATGGTAGATTTGGAAGCAGTCTGGGAGAGACATCTGGGACAATAGTATCAGGTTTTACACCCAATTTTATTACTGGAGTATACACAATATTTTTGGGGGGTTTGCGGTCTGTTTGGTCGGAGGGATGATATCTGGGAGGTGTATTTCATGCAACCTGCTCACTGCATGAGAACAAATGTGTACAGGACCTTCCTGATAGGTAAGGGAAGTTACAATCTCCTCCTGGTAGCGTAAGAAGGTGAAGGATCTTTCTGTGGACTTCTGATAGAGGATGAAGGATTTGTACAAGTGGAAAAAATCGATGGAATTTTTTTTGTACCAATTGATGGATCTTCTTGTGACTAAGTAGGGCTGTAATTTTGGGTCATTATAATTCATGAACTGATTGTGATTGTGTATACAATCAGATTTGTGGACAGACAGTGCCTTCCTGAGGTGACTTTGTGGATAGAGGAAAGGGCATTGTTTTGGAATAGTGGTAGTACAAGGTCCCACACAATGTTTTAACTACTCCCCATATACAGTTAGGTCCATATATATTTGGACCCACACACAATGTTCATACTTTTCATACTCTGTATGCCACCAGAATAACATTTTAATGAAACTATCCAAATTAATTTGAAGTGCAGACTTTCAGCTTTAATTCAAGGTGTTGAACTGCAGCCATTTTTATACACAGCCCCCCCCCCCCCATTTTCAGGGACTCAAATGTAATTGGACAAATGAATATAATCATAAATAAAAATATTCATTTTTTTAATAGTTTGTTGAGAATCTTTTACTGGCAATGACTGCCTGAAGTCTGGAACCCATGGACATTACCAACGACTGGATTTCCTTCTTTCTTATCCATTGCCAGGCTCTAAGTGCAGCTGTAATCAGTTGTTTGCGGGTCTTTCTTTAGTTTTGCCCTCTGTAAAAGAAATACATGCTCAATTGTGTTGAGATCTGGTGATTAACTCGGCCATTGCAAAATATTCCATATTTTTTCGTATAAAAGATCCTGGGTTGCTTTTGCAGTGTGTTTTGGATCATTGTCCATCTGTTCTGCAACTTTGCTGCATTTTGCTGAACCTGGGCTGATAGTATATCTCTAAATATTGCCAAATTCATCAGTCTGCTTCTGTCACATCATCAATAAACACCAATGACCAATTGCCACTGGAAGCCATGCATGCTGATGCCATCACATCAAACATTTTTCAAATCCACAGATCGCAACGGGTACATCCCGTCCACTAGCTGTCACCATCCAAAGTGGAAGGCAAACATACCCAAAGGCCAACTCATGCGACTGCGCAGAAACTGCCATTCCATCGGAGACTACACAAACCAAGCTGATGTCATTGTTGAGAGATTCAAAGAGAAAGGGTGTAAAGAAAGCAATTTGATTAAACTGAAAGAAGAAGTCCAGAAAATGGACAGAAACAGTATGCTGAAACCCAAAGAAAAGAATAAATCCACCACATCAGACGTAGCCTTTATAACTGGGTTTAACTCAACAATATAAGGATTTCGAACATATAGTCAAAAAATACTGGCCTATCCTGCAAGAAGACCACACTCTGAACAAAATCCTAATGAAAAAAACCACTTTCATATATAGGCGAGCCCCCTCTCTACGCTTTTATCTCGTACATAATGTGATTGATCCTCCGAAATCCATCAGCCTTTGCCCTGAACTTAAGGGCTTCTATAAATGTCAAAAATGCCTGCCCTGCAGAGTGAGCAAAAAGCAGCCTAGGAGAAAAATGAATTTTAAGTCGAGGGTTGACTTCAAGGAACAAAAAAATTAAAGAGCTTATTACATGCCACTCCACCCATGTGACTTACGTCATCGAATGTCCATGCCACCTACAATATGTAGGCCGTACCACACGACCCCTGAAAGTGAGAATCAGGGAGCATATTAATAGGATCAAAAAGGGATCCACTAAACACAATCTCTCCCGTCACTTTAAGAAATTCCACCAGCAGGATCCAACGGGACTTATATTCTATGGCATAGATCTGGTCAAAGACAACTGGAGGGGCGGTAATAAAACCACCGCAATTTCCCAGAACGAAACAAGTTGGATCTACCATTTGGGATCTTTAAAGCCGCATGGATTGAATGCAGATATAGATCTTAACTGCTTTTTGGCGAACCCTTAATCTGGCCAATTGGTGAACTCTAGTTCTAACACAATTTTTTTGCCCAATATTTAGTAACAATGCAAGCACCTTTGTGGGATATCGGGTTTAGAACTCTACACGACATAGTGACACCTGTGGGAACACCCCTCCCTCTTTTCTCTCCCAGCGACCCTCCCCACATTTTATAGGGCTACCCTTCCTCATATGGGCACCCTAGATATCAATAGGGAACTAGATAACAGATCCACATAACCTACTTATAACACCCAGTCCATTATAAGGACACCTTTCTATGTTTTCCTAATCAGTCTAGTTAATGACCTTTTTACTAGCCTCATTTTGTTTACACACACCAATGGCACAGACATGCCAACCCAGGATATGCTAACATATAGCATTCTACCCTATTTTGGTCACAGTACTTATAGACCAGTTCTCGTAAGAGGACATCTTTCTATATCTTACCCATCACCTATGCACTTGTGTTTATGCACAAATTATACCTTTCACTACTGCCTCACCGCCCCATAAGTCACATTATACTAAGTTTTGTATGACCTCTTATGATTATACACATACAGACATGTCTTAATGTCAAGATCATGTGTAGTATACAGAACAGCTATTTTTTAATATAACCCCTTTGAACAGTTCTATTAACTGATCACATACCTTGTGAAACACTAATAAGATTACTAGCATAGCTATTGAGGTTATTATTATTATTTCTTTATATGATCTTTTTTCCTCTTATGACTGTCTGCATTGGACTGATTAATAGTAGCTACAGAAACGTCTTCAATAGATGTTAAGATTCAACATATGATAGAATACTAAATCTGCTACTGCTTATTATACTTTCTATTCGCCGGCATTAGTTCTGACATTATGCTAAAATAATAGTCTTTTGAATAGTCCTTTTGAATAATATCAGTGATCTATTATACTTCCTGTTATAACTTTGTCCCATAGGGCCGTTAACATGGCAATTATTATAAACATCCGGGTCATATTGGTTTCTGGCCGGAAATCCATTGCTGTATAAGCCAATGGCAATTACATATATGTATTCACTAAATGCTAAAGCCTCGTCCTACGATAGGACATCGAATCCGCTGCACATTGCCGGATTGGTTAATAGCAGCTGCATACACGCCTTTAGTTGGCGATATTCTAAATATTCGATTGGATATCGAATCTGCCACTCCAGATTTGATTGGATAACGGCATTGAGCGTCTGCAAATTGCCATGGTAACGCCCTCTATTTATTCAGCTAGTCACGGTATCCGTGTATCCGCTTCCGAAGACGTAACGAATACGAAACGTACGTAAAGCGGCCACACACATACCTACACGCACTTCCGGGATCACCAGCGAATTGTGTATGGAACGCACGCCGTTCCCATGCTGGTTCGATCAGTAATTGGACATTTTAGTGCCTGCTATTTGCAGTGCCTATGTGTGTTTAGAACATAGGTTACTGCTCGTTTGTTTTTACAACCTGTTTTTTAATTATTATTTTTTGACTGCTTATTGTGCTGGAACTCTGGCCCAGCATGGTGTCATGATTTTTATTTCTTTCTTTTTAAAATATTGTTTTTGTATTTGTGCACCTGTGCCTGTGTTTTTGCTCGGCAGTGCCAATAAAATTCTTTTTTACTGTTAACATACCACACTATGGAAGCCTTTCTTTTTTGCTTTGGAGGAATTTTCTGAATCCTAACAAGGATATACATCAGGAATCCAGGCGACTGATTTGGAAGTTGTAGATTTTATTTAATTTTAATTTTAAATACCCATACCATAATAACAATGGGTATAACTGTTATGTGTATGGGGGTTGCAATTTGTTTTCATTTTGGTAACATATACGAACGATTGAGCCGCATTCGATGTAATGCTGGACCCGTTATAGCAGCAAATCCGTCACTGAGGCTGAGTTTACCTCACGTCCGCCCTACTAATTGACAGGCATATATAACAACCAATCCTAGCGTGGTATGACACGCTTCCTGAAGACGTTCACAACGAAACAAACCTTTTTCAAGGGCACAGACAGGAATGCCTTTGTACCTGTGAATAGTTGCCATCACCCTAAATGGTTAAGCACTATTCCCAAAGGACAATATATGCGATTACGTCGCAACTGTGATGATATCACTGATTTTCAATCTCAATCAGGAATTTTAACGGACAAATTCAAAGAAAAGGGTTACCTCCCACAAATACTAGAAAAAACTGTCCTGGAAGTCGCCAATATGGATAGAAAAGATCTATTGATCTCAAAAAAGAAAACTCAATTTTCTGGTGATCTAGCATTTTTCTCTGGATTCCACCGCCAATACAAAAACATAGAGAAATTTTTTTGTAAACATTGGCCCATCCTTTTAAAAGACAACGACTTGGCCACTATTTTACCTCCCAAACCCAAATTTATTTACAGGAGAGCACCGGGAATACGGAACATGATAGCTCCAAACGTCCCAGACCCTCCACCCAAACCACCAACCTTTTTAGATGGGCCAGGGTTCCACTACTGTACTAGATGTAGATCTTGCAACAGCACCAGTAGGATAACTAGAAAAATCACTAAATTTAAATCTAATGTTACACAAAAGGAATACACCATAAAACCTTTAAACACATGTGACACTCATCATGTCACGTATTTACTGGAATGCCCATGTTCGTTACAGTATGTGGGACGTACCACTAGGAAACTAAGAATCAGGATTAATGAACATGTAGCTAACATTATTAATGGATTTCCAAACCACAGTGTATCAAAACACTTTGCCGAGTATCATAATAGTGACCCTAGCAAACTCACCTTTTGTGGTATAGATAAAATCACTAACCACTGGAGGGGAACTAATATGAAACTGGCCATCTCTCAGAATGAGACAATGTGGATCCATCGGCTAAGGGTCATGCATCCGCAGGGCCTCAATATTGAGCTGGATTTGAATTGTTTCCTGACCAACAATTAATCATTTTACTACCCCAGAATTTATTTATGAGTCAATCATCATTGGCTCAATTAACCTAGTTTCAGACCATGATGATTGGACTTGTGAGTGTGGTCTAATGCCAATCTACAGTCCCATAGACTAATTCATCATTTAGATTTGCTACCATTGATATATATATTTTTTTATATATATTTTTTCATATATTTTATATACATTTAAAATTCTATTTGAATTCAGTTTTTATTATAAAGCATACTACCTAGATGACTCCTGTTTCAATCAACACAGTGTATCCATATAGGTACTCCTGTTCAGAGCCTATCTATTATAGTATATCTGACTAACAACATTGCTTGTCATTACTAGGTTGTAGATTTTATTTAATTTTAATTTTAAATACCCATACCATAATAACAATGGGTATAACTGATATGTGTATGGGGGTTGCAATTTGTTTTCATTTTGGTAACATATGCGAACGATTGAGCCGCATTCGATGCAATGCTGGACCCGTTATAGCAGCAAATCCGTCACTGAGGCTGAGTTTACCTCACGTCCGCCCTACTAATTGACAGGCATATATAACAACCAATCCTAGCGTGGTATGACACGCTTCCTGAAGACGTTCACAACGAAACGTACGTCGAGGCGGTACGCATCAACGCTCTACTCGTCACTTCCGGTCCCGCTGGTTCCGAACCTCAATCGAATGGAACGCATGCCAGAGACATCTGTCTAGCGCCCGGGACCAGTTACTTTTATCCCCCACGCGACTTAGCCTCAGTGCCGGGTTTGGGGCACCACTCAATGTAAGCAGCCAATCGGCAGTTTTATACTTTCTTTTAATTTTAAATAAACTGGTTACACTATGTTGGCATCATCTTATTATTGCATGTGACCATTGGAACCCATCTGAATACAAGCATATCCAGCACCAGGACGCGTTTGCATTTGCAGGTGACCATTGGAACCCATCTGAATACAAGCATATCCAGCACCAGGACGCGTTTGCATTTGCAGGTATTAGTGCACAAGCTGTTTATGACTCCTTCTTTTGGTAACAAATTAAGGGTCATTTTCATCTGGTAAGGAACCATTTCACTCATTCACCTTGGGTGTTGAATATATGTATTGGTGAAGGTGGACCACACATCACAAGAACATTGAACCTGATCTGATTCATTTAAGATCTTTATATGGACTCACGGAATATATATTTTTTTCACACTTGGATTTATTTTGCAATTTTAATTTGTATTTTTATCACGTGTGTGCCTTCTATGTTGATTTTTCAATATTGACATGAACGGCTCTTATGGACTTTCACGCTAGATCATCTAGCACCACAATATTTGTATTCACATTTATGTACTCGTATTGTTTCTTAATATGTTTATTTACTAGCGCACCCACCCCCCATTCCAGACTGATTTGGAATCCAGGAGAAGGAGCCACGACACGGTGGAGCATACGCTTTGACTGACACGCATTCTACCCCTGCAGGGGTGACTGCCTCTGGTGAGTGGGGACCCATAAGGGGGAGCACCGGATCCACTGCGATATCCACTTGATGTATCACCTATCCATATAGGTGCACCCTGATTGTCACATCACCCACATTCACCTGCTTTATAATTTATGGACTATTTTATGTGAATCATTTGTGTTTACTTGACCACGTTTTCATCATTCAATTTTATGTGAATTAACTTACTGCACATTTGCGCAATTGTAAATAAGCCTTTGCTAATTGTCAATTTATTGCACTAGAGTACGGTGTAATTTTCTCATTGCAAGTACACACTCAGTATTATACCCTTTTATTTTTATTTTTAAATATTTTTTCTTATTGGTGACACACCACTGGCAGCACTGGGAAGCACCACCACTGCCACTCATTATAGGATATTTCTTTTATTACACCTGTTTTATTTCATCACTTGAGGGAATGTTGTCCCATTAAAACTTACCCATCACTCTACTGGGTCAGTCAAACAACATATTAGTGACAGCGCCACCACCCCCATCACCTATATATGATGCCATCACACTGCCTCCATTATGTATTACAGATGACATGCTGTGTGTGTGCTTTGGATCATTATTGTTTATTGTTTATTGTTTGTTTCTTATACAAGGCGCATAATTCACAAAACATGTTTGCATCGATGCGCCTGCTTCCCATCCAGTCACGTTACCAGATACATACAAAAAAGAACAAACTTTAAAAACAACATAAAATCGAGTGGCGGTTACAATAAACATATAGACATTCTAACACTCGCTAAAAACATTAAAAACTGCCTAAAAAACAACAAAAAGGAAGAGGGGGGAAAGGAAGGAAAGGGAAAAAGGGGAAGGGGAAAAGATAGAGAAAAAGATATCTCACCCCAAACCACTAAAGGCCCTAGTGAACAACAGAGTCTTCAGATCTTTTCTGAATACCTGGTACTTCTCCTGTTGTTGCAGGTGGCATGGAAGCAGATTCCATAACTGGGCAGCTTGAACTGAAAAAGCTCTGCCCCCCCATTTTTTCAGCCTATAAGGCCGAACCACCAATCTAGTTTGTGACGTGGCCCGTAAGGCTCTCGTCACAAACTGTCGCCGCAATTTCTTGCGGATATAATATGGGCCTAGATTATTAAAGGCTTTGTAAGCAATACAAAGAACCTTAAATTCTGATCTCTCCTGTATTGGGAGCCAATGGAGGCTCTTCAGGTGGGTGGAGGTGGACGTCCGCCCTGGTAGCCTGAGTGCCAGCCGAACTGCCTGATTTTGGATTTTCATGAGCTGTTCCAAGCCTTCTCCACACTTTTTTCTCCCGTCATTCTGGTACATATTAATCTTAGTTTCATCAATCCCAAAAATGCTTTTCCAGAACTGGTCTGGCTTGTTTAGAATTTTGTTGGCAAAGTCTAATCTGACTTTTCTATTTTTCAGGCTTATGAATGGCTTGCACCTTGTAAAGAACTCCCTGTATTTGCTCTTGTGGAGTCTTCTCTTGATTGTAGACTTTAACAATGATATGCCCACCTCCTGGAGAGTGTCCTTCACTTGTCTGGATGTTGTGAATGGAGTTTTCTTCACCATAGAGAGGATCCTGCAACCATCCACCACTGTTGTCTTCTGTGGACGTCCAGGCCCTTTAATGTTGCTGAGCTCACCAATGCATTGTTCTTTCCTCAGAATGTACCAAACTGTTGATTTGGCCACTCCTAATGTTGCTGCTATTTCTCTTGTGGATTTGTTTAGTTTTTGAAGCCTTGCAATTGCCTGTTTCACTTGGATGGACAGCTCCTTTGAATGCATGATGTAGGATCACAGCAATAGATTCCAAATGCAAATACCACACTTAGGGCCAGATTCAGGTAGAGTTACGCTGGAGTATCAGTGATTCGCCAGCATAACTCACACTTTGAGCCGGCTTATCTGTTTTCTGTATGCAGAAAACAAGATACGCCGGGATTGAGTTCAGATACGAGCGGCGTAATTGTATTTCGCCGTCGTATCGGAAATGCAATTTTAAAATTGGCGCTCGACGCAGTGACTTTCCGACGTTTCCGTAAGCGATACGCGGCGTAAAGAAAAACATGCCCCCTAGGTGGAGTATCCTATGTTAAGTATGGCCGCCGTCATCGCGTCGAATTGAAAAAGTTTAACGTCGTTTGCGTAAAACGTCCGTGAATGGGGATTGACGTCATTGACGTTCACTGACAGAATTTGGAGCATGCGCACTGACAGTCGACACATGCGCAGTACGTTCGCCGCAGGATCGCGCCTAGTTTAAATAATACACGCCCCCTACGCCCCCTACCCGCCCAATTTGAATTCCGCCAATTTGAATTCCGCCGGCTCATTTTCGCTACGCCGCCGCAACTTTAGGAGCAAGTGCTATGTGAATAACAGTACTTGCTCCTAAAGTTTCGGCGGAGTAACGTAAATGACAAACGTTACTCCCGAATAAAGATCCGCTATCCTACCTGAATCTGGCCCTTAGAATCAACTCCAGACCTTTTACCTGCTTAATTGATGAAGAAAAAAATGGCCACACCTGGCCATGAAACAGCTTTAGATTAAAATGTCCAATTACTTTTGGTCCCTTGAAAAAGGGAAGATGGCTATTCTTAAGAGCTGTAATTCCTAAAACCCTTCTCCGATTTGGATGTACATACCCTCAAATTAAACCTGAGAGCCTTAGGGCCAGACTCTCTAAGATCCTGTGAAGGCATCGCGTAAGCTATTTACACTACGTCGCCACAACTTACTGGAGCAAGTGCTGTATTCTCCAAGCACTTGCTCCGTAATTTGCGGCGGCGTAGTTTAAATGGCCCGGCGTATGGCCGCATAATTCAAAGGGGGCAGCTTGTATTTAAATTAAGCGTGCCCCCGTGCCGATCGAACTGCGCATGTGCCAGCCGTACAAATAGCCCAGTGCGCATGCTCCAGCTCACGACGGAAAACGTCAATGAAGCCGACGTGAGCGTCATTGACCTAAAGCCCTATTCGCGAACGACTTAGTTAAACGACGTAAACGATGGAAAAAAACGACGCTGTCCTGACGCCATATTTAACCATACGTAAACTTACCCCTCATATAGCAGGGGTAGGTTTACGCTTACGTAAACGACGTAAACTACAACGAGGCGGTGCAAAAACGTTCGGGAATTGGTGTATCAGGCTCATTTGCATAGTCAAATGAGAAAACAACGTAAACGCCACCTAGCGGCCAGAGAACAATTACATCTAAGATCCGACGGTGTAAGTGTCTTACACCTGTCGGATCTACACCATATCTATGCGTAAGTGATTCTAGGAATCACACGCATAGATACCCAGGCCAAAAAACAGAGATAAGACAGTGTATCTTGAGATACACCGTCGGATCTCTTTTGAGAATCTGGCCCTTAGTGTCTAAATATATATGGACCTAACTGTATGTTGGGCATTCATTGGGCTCCAGTTGGCTGTCCTTTCCTTCATAAATCCAGAAATTATACAAATACCCTGTGGCCCTCTAACAGAATTTGTATAATTTCACCCTGTATCTGGCCCATTTACTTGGGATGTATTGCTTGATGCCCAGCCTGCCCATAAAATGGACAATGAACTTATCAACACTGTTTGTCAGGACAATACATTTCAGAAAATGTTTGAATAAACAACTGATCAGTGAATTGTGTATAGCTTGTTATATACATGGTGATTTTGAGGAGAGCACATGGAATTGTCTGTGAAATTTTGAAATTGAATAGTAATTTTATGATGGATTCTTGCCAAATTAGAGGAATAAAGTGGCATATGGTAAATGAGGTTTGTGGACCAATAGGACTGTGAGGGGTTTCCACTGAATAGATAAGAAAAAGGGAATGACACATGTTACAGAGATGGTAGAGCTGCTTGCCCCGAGAGTATTAGAAAGAAAAAATGGAAGGTTTCCCCATAATGTGGGACTTTTGGGCAGCGATGTCAAAGCAGTAAAATACTGGTAGCTGGGTAAAAAACAATACATTGATTAGCTCATAAACAAGCTTGGATGTAGCAGTATATAGGTCACAATGTAAAAGCAAATGGATTGGCAAATTATCACATTCCATGGTACATTCAGTAAAAACATTACATATAATAAATAATAAGTAATAAATAATCATCAAACATTCCATATTGTAGTACAATGTTGATCCCCGACGCGTTTCGACCATTGAGGGTCTCTTCAGGGGGATAATAATCTGTGCAAAATATATCACAAAGGTATAAATCAATCAGAGAATGTGTCAATATGTGTCAAGTAGATATTGACAACAGATATATTTACCGTGAAACATGGAATGAAAAGTATAAAAAGCCACTGGACACCCAGAGGGGACTGGGAGGAACCCCCGCACATCAGAGGGTGAGCGGTCCGCTCAAAAGGGTCTTCAAGAGGCCTCACACATAAAACGCCCCACCGGTGAGGGGGGGGCGAAGGCCGCCACCTGCAATGGACACCCATGGTAGCCAGGTAAGTATTAAGTAGGTAAATATAAATATAGACAACCCTAACAAAAGGGTGACTGAGTTATAAATATATCAAGGGTGTAAAGGGCAAAGGCAAACTAATAAGTTGCCAATATGTCTATAGAATGTTGGTCAAGGCATTACTGAAAGGATAAAAAAAAAGTATAGTATGCAGTATGAAATAAGGGAGAGTAAAGGAGTATTGGGTAGGAAAATGATTCCAAAGTGATGAACGTATTAAGGTGTGAGGGTAAGGATATTTAAAGGTGATAGTGTGTGTAGTGGTGTTGAAGGTGCAGCTCAAAAATCTAAATGACAGACTGCGAATAAACTAAGCAGATAATGGATGGAATGTGAGATAAATAAAATCAAAATAAATGTGAGTGAAGTGGATAAAAGAAAAGTGACTGTAGGAGCAAGTATATATTGCCAATTGCAAAATGGGCAAAAGTGATCAAGCAATCAAAGTAAAATTGAATATTGAAAGATAGAAGGGCAGTATAAATGAAGTAGGTGTGTGTATAAAAAATGTGTTAGTAAAACAAAAAGTTACCTGATATATTGATATATGTTGTCTGTGGGAATTATAACCAGTGTTTGGGAGCCTGATGGCAGGGTCTGCAGAGCAGGCAGGAACAGATGCCGAGACGGTGTGGATGCAATGACATACAACCTAATCTGTGGGGGATAAATGTATATCCCCAAGGCCAATCATTAAATAGTGCCCTGGTGTGGCAATTAGGGTGAGGCAGGCGCAGGCTTGTAGCTCCCCCCCTTTATTCGCCAAGAAGGGCGGCGTAATGGTCCCCATGGGATCCGTGTGAGGCCCCCCCGGCGTCCAAGAAGGCTGGGATGCCCTGACCATTGCCGTTCTCTCTGCCGCAAAAACGTGACGTCATGACGTGTGCGCACGCCGAGACTCGTACGCGCACTACTCTGCATCTGTTCCTGCCTGCTCTGCAGACCCTGCCATCAGGCTCCCAAACACTGGTTATAACTCCCACAGACAACATATATCAATATATCAGGTAACTTTTTGTTTTACTAACACATTTTTTACACCACACCTACTTCATTCATACTGCCCTTCTATCTTTCAATATTAAATTTTACTTTGATTGCTCGATCACTTTTGCCCATTTTGCAATTGGCAATATATACTTGCTCCTACACAGTCACTTTTCTTTTATCCACTTCACTCACATTTATTTTGATTTTATTTATCTCACATTCCATCCATTATCTGCTTAGTTTATTCGCAGTCTGTCATTTGGATTTTTGAGCTGCACTGTCAACACCACTACACACACTATCACCTTTAAATATCCTTACCCTCACACCTTAATACGTTCATCACTTTGGAATCATTTTCCTACCCAATACTCCTTTACTCTCCCTTATTTCATACTGCATACTATACTTCTTTTTATCCTTTCAGTAATGCCTTGACCAACATTCTATAGACATATTGGCAACTTATTAGTTTGCCTTTGCCCTTTACACCCTTGATATATTTATAACTCAGTCACCCTTTTGTTAGGGTTGTCTATATTTATATTTACCTACTTAATACTTACCTGGCTACCATGGGTGTCCATTGCAGGTGGCGGCCTCCCCCCCCCCCCTCGCCGGTGGGGCGTTTTATGTGTGAGGCCTCTTGAAGACCCTTTTGAGCGGACCGCTCACCCTCTGATGTGCGGGGGTTCCTCCCAGTCCCCTCTGGGTGTCCAGTGGCTTTTTATACTTTTCATTCCATGTTTCACGGTAAATATATCTGTTGTCAATATCTACTTGACACATATTGACACATTCTCTGATTGATTTATACCTTTGTGATATATTTTGCACAGATTATTATCTTTATTGTCATTGTAGAAAACACTCCCCACTAGTACTTGGCCTTTCATCTGGTTGTAATGCACTGCTGGTGCTAGCCACTTCACAGGGAGGTATTGTGCTGCTGATGGTTGCCTGTTGCTCTTTAGAAAGCATCATTCATTGACAGGGTAGACAGGGGACTCATGCTAAACACACTAGAAGAAATGGGCTTTGGGCGGACGATAATGAGATGGATTAGAACTTTATATCAAGCCCCGACAGCAAGGATAAAAATAAATGGAAGTCTCTCCCAAGCGTTTAATATGAAAAATGGAACAAGACAGGGATGCCCCCTGTCACCAATGTTATTTGTTCTATCAATTGAACCCCTGCTGGCCAGGATACGCAGGTGCCCAGAAATCGAAGGAGTGAAAATAAAAGAAGAGGAACATAAGCTTTCTGCTTTTGCGGACGATGTCCTCTTCTACTTAGTCAATCCTAAGACATCAATCCCAAAATTACTTGAAATAAAACATTACTAAAACAGAAGTCCTGAACGTAAATACATCTAAAGCAGAGGAACAAGAACTTAGAGTGAAGTATCAATTTCCGTGGGTAGAAAAACTTAAGTACCTAGGGGTTAAGTTAACAAACTCAATTAAAAAAATCTACGAGATCAATTATATCCTTCTTCTGGATGAAATTAAAGCAGAAATAACAAGGGTAAAGAGTAGGCCAATATCATGGATTGGCAGAATTAATTTTTGTAAGATGGTACTCATACCTACAATTTTATATAAATTCCAGATGCTCCCTATCATCCATATCGCTCCAGGTTTTAAAACAACCAAAAGAAAAGGGGGGGCTGGCAGTACCCAATATCAAAAAAATATTATGACGCTGTAGTGTTATCGAGAGTAGTGGAATGGGCTAGAGGAAATAAAGAAAAACGGTGGATCAGTATAGAAAATGCACTATCTGAGGCAATATTAGAAAAAATAATATGGAACCCCCCTCAAAGTAGGGTTTTGGGCATAAATACACACGAGATCACTAGGAATGCACTTAAGATTTGGGACACTATTCATAAAAGAATTGATAAAGAATATAATTCACCTTTTATAGCATTAAAGGACAACGATTATTTTGAACCAGGTAAAGTCTCAGTGGGAGGAAATTGGATAAAAAAAGACACGGCACAATTAAGAGACGTGGTCACTTATTATCACTGCACGAAATGGAAAAAAAAATTATTTTATGAAAATAAATAACTGGAGGTACCAACAGCTCAGACACTTTATCTTAAAATTACCACAGCCCTTAAGGACAGGAGAACAGTTAACAGATCTGGAAAAATTATGTTCTATAGAAAACTCTAAAGGAACGATCTCAAAGTTATATAAGATCTTACTTAAGGTGGAAGAGCAGGAGGTACCTCCTTTTATTAAAAAATGGGAGAGGGAACTAGGGACACAACGGGACAAGGGCACAATAAAGAAAATATTGAAACTGACACACACCTCAGCGACTGACATCAGGACGGCAGAAATGAATTTCAAATGCCTGACTGGATGGTATATTACACCAGATAAATTAAGTAAATATAAAGAAGGACAATCAGCAGCGTGTTGGAGGGGGTGCAGATCCATAGGTACGATGGCCCACTTATGGTGGGAATGCCCCAAAATAATAAAATACTGGGAGACGATCATAGGTTTCATAGAGGAAATTACAGAGAAAAAAATCAAGATGGATCCATGGATAGTTCTTTTCCATGGAGGAGAAGAAAGTATTAAAAGATACAAAAACTCTTTAGTTCCGCACTTGCTCAATGCGGCCAAAAAGCTTATCCCTAGTAAATGGCAAGAGATCGAATGCCCCCAGATATGGGAATGGTTCGATATGGTAGAGGGGACATACATCATGGAAGACCTAAAAAACAGTATGGAGGACAGTAAAAAGAACCAAAACCAGAAATGGGATAAATGGAAAAGATTTAAGAGGACCTGGAGCTACTCTGAAAACCTAAGGGAAGAGAGCTAAGGAAAAGAAAGTTAGACAGGGAAAAAAATACGCGGCAAAATTTTGGTGAGAAAAGGGGAGGAGAACGTGGGGAGAGAGGGGGGAAGGGGGGGAGATCCACTAGGGGAGTAAATTTGGGGGGGGGGGGGGAAATGTTGTAAAAGGAATAGAGTATAGGTCGTTTGTTTGGATATATGTCTAAAAGACTAAAGAGAAAAACAGAAAAAAGGGAAAAGAAAGATGAGTAAATATACATATATATATAAATATATAAAAAAAAAAAAAAAAAAAAGATCTCTCACTGATGATGCGAAACCATAATAGAGACGCTTTTGACAGCTACAAGGGGATAAAAGGAGCGTCATATGTAAAACTTACGAAAACTCTATGAGGTGGAGTCTGAAGTGAAGAAGAAAAAAAAAAAAAGAAAGCATCATTCTTTTTGTTGGGACCCCTTACTCCCCTGCTGCTTTCTATGGGTTCATTTTCAGAATCTGAGTCTGACAGTGAGAGTTCTCCACTACTCTAATCCATCATGCTTAGAATATTAAATACCACCTTGCTGGTGTACATTTTCTTGTACATGGTGTACATGGCATTCAAGTTCTGGTGAAACGGTACTGTTGACACTGGTATTGCGGTGAATAGTACATTGGTTGCTTGTGTATAGCTGTCTGGCCTCACTTCAATCAGGGACACTGGCTCTGCTGACACTATTGTGGTGGTGATCAGGATACTGGTGCTGGTGTATAGCAGTCTGGCCTCACAGCAATCAGGGACACTGGCTCTGTTGACTCTAATGTGGCAGCGATCAGGAAGCTGGTATAGTGGTGATCAGGATGTTGGTGTGGACTTGATAAGGACATTAGTGTGGCAGTGATCAGAATGCTGATATAGTGGTGATCAGTACATTGGTGTTTCGGTGATCAGGATACACTGTTATGGCGGTGATCAGGATGCTGGTATGGCAGTGATTAGGAGGTTGGTGTAATGGTGATCAGGACGTTGGTGTGGTGGTGATCAGGACACAGTGTTATGGCGGTAATCAGGACACACACAGGTACTGCGGTATTTAGGACACACTGGTATGGCAGTGATCAGGACACTAATGTAATAGTGATTAGGATGCTGGTATAGTGGGAATCAGGACACCACTGGTATGGTAGTGATCAGGATTCCACTGGTATAGTGTTGATCAGGACACTGGCATAAAAATAATCAGGATGCCGCTGATCAAGTTGCTTTACTAGTAAGGCAGTGATCAGGACACTGGTATTTCTGTGTTAAGGTAGCTGGTATGGCGATGATCAGGACACTGGTATGGCGATGATCAGGACACTGGTGAAAAATGTTATAGCTGCAGATAACATTTCATCTTATTTAATGAAAGCCAAAACATTTTTCTGCATTCTCTGTTTTGCTATTGCCAAAAATGTCATTCTTGAAAATTAAATTATGTATGCTGCTAGGCCACATATTTTAACACCATTGGAACCAGGGCTTTTTTTTTCACAGAGAACATGTGCAGGAACACAGCTTTGTCCCCCCCCCCCCCTCACACTGTGGGTGTTTCCATCATTCTCACTTGCAGAGAGATCAGGCAAATTAGCATCCAGGCAGCAGGGAAAAATGGAGATCACACCACTCCCGCCCCAGACAGCACTGCACCCCGGGCACCTGTATTTCCCACCCAGTGGGATCTGCTCAGGAGATTTGATCGGTGGGAGCTACTGGGAGACAAGCTATCACTTTTAAACACAGAAGCTGGACCTCTGTGTTTACAAGTGATAGTGATAAGCAGGGAGCAGAGGCCAGAGTCAGAGGTGGTGATACTGAGTTCCACCAATTTCCAGCAAAAAAAAGGCCTGATTTGAACTATCCTGTGGAACTACCCCACCTGTGAATGGACACATCTCCATACTTCATGAGCTCTTTGTAGATCCAAAGCGCAAACATTCTTATTTGACTTATATATAATCATTGGGTACGATACCTAGTGTGACTTGGGGGCATTGTCCGTATCTTCATACCCCCCCTCTTTTTTTCTCCTTCCTTGGCAACCTTGCAAAACAGCGTTACAATTATGCACTGTTTGAAAAGGCACTGGACGGCAAAAAAGATAGATGTCACAAATTTTGGTCAGGCAACTTTACTTTATATGCCATATATTGTTTCTATATTATTCTTAAAATGCTACACTGCCAGCATAACTCTCATTGTGATCTAGACCAGTGTTTCTCAACCTTTTTTGCTAAACTAAAGTAATATTTTCAAATAATGCAGCAACATCCAAATGCGTAGTAGAACACCCAACATTAGAGGTGATTTATTCTTCAAAAGCAAACACACCTTTGCACACTGGCACTGATTAGTATTCCAGTGTTTCTCTTCTCCCTCACTCCGCTAATGTGACCCCAATGTTGATGGGGAAGGAAAGAGGGGGGCCAAACAAGGATGTTGTGGAATTGCCTGATGTCCTCCTTATCAACCAACAATGTCATTGGTTGATGGGACACTGGTGGCTAGAAGCTTGTAATGGTGCACAATACAAACCTGTGGCTTCATGAAACTAATTGGTAGGCTTAATCCACTTGCTGTCTTGAATGAAAAATTTGGGCAATTTATAGGCATTTTGCCAAGGTACCTCTGAAGATAACTGAAGGCACCCCAGGATGCCCTAGCACCCTGGTTGGAAAAGGCTCATCTAGACAAACATTCTCATTGGTTCTATTTTTCTAAGTGATTTCATTGTGAGTGAGTAACTTGTATAGTGCAACAAATGCGAACTTAATCACCTCAAGGCACTTTGCATCCAGTGTCGTCCTGGTCCTTCAGAAGAGGTGGGTCTTTAGTTTTTTCCTAAAAGCCCAATGGTTTTCTTCCAAGCGGATGATAGTGGGTAGAGCATTCCAGAGGCAGGGGTCCTTGGACTGGAAATCAACGTTCTCCCTTAGATTTGTAGCGGGATTTAGGGATTTGGAGAAGTTTTTAGTTGGCTGACCGGAGCACGAGCTTGGTGACGTAGGGTTTCATTTTCTCGCTAAAGCAAAATGTACCTTGGTGCCTATTTTGTTGTTCCCCTTTGTGGGGTGGGCTGTTTTATTATTACAATAAAGTGATTCTAATAAAACATTTCAAACTTAAAGGGGTTGTAAAGGTAAAAGTTTTTTTACCTTAATGCATCCTATGCATTAAAGTAAAAAAACTTTTTTACAGCACCCCCCCCCCCCCCGAGTCCCCGTTTTACTTATCTGACCGTTCGAAACTCCCGGGCGCGTCCACGTCATCCTCTTCGGTTCCCAGCCTGGCCGTTGATTGGCTAGGCTGGGCAGATTGATAGCAGCGCAGCCATTGGCTGGCGCTGCTGTCCATCACAGCGGATGACGCGGCGCCCCGGGGGGGCGGGGCCGAGTGATACAGTCGGCGGCTATGGCTGCCGCTGTATCACGGGAGTGCGCTCGCAAAAGCTTTCCACCGTGCGAGTGCCCTCGCATGAAGATGGAAAGCTTTTGCGAGGCGGAGCCCAGACACCCGCCGAGGGACCCCAGAAGACAGCTTTCCGGGCCACTCTGTGCAAAACGAACTGCACAGTGGAGGTAAGTAAAACATTACGGTCATTCGCAGACCCCCTCCTGAAGAGATTCCACACCATGGTTTCAAGTATATACCAAGCCTGATTGACTCTGGAAATACACATTTCGCAGAGTCCACATGTTCCGGTAAGCCTGCACTCACACCAGTGGTGGGATATCTTTTTCATTTGGAAATTCATTTCTTATCCATTCACTTCGTCTCTGGAAGTCATCATCTTACTTTTATTGATTTTCCAATTTTGAACTTTGTGTGGTTTATTTTGGACTTTATGTATCACTTGTGAAGTGGTTTGTATTTTCACGTGCAATTTTTTTTATATTTTTGCATATTCTTTAGACAAGTTTTTGACTTCACTGTCATAATCTACTGTATCAGAGCGCTGCACTTCTTTGTCCACAAGAGGTAAGTATAACATGTTTGTTATTTAAAAAAAAAAAAAACGTGACTTTAGTGTCCCTTTAAAGTTTTTTTACATATAATAGTCTAATCTAGGTTTTTAAATATGGTTATTAATACACTAATATAGCATTAGATTTTTGACCAATAATTTCTCAATATGGTATGGCTACTTGTGTTATAAGATGGAATTTCCTATCAGGAACATAGCACCCACGCTCTTTTCCTTAACTGTTTTTTATTTTCCACATCAATGCCACACCACTGTCCTCTGTCTATTTTACAGAGAAGCTATATATGTATCTCCAATTATAGCAAACTTTATGTAAAGGTCAAGTTACAAGTTGCAATAATTGGAATGGGGTAAAATATAAAAAACGTTTGTTTTCAAAGTGCCTGTTTTTTTCTTAAGCAAATCAATACTAGCGATTTAGTACAAAGTAAGTCAAGCTGAAATCAAAATCTTCCTGATTCTCACATACTATATCCTTTATTGGTAAGACAATATCATTGAAAAGTAGCCAACACTGTAACCAAGTAAATTTTAGAAATATTGGCCGTTTCAATAAGGACAGTGGGAAATGTTGCATAACAACAAACTTCAATGGATGGTCTCCGGCTGATCTTCTTTTCTGACATAATAAACCAGGAAACTGTTTTGGCAGCATAACAATGTTATTTATTGTTCTGTTCACAAACTGCCATGTGTTGCCCAAGCCAACGGGACAATATTAATATAGTGCCAGTTTTCTCTACTTGTTCTACAGACATTTTAGATGAGCATTTAATTACTTTTCCTTATATTTTCTCATTCAAATTTAAGTTTATTTTCAGAAAAGTAAAATTAGTACAATGTAATGAACATCAATAAAAAGTTATTATAATGAGGTATACAGTCAAAAATAACGAGGAACATTTCAAATAATTCCTGTCGAATCATCTTAAAACAGAAAATCATTGAGAGTTAAGCTCATTTATAAACAGCGAGAAAGAATAGATATAATGAATAAGTCAAAAGAAAGCTCAGGTTCCCTCCCCAACCACCAGAAACATAATAAACTTAACAATCCGTTACAGTACCTAGAGATCATAAAAAATAAAATAGATTGTCTTATCAGAACTAAAAGGAAAAATGTTCAGGGAAAACTCAACCCCCCTCTGACACCCCCGATGGGATCACTCTGTGCCCGAAGGGGCGGAAAAACCCCCACCACCCTCCCCCCTCTCTAACAGCGAGACGATATTAATGCGATATCAAGAAGTTAACTACAGGACAGTCCACTAAACTTACCAACTTAAAAAAAACTTAAGTAACCCATGGACTAGGTTGAATCAGCTAAAACAAAATGAGTATGTAATATTTAAGGAGAATAATAAAAGATATATGTCATTCTTGTCAAATTATAGGGAAAGAACAATTGACGTGTTCACATTATGTTCCTCATTCAAATATTATAAAGAAAGAAGAAGTAACATAAAGAAAATGATATAAAGAAAGAAATAAAAAAGAGGGGGGGAGAAAAATAAAAAGGAAAAGGAAATTAGTTAGGAGAAGAGGGGAAAGAGGGAGAGGAGGCCTACCCGCCATATGTGTACATCAGACTGAAGCAATAGCTAGAACAAAATCCGTGGGGTATATAAGATTCCCATAAATTTCATCCATGGTTTCCAAATCTCGTTGAATTGATCAAGGTTATCCATTATACAGCTAAATCTTTTTTCTTGTTCCATTATCCATGTAACTTTTCTTTTCATACATATAATAGAAACCGATGGTGTTTTCCAGGCAGCTGCTAAAGTAATTCTAGCCCCCGTCAGGATAAATAAAATCAGTTTTCTGGTAACCTGTTGGGCCTGTGGTATGAATCCATTTAGTAGAGCTATTGCTGGGGACTGATGTAAATTACACCCCGTGTCCCGTCTTATAATATGGAATACTTTGTTCCAGTACCTGCGTATCCTTGGGCATTCCCACCATGTGTGGATCATAGAGCCCACTCCGTTACATCCTCTAAAACACAGAGGTGAGGAGGAGGGATAAATAGAGGCCAGTTTTAGGGGGATTAGATACCATCTGGTAAATATTTTAACATTTGCTTCAATGAGGGACGCACTCATAAGGCCCTTAATAGATCTACTAAAGTTTTCACACCAATTTTTTAGAACCCATTCTTCCTTCTCCCAAGCAAGCATATGAGGTAGTTTGCTATCATTTGCCGCCAGTGATTTATAAATAAGTGAAATACCTCCTCTTCTCTCAGAGGCTTGATCACATTTACGTTCATATGGGGAAAGATGGCTAGAAATTATTTTATCTGTCCAAAGTTTCTGGGCATAATCGTTAATCTGAGAAAATCTCAGCCTCTCCGAGGGAGGGAGGTCAAAGTTGTCAATGAAAAATTATTCAGGGAGGGGTCCCAAATGTGAAAAAAATCGCCCAATACAGTACACCCCCTTGTCGCGCCACCATTGAAAGGAACCGATATCTATATCTGAGGTGAATATCGGATCCAGAAATATATCGGCTAAAGGACAACCTTTCGAGATTAAAACAGGATTAACCTTAAGTGAGTCCCAAAGAACTATAGCCTGTGAAAGAGATGGGGACAAGATAGAGGGTCTACTCCTGGAAGTACACCATAATAAACTTTCTAATGAGTACACGGGTGAAGCCTGTTCTTCTATGCAGACCCAATCAGGGCGATCCTCTTTGATGCATATATCCGATAATTGGGCCAGTCTAGCGGCTTGGTATAACCATAACAAATTTGGAACTCCAAGACCCCCCTGATCTGGTAAATTGAAGAGACTACGCGAATAAACGCGCCGACCCTTTTTGTTCCAGAAAAACTTGGTCATTTTACCCTGAAAGGATTTTAAATGGTTCCTTTTTATTGGTATAGGAAGTAAGCGAAAAAGGTAGAGAAGTCTGGGAAGGAGATTCATCTTGACCGAGTTAATTCTACCTATCCAACCTATATTCTGAGAACCCCAATCCCTCAAATCCCCTTCGAGTTTCCTATACATGGGGGGGTAATTAGCTATATATAAATTCTCGAAATTTGGAGTTAAGTTAATGCCTAGATACTTGATAGATGTGCTGTTCCAGTTGAATTCATCTTTATGTTCAGTGTTGCTCATCTTACTTTAAAAAAGTAATTAGTTACAGTTACAAATTACTTCTCCGAAAAAGTAATTGCGTTAGTGACTCAGTTACTACATTAAAAAAGTAATTAGTTACTCAGCAAAGTACCTGATTTTTTTTAAATATTCTACAATGCTTTGTTGAGAAGCAGATGATCCTTGAGAGAAGAAA
Source organism: Rana kukunoris (assembly GCA_029574335.1). Lineage (NCBI taxonomy): Eukaryota > Metazoa > Chordata > Amphibia > Anura > Ranidae > Rana > Rana kukunoris. The sequence goes on from CM056054.1 coordinate 109,376,705, forward strand.
ACTGGAAACAAATGGTGATCTCGTGTATATCCCAGCCTAGGTGCATCCGTCCCACCATGTATGTGCAGCTAATAGGACTTAAAACCCTTATCCATCTGCTACATATTACATCCAAATTATAAGCTGGATTAAAATGTATGTTTATAATATACATTCCCTTGACGTTTACAGAGTCTGTAATTTAAAATCTTATATTAGGCTTTATTAGAATTTTCTATAGTTTATTGTTTATTATTTTATTTATCTTATATAAGCTTTATTAGATGCAAGGGATCTGGAATGTGGATGTCAGATTTATCTTTGTTGTCTGATGAAGAGATGAAATCACTGACCAAAAATAACCTGCTGATCATTGGTCTGTATAGGTGTCCTGCACTTTCCATGTTGACGACTAGATGTCGCTGTGTACACTGTGTTGTATAGGGAACGTTTGTTCTGTGGAACATTTTGTTCCAGCCATGTGTTCCCCAGATCATTGATCAGGTTGCACACATAGTGTGTGTGATGAATGTGAGTTGTTCCCCGGTGATAGGTCAGTGTGAGGTGGGTGGGGCTCATTGTATCCAGGGCTCCTTGCGATTGGGAGTTTTCAGACCACTGTGACAGGCCATCACAGCTGTCACATGATTCTAAAGCGGAGTTCCACCCATATTTATGTTCACAGCGCCGGCAGAAGCAATTACTCTGCTGCCATCTAGTGGCGGTAGATGTAATTGCGGTAATGCCGCCCAAGTAATGGAAACTGCGTTACCGTGAGGGGAAGAGTAATCAGGTAGATTACTCGTTACCCTCAAAAGGGGCTGCGTTAGGTAACTGCGTTTATTGTAACTCCGTTACTTACAACACTCTTTATGTTTAAGTATAGATACTAAATTGTCAGGCAATGATACATTAAGGGCTTTAGATTTAGCCATATTAACTTTGAGATTAGATATTTCAGAAAAATTCTCTAATACCGAATAGATTTCAGGAATGGAGGAAATTGGTGAAGTAATGAAAAGTAACAAGTCATCTGCAAATAATGCGCATTTATGGTCTTTTCTGGTACAGCCTATTCCCCTGATATTTGGGTTACTACGAATAGCTATTGCCAAAGATTCTATCGCGATCGCAAATATCAAGGGAGATAGAGGACAGCCCTGCCTTGTACCCCTTTTTATTGTAATGGATTCTGAAAATAGACCTTGTAATCTTATTTTAGCTTCAGGATTAGAATATAGTGCTGATAAAATTACCAAAATATTGGAACCAAATCCCCATCTCCGCAGGACCGCAAACATATATGGCCACGAGACCGAGTCAAAGGCCTTCTGGAGGTCTAGTGAAAGGAGCATACCCTCCTGCTTGTGTTCCCCAATCCATTTGGATTGCAATATAGAAATCAGATCGACTGCTCTTCTTATCTGATCGGGACCTTGTCTCCCGGGAATGAAACCTACTTGGTCCTTATGAATATATTGACCAATGAATGATGACAGTCTATTGGCCAATATTTTGGTTAATATTTCAAGGTCGTTGTTAATGAGGGATATTGGCCTATAATTTTTAATTTGGCTGGGATCCTTATCAGGTTTCGGAATTACCGAAATGTATGCTGAATTAAGTTGATTGTTTATAGGTTTCCCATCTGTCAAGTGGTTATAGAAACGAGCCATGTAGGGCGACAGGATGGCTGAAAATGTTTTATAGTAAGGGGGAGAGAAACCGTCCGGACCTGGGGCCTTATCCGTTTTCAGATTTTGAATCACCTTCAGAACTTCCTCGGATAAAATGGGAGCGTCCAATACCTCTCTGTGTTCTCCCGTCAATTTAGGAAGAACTAAGTTATCAAGAAACGTTTCTACTCTATCGGAGGTACAGTCACCCTCGGAGGCGTAGAGTTTGGAGTAAAGGTTTTTGAAGGCTTCCATTATCCGCTGAGGGTTTAGGGTAAATGAGCCATCTGCTAATCTAATTTTAGGCAGAATCCTTGATCTGAATCTAGGGGACAATTTGTTCGCCATAATTGGTCCTATCTTATCCTTCAACCGATAAAATCTGGAACCTGTCCATTTTAAGTCCTCTTCTGCCCTTACTGTAAGCGCTAGATTCAATGAAGTTCTGGCTTTGGAGGTAGGACATCCCAAAGGGTCCAGTTTATGTTTTGCACATAGATCTGCAAAAGTCTCCTCAAGCTTTTCCACCTCCAACTTCTTTAATGTTTTAAGTTTGGCTGTAATCGGAATAATTTTGCCTCTAACTGTCGCCTTATGAGCAGCCCATAAAGTTTCCGGGGTTATTTCTTCAGTATCATTGAAATTCAAAGTATTCTTTTATAGCTTGTTCGATTTCTTTTACTATGGCAGGGTCCCTTAAGATTGACTGGTTAAGTGTCCAGTGTGAAACTCTTTGGGTAGAATTCTCTTTTCTCAAAGATAACAGGACCATGGAATGGTCAGACCATGGGACATCCGCTATAGTAGATTTTATAGCAGAGGGGATGTGGCGATTAGAGAGCCAAATATGATCGATTCGTGAATATGATTGGTGAGGATTAGAGAAGTGAGTAAAGTCTTTAGTTTTTGGATTTAATTCCCTCCAAATATCGGTTAATCTAGATTGGTGAAGAATACGTGCCACCTGTGTACTAGCTCTGGTAGGTCTGATAATTTTAGCATTCTGTGGTGAAGATTTATCTAATGCTGAGTCGAATGCTAGGTTTGAGTCTCCCCCATAATGATGATACCCTCCATAAAAGGGTAGAGAGTATCAAACATTTGATAGAAAAAACTCTTCTGTCCCCTATTAGGTGCATAATATGAGACAAACGTGTAAATATTTCCTTCCAAGGTTCCCTTTACCAAAATAAATCTACCTTCGGGATCCGCATATTCCTTCACCAAGTCAAATTTACAGGATTTAGAAATTAGAACGGCAACTCCTTTAGTTTTATTTTCTGCCTTAGACAAGTAAAACAGTGGAAAATATGCGTGCAAAAAGGAGGGGTTGTACCGCATTGGGAAGTGGGTTTCTTGTAGGAGAACCACATTGGCACGAAGGGACTTGTAAGCCTGCAGGGCCTTTCGTCTCTTAGTTGGGGAATTTAGCCCCTGAGTGTTGTGTGAAACAACACAAAGGGTTGCAGAAAGATTAATTGTACCAGCCATGTTTGCAGATTAGAGTCACAAGCCCACTGTATAACCTTAATCGTATCCAAAACCCTGAGGGGACACATATTGGCAGGTAGGCCGAGAAGACAGTTAAAGAGGGAGGAACGGAGTAGGCACAAAAAAAATTAAGAGAAAAAAATAAGAGCCTATAAAGTTTAGCATAAAGAAAAAAAACAGAGGGTCAAGCCTTGACCCAGAATGAAGAGAGAGTATATCCTCCCTCCCTTCATTCAAACACATGACTTTAGATTAGCCCTGGTAGAGGGCTAAGTGCTTACTCCCTAGGGTGACCAGATGGCTAAAAGTCAACCCAAGAAGCAAGCTGAGGCGCAATGCCTCACCGTCGGCCGCCGCCGACGGGTAAATAATTATAAATGAAAATCTCATGTAAGGAGAAATTGACCCAAAAAGACATATGAAACTTAACAACTATTAAAATGAGTTTTCCCAGGGTAATACAAAAAAAAAAAAAATATTAAATAGAAGATCATATATATTTTCAAATATAAGGAAACAAGCAAACATTCAAATTTCATTGGAGGAGCGGAGAAGAAAAGAAAAAAAAAACACATATTCATTTGCTATTAAATGGGGAGAAGAGGAGAAAAAAAAAAGGAGTTACTTGGTACAACACCTTCTACCTATCGTGAATGATAGGAAAAAATGGGAGTCCAGGGACCTGCGTCAAATCTTCAAGTAATAGAGTAATTCCCAACTTTCCTATATTTAACTCTGTTCCAGGATGCAGAAGTCGGGCTAGTGGGGGTCAACCTTTTGGCTGGGTTTTGCTGGGTGGATGAGGTGTCCATGTCCAGTTCAACAGAAATAATCTTCAGATCCATTAACAGTCTTTCACCCTCCTGAAAGTTATATACCACAAAATGTCTGCCATTAAATCAGAAATTCAATGCGAATGGAAAGGCCCATTTATATCTGATGTCCTTTTTCAAGAGGGCAGACAGTAAAGGTTTCATTGCTCTTCTTCTCTGTATCGTGTATGGAGATATGTCAGAGAATATTTGTATGGTTGCACCTTGGTAAAGCAGTTGCTCGTGTTGGCGAGATTTTTTCATTATTTCTTCCTTGATGGAATAGTAGTGAGGTTTAATTACTACATCTCTAGACAAGCCATCCTTTCTCAGAGGGCCTAGGGATCTATGTGCCCGGTCCAGCTCCAATTTGTGGGATGGAATGGATGAAATCAGGATCTTAATAATGTCCTGTATTGACGAATGAAAATCAACAATGGATTCGGGTAGACCTCTGACCCTAAAATTATCTCTTGATCTGTTCTCGAGGTCATCGATCCTAGCCTGAGCAGCCTCCAGCTGTACTTGCATAAATTACAGATGGTCAGCATTTTGATCAATTCTAGCAATGTTGGTATCCAATTTGTGTTCAATAGATTCAATCCTGTTTCCCAGAGATTGGAAGTCAGCCTTAATATCTCTAGTGATTCTCTCTGCATTCTGAGACAGACCTCTGTCTAGCATTTCAAAAATTCTGTTAAACAAATCGTTAACGTTGAAGGAAACATCAAGAGCCTGTTCAACATTTGCATTGACATCAGTAGAGTTCTGTGAGGGAGTCTCTGTAGGAAGAAGGTGACCAGCTTTACTGTGAATCCCCCCTTCTTTTAGAGCAGTGGAGTAAAGCATAGGAATAGTATCAGAAACAGCTGTGTGAGGAATAGGAGCAGACAGTGAGGGGAAATGAACTTGACTGCCAGGTGTTGAGGCTTCAATTGACTCTAAGCTGTGTGCCTGAGGTGCAGCGGCTATTTTGATTAGAGTTCTCCTTAAAGCAGCTTATTTTTTACTATTCCTGCCCTTCTTGTAATGTTTTCCTGTCATCGGACAGTTTTCCCCTGAACATTACACCCGTTAGTGTCCAAACACCCCTCACAGCTGAGACAAATATCCGGGTATTACCGTTTAACGACCGTTTCTGAGGAGAATCCCCGCTCCTATGGCTCCTTTCTTGTCAGTCTCTCTGACTTATATTTTAGCGGTGTCGAATCACATAACTGGCACCGTTCGAATCGTTGGAAGTTCCGCTATCTGCTTAGGACGTTTACGCGATCGTACCGGGACAATAACTCCGTTATTTGTCGTCGAACGGCCGACGGCGAGCGGAGCTCCTACACTAAGCCGCCATCCCAGGAGCGCCCGCGCATGCGCCTGTACTTTTCCTTATATTTTCTATCTAGTTCCTTATTATACTGTATACTTTTCGAGAAGAGCCTTATTACTACTGGAGTTCTTTAGTATCAGAAATGTTATTGCTCTTATATAGTACATCATTCTTTCAAAATAATTATAAAAAGAAAAAAAGATAGGGAATTTAATTCACATTTGTAAAGCTGAATAATGATAATTGTGGTGATTGTTTATTTTTTATATCTGAGTGTACAGGTATAGTTGAATAAATACATTGTAATAAAAAATTATCTCCAAAAGTAATTTGCAGGTTTTACACTCAAAATGCACTTCCCTAGTAAAACTCTCCCACATGAAATGGGACATCTACCAATTCTGTTATTAAATGGGAGGCAAAGTTGCATGTGCATGTGAGCTGTTGCATCTTCAGAAATCTCTGATTACAGCTCCCTATTTCAGTCACTATGTGTATCATTTCTTTTTGGTCAAATGAATTCTCCTGAAGAATGACATAAAAAACTGGGCAAAGGCCATGCCCAGAACCTGCAAAACTGGACTAATTTTGCCAACCACCATCTTCCTTCCCTGCCAAGCCAGATTTTCATCTGCGTCTCCCCCTTCCCTGCCTCCCCTACCACTTCTACACAGAACCAGCTAGCCAGTGAGGCAGACGGATTAGCTACAGGAGCTACAGCGGCGCACGTCTCCTAGGAGTAGGAGCGTGTGAGTCATAGCTCCAGGCAGGCATAGGAGGCAGACAGGCAGAGTCCCTCCCAGCCCTGCTAGCCCGGTCTTCTCTCCAGCTTCAGCCTGGAAAATCCTCTACCCCAGTCCGAGCACTCCTCTAGCCCAGCTCCTTGGCTCTCCTGAAGGTAAGAGCCCTCCACTGAAGCTGCTGACGGCCGTCCTTTTCAGGATAAAGCCGCAGCAATCACGGATCCCCCTTGCTCCTTTTGGCTCCTTCCTCGGTGCCCCGCACTCCCACACCTCCATCCTCACTAGGGGCCCCCTCCTGTAACCTCCCCGCGGCAATTCCGACGTTCGGGGGCATTTTTTTGAAAGCACCGCGCCAGGCCGACCTGAATCGCGGGGCCGCGGTTTAGGAAAGACCGCGGCTTCACTTGCGGCCTAACGGCGCGCGGCTCCCCACGCCCTGCAAACTTCACCCAGCCTCTGGGTAACCCCCCCTCACCCCAGAAGGACAGCCATCTGTCCTTGTTTTCGCCCTCTCAGCCCCTAGATCATTCGGAATACACCCTATCTGGTCAGCCCTCATCCCACTGCCTGAGCAGGCAGCCATCCTACCAGACCAGCAACACGTTCCCCCTTTCATCCCCAGCCCCCCCCTTGTCTCGTGAACGAATAGAAGCTTGATCCAGGGGTTAACCGATCGCCTTTTATAGGGGTCAGGAAGGAATTTTTTTCCCTACCGGAGCATATTGGCCTAGCACCGCCAGGGTTTTTTTGCCTTCCTCTGGACCAAGCCAATTTCCCCTCTCCCCCCCCCCCCCCCCACGGTGTATTGGCGATTATGGCAGGTCGGCAATATTCGGCCGAAACCATTTGGAGTTTGAGGCAATTCGCCGCAATACTGCCAGCCATCACCAAAAATGCCCTAAGAACTGAGCGACTTTTGAGAATCGATCATCGATCGACTGTCAGACGTTTCAGCCATTTACCCCAGCTCAAGCACATATCATGTGCTCTGATTAACACAAGATCGGCAGTAAAACATCGACTAGAAATCCGTGACTTCATTCAACAAAATGATTTAGACTGTCTCTTTATTACAGAAAGCTGGCTCACAGCCGACTGTAACACCATTCTAGGAGAACTGGTGCCAGAAAATTACCGTATTATAACGGAAAACAGAATAGGGCAAAAAGGAGGCGGCCTGGCGGTGATCTACAAGACTCATCTTATGATCACCAAACCAGTCCGCCAAAACCCTCTTCCATTCATGGAAACCCTTACTCTGCAACTGCAAGCAAATTCAAAGGAGACCGTCCACATTCTGCTCTGCTATAGGCCTCCCGGCCCAAAATCGCAGCTGCTATCATCTTGGACGGATTTCTTCTCCACTTATACCCTCAACAGCAAACAACTTTTGCTGCTAGGGGATTTCAATCTCTGGGCTAACTCCTCACAAGACCCCATTGCTGACGCCTGTATTGACCACCTGGAAGGATTAGGATTGCAGCAACTAGTATGTGGGCCCACACATGCTTCAGGTCACACACTCGATCTTATTTTCAGACAAGCGCTGGAAATAAAAATTTGGGAAAATGAAAAATTGCCATGGACAGACCACCATGCAATTATATTCAGTATTTCCACCATCCCCCCTGCAACAAAAACATCAAATCCAGTGACAACACACTGGACTAGATGTCAGAAGAAGCTCCACTCGGAACTCTTCAAAACGACTTTAAGGAAAAAAATAGAAACAACTCAGCCGCATCAACCGGCCGTTGAAACATTGGAAGCCATAAATTCGGCCATGCTACAGTCAGCCGACTTGGTAGCGCCAAAACAAATAACCCGCATTCGGAAAAACAACAGCAGCTGGTTTAACAACCAGCTGTCGTTACTGAAGCAAGAACGCAGAAGGGCAGAATCTGCCTGGAAAAAATGTTCTTCAGAGCTAAACCTATCCATCTACAAGGCGGCGACAAGAAAATACCACAAAGGAATTTTCCAAGCCAAGAAAAATTATTTTTCGGAGGCTATCAACGGTGCCCTAAACCGCCCCCGCGAACTCTTCAAGATGGTCACCCAGACCATGAAGCCATGATGCATTGAAGCCCCCAGTTCGGACACACAAGAATTTTGCAATGAGCTATCGGATTGCTTCATTAATAAAATTGAGGCAATCCGTGAAAGCATTCAGCAAAACAATTCTCCCCCCAGCCCCCCCCGCAGCCTCTCACACAGCACCCATAATAATTCTCCGATATCAGGTACGTTCACCCTGGAACCCATCTCCATCGAGACCACTAAAAATGTCATTTGTACTCTGCGCAATGGCACAGCGCCAAATGACATTATCCCCACAAAACTGCTGAAGGAATGCGCCTACATCCTGGCTCCTCCCATCACGCAGCTTATCAACCAGTCTTTCTTGGAGGGCATAGTGCCCTCACAGTTGAAAGAGGGTATAATCCAACCCATCCTGAAGAAACCCTCCCTGGACCCTAAGGACCCACTCCATCGCCGTCCCATAACAAGCCTCAACGTACTCTCTAAGATAATGGAAAAAGTAGTGGTACAACAGCTGCAACTGCATCTAGATACCTATAAGCTACTTGACCCATTGCAATCAGGCTTCCGTCCCGGACATGGGACGGAAACAGCATTGCTGAAAGTATGGGACGATGTTCTCAAGGCCGCAGACGAAGGAGAATCTTGTCTCCTGGTTCTGTTGGACCTAAGTGCAGCTTTCGACACTGTAGACCACAATCTGTTACTGACTCGGCTTGCTGAAGTAGCCAGAGTCGCAGAAAGCGATTTATCTTGGTTCTCCTCTTTTTTGGAAAACCGATCGCAAACAGTGAAGTTAGGACCTTTTACGTCTGAAAAATGAACAGTAACATGCGGAGTCCCTCAAGGATCGCCTCTGTCACCAGTGCTGTTTAACATATATCTCCGTCCTCTTTTTGAGATTATCAGCAGCCAAAAACTGCTCTATCACTCATACGCAGACGACACACAACTCTATTTCCGTATCTGCAACAGGCAGGATCACCACCTCAATCTAGAGACATGTCTCTCTTTGATAGAGGACTGGATGACAAAGAGTTATCTTAAACTCAACGGAGCGAAAACAGAACTTCTTCTGTTTCACGCCAAGCGCAGGAATCAACTTTCAACAGCGTGGACCCCCCCGCCTATTTTGGGCAAATTCATCACCCCTAGCGCCAAAGTCAAAAGCCTAGGGGTCATTTTTGACTCCTTTATGACAATGGACGCACAAATAGGGTCAGTAGTCAGCGGATCTCACCATCTACTGCGCCTACTACGTAGACTCACTCCGTTCATCCCCAAAGAAGACTTAGCGGTCGTGGTGGGAGCTATTGTAAACTCCAGGCTGGATTATGCAAATGCCCTTTACCTCGGCCTCCCCAAGTACCAAATCGCCCGTCTGCAAGTCGTTCAGAATACGGCCGCCAGACTGGTGACTGGGAAAAAACCCTGGGAATCCATCTCACCTTCACTGAGAGCCCTTCATTGGCTGCCAGTTAAAGACAGAATTGCTTTTAAAGCTCTCTGTCTTACGCATAGATGTGTCCATGGGAATGCCCCCATTTATTTATGCGAAATAATAAAAGCGCATAATCCCAATCGCGTTTTGCGATCCACGAATCAGAACCTGCTCCAGGTTCCGAAAGCCAACTTCAAATCCAAAGGAGAAAGAAGATTCGCGATCCAAGGTCCCAGACTATGGAACGCTTTACCAACCAGCATTCGGTTGGAGGAGAACCACCTAGCATTCAGGAAAAAGGTCAAGACTTTTCTCTTTTGATATCAAAGGAGACAGGAACAACAAGCGCCCAGAGGCGATTCAGTTCGCATGTGCCGCGCTATACAAGTTTTCATTCATTCATTCATTCAACCACCAGCCTGAGGTGAAAAAGCAATGTAATTGTGAGGGTCTGGATGTTACACAAACTACCCAGCGTTAAACTACCATTCAGTCTACCAACAAGGAGCCCATTGCTCCCCATCTGGCACCTGATTGCCAAGCAGCCACACCCACTTTAAATACTCTGTAATCTGAGTCTACTGACAAACATTTGTTTGTGACATTATGCTTGCTATTCAAACATGTCACACATCTCTCAATGTAATGAACACCAATATTGAAGGGACACAGTTTGGCATATCCCCTTTCCACCAAAACATACATAGATTGCACAACCTTACTTCTAAGGTCAAGGTTAGAGTTGAATGGCTGGGAGTAAATTGCAACCAGTCCTAAAGGACTCTTAGTACGTAAACAGTTCTCCACTACTTGCATACAACAGAAGAACAATTGCAATAATCACCTAAAACGCAGCCATGGGTAATGGGCCAAGGTGGGGACACTACAATCTTTGAAAAATGGGTGTTGGATGCTTTTTCTTCAATATTTACAGTTGAGCATGCACATAGGGCGCTCTCTAGGTCTGTGCCACTAGATGAACCACCCTTACCTTATCCGTTTACTAAATTACCATGACAGAGACAAAGCCCTATGTCTTTCCTGAGAATGGAAATAAATTCTATTTAACTGTAGCAGTGCCCCCCATGGGGTCGCTGCATGTTTCAGCATCCACACATCACCCTACTGGTCAGACATCCATTTTAGGTACACTTTCTCCAGTCAATGAACAGTCTCTTGCTTGGTTATGTTGTTTTTATTAGGGGATTAGACTTGAATGGGGAAAAGGGACATGGGATGTCTAAATGATGAGTACTTCTAGTTGAAATAAAGATAATTGAATCCAAAAAGACAGTTTCGTATACTGCACATCTCCTCCAGCACACTACTTGAGATCACTTGCTTTCCTTACTATCCAGTTCTAGATTCCTGTCACTGTTAGCACATGGCTAGGCCTAACATTTTAGTAGTAGCCATTTTAGATGAAGAAGATAATTGTGCAAACTGATCCTTGGTGGACTTCTGCTCACAGCACGTCCGATGCAAGTCCTGCCAAGCCTCCTGGCTGCAGCAACTTAACTTTAAAAACACCACAGTCTCTCCCTCTGCATTCAAATCCAATCCAGGCATGTCTCTCCCAGAGCTTCTCACTGTGCTTCTCACTCACTGACCCTGGTATGGATCCCTCCTGATTGGTCAAAAATCTATTGCTGAGTGGCCGTTCTTTCAGTTGTCTTCCTCCTGCTCCTGTTCCAGGACACCTTTTTAATGACCGTGTAGAGAGAGACTCCCTTCCAGCTACTGAGCTCCAGGCCTGAGTTCACCCCCAGCAGAAAGGCAGTCCCTCGAGGACCACTACAGCCTAACAGGCCATCATCTCAGTTCTTCCACCTGACAACTCCTCCCACAACAAGCTAACCATGGGTATATAAAGGAGGCCTGCCCCCTGCCAATCCTAGTTGGGAATTGGTCAGGGCTCCCAGATACACCCAATGCCACTCCATCACTCTGCCCTACCTCTTTTCAAGAACATTCTCATTGGAAACAGAGGAGGCACCCAAGAGATGAGGCACATGTCAGTCACCTACTGCTACACTTAACCACTCCCCTGCCCCCAGATAAAAAAAAAACAGTCCTAGCTCACAGCTGCCTAAATTTACCTGCACTGGCAGACAAAACACAATTAATCCTTCAAGTTGCATTGATCCCCGCATGTCCACAATCAGCCTTTAGATGGCGATAGCATCAAAGTGTGGAAGGTAGTTGCGGGTGTTGTCGAATTTCTTTTGTAAGACCACTTCAGGCAGGTTTAGGTTCAATGAAGAAAGGGTTTTGCAAGCCCTACGGGCCTGGAGATATCAAATAATGACACAGGACACAAGCATGCTTTGTGATCATATGATATCTGCCTTTACTCAGTATTCTTTCTTGTATTTATACAATTCTAGAAGGACACAGGAGTTTTCCAAAAGGCATACGTGTAGTTTTACAAGAATACATTCAGGTTAATAATTTCCTATTAGATAGTACGTGTTATCTAAGTTCATTTAATATATGGATGTGAACTGAAACATATGTTTTATGAGTTTACACAAGTATTGTAGCAGTATACTTTATCTTAAACAAACATGAGCCAAGGTGGAAGTCCATACATACAAAAGTAGGTGAAAGGTGTGTACACATCATGTGTAGGTTTTATTCAAAACCTAATATTCAAACTTGTGTAGGTTTTTTCCCAAAACCTCCTTGTGACATGGCGTCTTTGAACTTAAAAATGGAGGTTGTCATGCTATGTTTATTTCAATTCCCCTCTTTGAGACAACATATGTCTCACCGTTATATAATCTTTCTTCTATCATAATACATACTTAGATAAATCCTATTCGCAGCAGCAGGATCAGGGGTTCGGGATGCCTTGACAATTATGCACATTATAAGCTTATAACAAGCATATAGGAACAAAACAAAAATAATAATCATAATTATGGTTATTGCAGCACTTTTTAACCATGTCAGTATTCCTATTCCAGAACTTAGGTTTGCAAAAGGATCCCATGTCTTGGCAATATTTCTAGCTTCATCTTGTAATTACTTCTTTATAGATATATATCTCAACTTTATCAGTACCCTATTGTGGGGTCACTACCATATCATCTCTACTTAGTATGACACCAAAGAGTCCACAGTACTACTTCACATCTATGTGGAACAAAGCTCTTCTTAGGGTGTATGTGGATACATATCTTTACTCATTCATATCACCCATTTTGGCATCATACGAATCTGCTAATCTGACAATCTGATACCACTCTATCTCTTTCTTGGGGTCATCTTCCTCAGTTCTAATTGCCATTGTAGTAATAATTGTATTTTAACAATAATAGAACATTTGTGATATTTAAAGGTACAGCCATGAGAGGAATACTAACGGTGGAAGGGTGTAATTTACTACATATCTAAAAAATTTCATATCCTGATTTCTGTGCATAAACATATTTAAACTTTAATAATAACATTTTATCTGTAAAACTTTCTGAGTTTTCATTTCTTTTGTGTCTGTCATGTGTATTATTCATATTATTCTGTTGTGGAGTGTTAGAGGCTCCACAAATGCTCTTTATGTGTCCCAAATTTTCAGGATGATAAATACAGTTAGTTATCAGCCAAATTGGCAGGAACACGATCAGGGCAGCCCAGAATAAGAGGCACAAGGCCTTCCCAGAAGTCTGTGGTGAAATAAGTGATGTCATCTTGTTCAGAAACTTTTTTTCCACCTGCTTCACTCGCTGTTCGAGGATTTGTATCACCTTCTTCACCTCCTTTATCCTTGGCTTGCTTCTTAGGTGTTTGGTTCACCTTCTTCACATGACTGGCATGGATCCAAGCCTGTTGTGCCTCTACCAGAATAGCTGTTCGGATAACCGCGATCACTGTATTCGGAGGTCCAAATGGATACTCTTCCTTCTTGGTACGCTTCAGTTGCTGGACCACTACAACATCTCCCACTTGAAAGAGATGAGTTGGTTTCTGTGAAGAAGATGGAGAGGTGCGAGCAACATTCCTTTCAACTTGATCTAAAGTTTCAATACGTTTTTTTACATATTCTTCCTGAATAAGATCTAGGTCCCCTCTTTCTAACATAAGTGGCTGTCTGGCCCATGGGGTGGGGAATTGTCTACCCATTAAGACTTCAAAAGGAGAGTATCCTGTCTTTTTAGAGGGTGTCATTCTTACCTTGGCTAGTATAGCTGGTAGGACCTTCTTCCATTTTGCATACGTACCTCCAGTGGCCTTCCTGATCTTGTCTTTAACGGTTCTGTTCATTCTTTCCACTATACCTGAACTCTGGTGGTGGTAAGGAATATGAAACTTCCATCCTATTTTCAGTGTTTGTACTAGATCTTGACAAACTTTGGCCACAAATGCAGGACCATTGTCTGAGTTGATTTGAAGTGGGCATCCCCATCTGGGAATGATTTTCTGTGTGAGAATTTTTACTACTGTTTGTGCATCTTCTTTTGTTGTTACAAACACTTCTATCCATCTTGAGAACATGTCCACTATTACTAGCAAATATTCCTGTCTTTTACCTAGTTAGGGCATGTGTGTAAAATCAATTTGTAAATGAGTGAATGGTGTAGATGGATATTTCAGATGTTCATGTTTTGCCTTGTGAGGGTTCCTGGGATGATTCCGAAGGCATGTGATGCATTTGGAAACATATGCCTTAACGAGAGAGGGAAGACCTGGAATGTAAAAATCCTTATCCAAAAGTTCACATGTGACTTTCCAACCTCTGTGACCTATGCCATGGTATTGTTCCATTGCTGCATGACTTGGTCTGTGGCATATGCTTGGAGGTCATGCAATGTTTGATCTAGGAGTGGGATTTCAGGTGAGAGCAATGGCATTTGGATGTCTGCTGGCTGTGTGGATGCTGCTTCTATTGCTGCTTTGTCAGCTTAAAGCATTGCCTTTGGCTATGTCATTTTGTTGCCCTGTATGTGCTCTACAGTGTAGTCGGTTGCATGTCCTGGAGTAAATGATGTAGCCATTTCCACCACCATCACACAGGATACCAGAGCTGCTCTGAGACACACCAGCATGCCCTGCACTGGCATAGGCACAACCCTTGAGGAAAAAACAATAGGGCGCAGTTTGCCTCCCATGTTTTTGCGCCAGGACTCCTGTCATGGTTGTACAGTTGTCCCTAGCAAATAGGGGTAACCCTTTGCTATACTCAGAGGCCAAGACCAGGAGCTGCTATCATAGTTTTGATTTATACAAAAGCATTATACATGTCATACAATCTGGCATGTCAGTACCTGTGGTTTGTCTCAAAATGTTTTCATAGTAGGAACAGTCAGGTATCCATTGGCGGCAGTCATGCCAATCACGCCAAGAAAGGACAGCATATCCTTCTTGGTCTGTGGGGGGGCTAGACCCATGGAGAGCCGCAGCTCGTGACTGACTTTTCTTTTACCATTTGTGAGTACAAAACCAAGGTATTCAACAGTTTCCTGACACCATTGAAATTTATTTTTGGAAACTTTATGACCATTATTTGCCAACCAATGTAGCAGATCTGAACCATCCTCTTTGCAGGCTACCTGGCTAGGGTTACATATCAATGAACACATTGGAGTAGGACAGAACGATGGCAGGGAGTCCAGGACCGCAATATGGCCTGGAGCACAACTGAGTAGACTACAGGGGAGTCCACATAACCCTAGGGCATTCTACATTATGTCATCTGGCAAAAAATGTGTTTTAAAAACAGAAAGCAAGGATTGGCTGTGTCTCCTCATCCACAAGGACGCTAAAAAATACATTTTTTAAATCAATCACAGAAAAATACTCTGCATCGGGTGGTATGGAGATAAGAGAGTGATTGGCACATCAGTCACTATAGGTGCACACCAGGTTATTTACAGCTCAAAGGTCTTGAACAAATCTATAACTGCCACCCTGCCTGATAATGGGCACTCACAGCTTTCTCTCTTATTACATCAAAAAATCCTGCTGCTTCTTTTTGTATTAAAGTTTCCTGAAAATGGTCAATCGTCTTTGTGGTCCATTCAGATATCATCTGTTTGACCAACAAGGCGAACTGGGGTTTTAGATTATTCATATAAGTTTGAATAAACAAAGCTCCTACATCAGTAGTTGTAGCTAATCCAGCTTCTGTTGTCAAATTTTCATGAAACCTTTTCCAGAACTCAACTACAGTCTCTTCTGGCTTTTATTTGCATGCTATGGCAGTAGGAAGGGAACTTTTATTTTTAAATACATTCATCATTTCAGCCTCTAATTCTGTCCACATGGTGCTATTACTTGTTACTGTGTTTAACCCATATGCTCCCGCATTTCCAGTGTCAATAGTGTTTATGCTTGGAACATTTACCCAGCTCCAGGAACTGGTGTGTCCTATAATGCCATCAATGATAAGGCGCATGTCTTCCTGTGTGTAATTTCTACCCTTACATGCCTTTTTTGGGGGAACTGGTCTACACTGTGTAAGGCTGCAGTCCATCGCGCTAAATTTGAAACCCATGGGTCTATAAGTTCATAATTAGTACCACAAAATCCATACACATTTCTCCTGGGTTGGGTGGAGGGGGAGGACCTTCTTTACCTTGTTTCTGACCCATATTGACAGTGGGAGACGACTGACTTACCACAGTATTCTGATCCACACAACAAATTATTCTTATACTTCTATGCGACAGAAAGAAAAAGCAAAGATTTTAGGGCTGCCAGAATCTATTTCCTCATTAACCACTTAATTTTCCTTCCCAAAAGGAATGTCTATGCAGTACTGCTTATCTTTTGTGGGTGTACCAAAAACCCTTATGTGGGTTTACCAAAAACCCTTCTGTGGGTTTACTAAAAACCCTTCTGTGAGTTTACCAAAAACCCTTTTAGTAACCTCCTGACGTGGTTCTTATACCCTACTAATTTTTATGGTTCTAAAAAGCTTTAATCAGAGCTGAGACAAGAAAATATTTAGTCAATAAAGACAAAATAAATTCTTACCTCAGTTAATTTTGCCTCCATTCTGTTGTCGAATTTCTTTTGTAAGACCGCTTCAGGCAGGTTTAGGTTCACTGAAGAAAGAGTTTCGCAAGCCCCACAGGCCTGGAGATATCAAATAATGACACAGGACACAAGCATGCTTTGTGATCATATGATATCTGCCTTTACTCAGTATTCTTTCTCGTATTTATACAATTCTAGAAGGACACAGGAGTTCTCCAAAAGGCATACGTGTAGTTTTACAAGAATGCATTCAGGTTAATCATTCCAATTAGATAGTACGTGTTATCTACGTTCATTTAATATATGGATGTGAACTGAAACATATGTTTTATGAGTTTACACAAGTATTGTAGCAGTATACTTTATCTTAAACAAACATGAGCCAAGGTGGAAGTCCATACATACAAAACTAGGTGAAAGGTGTGTACACATCATGTGTAGGTTTTATTCAAAACCTAATGTTCAAACTTGTGTAGGTTTTATTCAAAAACCTCCTTGTGACATGGCGTCTTTGAACTTAAAAATGGAGGTTGTCATGCTATGTTTATTACAGCGGGTATGCACGATTTTTTTATTTAATTAATTTCTTTATTTATTTTATTCTCAAACTGATTTCATCATTTTTTTTTTAATAAATTATTTTTGGTATTGATTGGCATAAAAATAATGCGGACACATAAACCTAAATAAGAGATTACTAGCATCAAGCGTTCTCTCTAAGTTATGCACCTAGGGTGTTTAGCCAGCACTTAAGATGGCGACACCGTAGCAGGGACAACTAGGAAGTCAAAGCTGGGCGTTACCTATTACAGAGTGTGTTATTTAAGGCGGTGAGTCAGTACGCCGCCCGTGCCCTTGGAAGAAATCTATTAAGACGAAACTGTGCCAGTCCCGGAAGCTACGGGCTGTGATCGAGAGCCGGCCGGCTCATGTACATATTGTATTGCCTGAATATATTCATCCGATTGTAAGTGCAATTTTAAATTTTTATTAAACAAACTTTTTGTACGGGTTACACTATGGAAGTGTTCTTTTTGTTCCATATGGGCTATTCAAACACCCGGTGAGGTGAACGTGTGAGCTGGATATTTGGCAAATTAACCCTGTTCGCTGAGATACACAGACCTGAGGCTGGGAGACCCATCTTATGAATGTGTGATCCCTTGTAATTAAGGGATCATGCAATCTGGTAAGCGGCCATTACCTGATGGTGGAGGATTTCTTTCATTCACACTTTTCAGGGTGTTATAAATCTGTCACCGTGGATCTTCATTTAAGAACTTTCTTTGTTTGTTGTTTGGATTCTTCCTCTGGTTGGGGGATTTTTCCATAAATTTTTTACTGTGGACATTTTAGTGTGTTTTCGCATAATTTAAAGGGCTAGCTCACCCCTTTTTTCATTACTTAAGGATTGACGGGCACTAGTTGATCATATAGATGTGTGTGTATTTTCACATTTGAATCATTCTTTTATACACTTATACACAGATTCAAGAATTTTCTTTGCGCAGCTTTTTTGTTTTTACTGTTATTTTGATGTGTGTATCTCACATATAAGTTGCAGCATCACTTCACTTTGATCAAATTTGAGGTACACCATCCAGCTAAACCATCCAGAGTTCCAGAGGGTGGACTTTCCCATTCGCAGTTAACCTTTTGGGTTCTTCAGCTATGGTCTACAGTCAGGGCAGATCCTAGGGTCACAGGCACCTGGGTGCAGAAATATTTCTGGCGCCACCACATGGGCGTGGTCATCTTACTAACTCCTCCCCGACTCAGACACAGAGATGCTCCCTTAATAAGTCTTCATTATCCTGGGATCCTCCAATGATTTCTTAACAATAAACAAATTACAGGAAGAGAGTACACTAATAGGACTTGGGGGGGGGTGTCTCTCACTGATGGACACAGAAAGGGCTTCTGTTAGGAGGTCTGGTAGAAAGAGCCCCCTGACATACTACATACATAGTACAGGAAATGGTCAGAGACTGCAGACGTGATACAGGAGATGGTCAGAGACTGCAGGCATGATACAAGAGATGGTCAGAGACTGCAGACATGATACAAGAGATGGTCAGAGTCTGCAGACATGATACAAGAGATGATCAGAGACTGCAGACATGGTACAAGAGATGGTCAGAGACTGCAGACATGGTACAAGAGATGGTCATAGACTGCAGACATGGTACAAGAGATGGTCACAGACTGCAGACATACTACAGGAGATGGTCACAGACCGCAGACATAGTACAGGAGATGGTCAGAGACTACAGACATGAAACAAGAGATGGTCAGAGACTACAGACATGATACAAGAGATAGTCAGAGTCTGCAGACATGATACAAGATATGGTCAGAGTCTGCAGACATGATACAAGAGATGATCAGAGACTGCAGACATGGTACAAGAGATGGTCAGAGACTGCAGACATGGTACAAGAGATGATCAGAGACTGCAGACATGGTACAAGAGATGGTCATAGACTGCAGACATGGTACAAGAGATGGTCACAGACTGCCGACATACTACAGGAGATGGTCACAGACCGCAGACATACTACAGGAGATGGTCAGAGACTACAGACATGAAACAAGTGATGGTCAGAGACTACAGACATGATACAAGAGATGGTCAGAGACTGCAGACATGAAACAAGAGATGATCAGAGACTGCAGGCATAATACAAGAGATGGTCAGAGACTGAAAAAATGATACAATAGATGGTCAGAGACTGAAACAAATATACAAGAGATGGTCAGAGACTGCAGACATGAAACAAGAGATGGTCAGAGACTGCAGGCATGATACAAGAGATGGTCAGAGACTGAAAACATGATACAAGAGATGGTCAGAGACTGCAGACATGGTACAAGAGATTCGGAAACGATACAAGAAATCAATGCATCAAATGCAGCCTACCAGTGCCCACCAATCTATCTCACAGGAAGCGGGACCTTGTTATAGTGCCGCCAGGAATTTCAGACCAAAGCTTGTGCGATGTGCGAGACACACACAAGCAGTAGCATTCCTAGGGTTGGTGTCACCTGGTGCAGTCAGCAGGAACCACAGGTCAGGGGGCAGCAGGAACCACAAGTCAGGGGGCAGCTGGAAACAAAGGTTAGGGGGCAGCAGGAACCACAGGTCAGGAGGCAGCAGGACCCACAGGTCAGCAGCCAGCAGGAACCACAGGTCAGCGGCCAGCGGGAACCACAGGTCAGCGGCCAGCAGGAACCACAGTTCCCAGCAGGACCTACAGCCTGTGTGTTCTCCTGCAGGGGGCTGGCTATGGATCTGTGGGTCCTGCAGGGGGCTGGCTGTGGACCTGTGGGTTCTGCAGTGAGATGGCTGCGGATCTGTGGGTCCTGCAGGGGGCTAGCTGCGGACCTGTGGGTTCTGCAGGGAGCTGGCTGCGGATCTGTGGGTCCTGCTGGGGGCTGGCTGCGGACCTGTGAGTCCTGCTGGGGGCTGGCTGCGGACCTGTGGGTCCTGCTGGGAGTTGGTCATGACCTGTGGGCCCTGCTGGCCTGAAGGCCATGGCTAGCTTCCAGCAGGTAATGGGCAGCTTCCAGTAGGGGGAGAAATAAATAGAATGATCATGTGGGGGTCAGGGTCTCTCACCTCAGCCATGGTCCAATGGCAGTTGCCAGCTCAGCAGGACAGGTCCCCCTTTTCCTCTCCTTGCTTGAGGCTTGCTGTGCTTTTCTCAAGTCTCACACCACCCACCGGGAGCCACAGCGCTTCTGAGAGTTGTAGTCCGCGACTTCCTCCGAGACAGACGATTGACTCGCTCGGAGTAAAGCCACAAGAAAAAAAATGTAAGCAGGCGGCTGCTCCTAACAGTTCTACTGTGCATGTGTTTGCTAGCGGACTGCACCGCCAAGCAATAGTGACGCTTTGACACAGATCAAGGAGAGGAGGAGGGAGGGAAGCACTCTGACACTTCGGCTCCCCCCTCTGGGCGCCCAGGTGCCAGGCACCCTGCACACCCGCCCAGGATCGGCCCTGTCTACAGTTTTGGATTCTCTGTCTGTATGCTCAGATGTCTCAGTATTGAACACTGTAAAAGCAAAACATAATGTTTTTTTTTTTATAAAAGAGGTGTTCTCTTGCAAAGTGTATGTTTACTCAAAGTGAAGGTTGATGTTAAAGAGAAGCTCTCTGTTGTATAAGAAACAAGAAGCTTGCCATGGTAGACACAGGAAGAGAACACACACACACACACCGCATGGCAGCAAGGAAGTTCTCATTTATTTCACAGCTACCATGAGCGTTTTATTGTTAAGAGATAAGGTTAGATCAAATTTCCATGAGACAGAATAAAACTTCTATGTCTAGCGTGCAAGGTCAATGCTGGCTGTGCGCCTAGATTGCTTAATGTTATCTCTATGTACCTGTGGGAATGTGCTTGAAGCAAAGCAAATTTAATAGGGAACTCTACGTGTATATTAAATACAAAGTCGAGTCTCTACAGCATAACTCTGTCCACTTGCTCAATTTCCATCCATCATTAGTTCATCAAGGTACTGTTAACCTAGCACACACTTGTCCGTGGAACTCCTGATCCTGAGGAGCTCCATTCCCTTAAGACTTTATGAAACGGTCTTTATTCCTAGGATTTACAGCAATCATTCTGAAAGCTTTTTGCAGTGACAAGCATGGACCCAAGTAGACTTCCCTTCTAGGTCTCTATGAGGCATTAACAGCGCTATATGAATTTATATCAATTGAACTCAAAAGTTCAAAATCTGCTTTTGTGAGGTGCAAAAAACAATCAGGATCTCCTATCCTAAAAATAGTAGCTAGCCTCAAATACTAAGGACAATGTAACAACAGCTATTATACACTAAAAACAAATAATGAAAAACAATCTTGAGTGTATATGACACGCATATGTCAATGGGGTACTTCTTTTTTTAAAAATACAAATAAAAGTAGAAATAAAAAATATAGCACATAGTCTGTTGATCTAAAATGTTCTTTGTGGGAAATAAACTTAAAATTTGGTTGAAAAGACACAAATCCAGGCTTTCCTTCACTTGTAGTCCCCCTCTCGGTTTTGTACTCACCAGATAGACATGGTGTTAATCGCCTTTAGATATTGGGATCTCCCTCCTGTGGAGTTCAGCCCAGCCCAGCAGCAATATTTCTCCTCCAAAAGGTATGGATGGGGTTAAGTGCGTGTTTGCAGCAAGAGCAATCATGTGGACAAAAACATAGGGAGAGAGGACATAGCGTAATACTGTCTTTATTGTATAAACCAACCCTATTTAAAATTGTGCTTACAGAAATAAAAACAAAATTGTGCACATCGGTTGCAATGTTACTGCTCACTCTGCTAGCCTGGCGTCTCCGCTCCGTCTCCAGCTGATGTGTCCCGGGTGTAACTTGCTCCGTCTGTACGATACGTCGTGTAGCCACGCCCTGACGCGTTTCGTGATTGGCTCACGTCTTCAGAGGGCGTGGCTACACAACACGACTAATCGTATTTATAGGTGGGTGCTGACCATTCGGCTCCTCCCATCTCCCATTGTCAGCAGCTTGCAGAGGGGAGGAAATTACACTCCTCTCTGCCTGAAATCCCGCCCTGCTGCCAATAGGATTTAAAGTGTCCGAGGTCGCCCCTCCTCTGTGATACAAGTCTGCTGTCAGCCATAGCCTGGAGCGTCCTCCATATTGTCGTAGCGCAGGACAATATGATTACCCTGTGCGCTACTCTACATTATGGATCTACTAGGTACAGCTCCCGGAAGTTTATTGTCTGCTCGCGCGGCTCACTACACACACTACTTTGGATTCCTCGCTGCTGACATAAACAAAGGACTATGGATTAAAGACTCAGACTGACAGCAGCTGTATCTCTTAGTATACACAATATATAATCCAAACGATGTTCATACCTGGCTATCACTTATTACAGGTGGTAATACCAGTGCTATTCATACCCAGATGTGGATTAATATTAATACGTTTCATCAGCAGTGTATAATTGTTACCACTAAAACGGTAAATGTAACACAGTTACTTATACCAGGATAAAAAAATAATAATAATAATAATAATAATGAATTGACATACACATATATTAATATTATTATTATTATTATTATTATTATTTTTTTATCCTGGTATAAGTAACTGTGTTACATTTACCGTTTTAGTGGTAACAATTATACACTGCTGATGAAACGTATTAATATTAATCCACATCTGGGTATGAATAGCACTGGTATTACCACCTGTAATAAGTGATAGCCAGGTATGAACATCGTTTGGATTATATATTGTGTATACTAAGAGATACAGCTGCTGTCAGTCTGAGTCTTTAATCCATAGTCCTTTGTTTATGTCAGCAGCGAGGAATCCAAAGTAGTGTGTGTAGTGAGCCACGCGAGCAGACAATAAACTTCCGGGAGCTGTACCTAGTAGATCCATAATGTAGAGTAGCGCACAGGGTAATCATATTGTCCTGCGCTACGACAATATGGAGGACGCTCCAGGCTATGGCTGACAGCAGACTTGTATCACAGAGGAGGGGCGACCTCGGACACTTTAAATCCTATTGGCAGCAGGGCGGGATTTCAGGCAGAGAGGAGTGTAATTTCCTCCCCTCTGCAAGCTGCTGACAATGGGAGATGGGAGGAGCCGAATGGTCAGCACCCACCTATAAATACGATTAGTCGTGTTGTGTAGCCACGCCCTCTGAAGACGTGAGCCAATCACGAAACGCGTCAGGGCGTGGCTACACGACGTATCGTACAGACGGAGCAAGTTACACCCGGGACACATCAGCTGGAGACGGAGCGGAGACGCCAGGCTAGCAGAGTGAGCAGTAACATTGCAACCGATGTGCACAATTTTGTTTTTATTTCTGTAAGCACAATTTTAAATAGGGTTGGTTTATACAATAAAGACAGTATTACGCTATGTCCTCTCTCCCTATGTTTTTGTCCACATGATTGCTCTTGCTGCAAACACGCACTTAACCCCATCCATACCTTTTGGAGGAGAAATATTGCTGCTGGGCTGGGCTGAACTCCACAGGAGGGAGATCCCAATATCTAAAGGCGATTAACACCATGTCTATCTGGTGAGTACAAAACCAAAAGGGGGACTACAAGTGAAGGAAAGCCTGGATTTGTGTCTTTTCAACCAAATTTTAAGTTTATTTCCCACAAAGAACATTTTAGATCAACAGACTATGTGCTATATTTTTTATTTCTACTTTTATTTGTATTTTTAAAAAAAGAAGTACCCCATTGACATATGCGTGTCATATACACTCAAGATTGTTTTTCATTATTTGTTTTTAGTGTATAATAGCTGTTGTTACATTGTCCTTAGTATTTGAGGCTAGCTACTATTTTTAGGATAGGAGATCCTGATTGTTTTTTGCACCTCACAAAAGCAGATTTTGAACTTTTGAGTTCAATTGATATAAATTCATATAGCGCTGTTAATGCCTCATAGAGACATATTTCTTTCATACATTTTTTCTCATTATAATAGCCGCTTTTTCTGCATATACATTTATATAATTTGTCCATTGAGCGCTAGGACCAGCCTCTATCTTAGGATATATCCTGGTATATCTTTTCTAGACTTCCCTTCTAGCTTAACCATTGTGCTCCTCGGAAGAAGCACCTGATAGGGACCTTCCACACATTACTCCAAACCCTTCACAATGGTTTTCTCACAACGATCAGACTTTATGAAATTTGTACCTACAAAAGGAACGAAAGGGTCTGGGTTAGAAAGGTATGTCAGCCGATTGATTTCTTCAAGTTTGTTATAAAGACACTAAACATACAATAAAAGATTATTGTTCAAAACAGACATCTACTGTGAGGACTAACAGCCCAGGTAGTCCTGATTATATAGAACACTATAGGTAAACATTCTACCCAAAATTGGAACTTCCGTTTATATGCTTCCTCCCCCCTTTCGGTGTCACATTTGGCACCTTTCAAGGGGAACAGGGACCCCTTCCCCACTTCCTGGAAGTTCGGCCCCCTCCTCCCTCCCTGCCGGGCCGGGCCAATTAGAAAGCACCTGGGAGTCGATCCGAAGATAAGCTGGGGTGCCAACATTGTGGGCTCCCTGAACAGATGCCCGAACATTAAAAGTCAGCAGCTTCCCAAAGGTCATGGGATCATGGCACCCCCACCAAAATTTTGGAAATTTAGAAAATTGGGAAATTAAAAATTTTGGAAATTTGAAATTCTATATTTTGGAAATTTGGAGATTAAGTATTGAAATTTCCTTTCAAATTTGGCTGTTAGTGAACATAACGAATATGAATTCATCCCAAGTTACAAATTATCCAAAATAACCAATGGAACGTAACGATCTAATATTTATATTTATATTTATAATAATATTTATTATTAGTTTGTTCCATTCCATTGGTTTAGATGTTCCATTTGTTATTTCGGATAATTCCTAACTTCAAATAAATTTGTATTCGTTACATTTATTAACAGCAAAATTTGAAAGGAAATTCCAATACCTGTAATTTAATAGTTATTATAATTTAGTTATTATTTCGAATTTTACTGATTTTCTTTCATTTCTTTCAGATTTTCGAAAATCTAAAATTCGAAAATTCGAAAATCTAAAATTTGAAAACCTAAAACTCGAAAATGGAAAATTTGGACTTTCTTTTTTAATTTACAAATTAATTTACAAATTCCAAATTTTAAAATCTCCAGAATTTACGAAAAAAGCAAAAAAAAAGGCAAATGAAACTAAGTCCACATGTCTACTAAAAATCATGTCCAGTTCCAAAAGCATATTCACCATCTGTGCAAATATTTCTTTTTAGCCATTTACATGCTGCTTCACATGCATATATTCCAATGTTCTATTGGCACTCATTGAATTAAATAAAATTAATCAATCCTTTATAGAGCAGATGGTGATCTTGAAATCACAGATGGACCTTTTAATTTTTTTTTCGAAATTCCGAAGGGATAGATCCAAATAAATGATGCGTCCTTAAATTATTCTCTAATCAGAATTGCATAGCCAAAGATTGGCAAACAATGCTATAACAATACAATGAATAAATATGAAAAACAGCAATCCGCCCTCCAAGCAATGTGTAATACTGTCCATAAAATATATTTAAAGATAGCCTCTCATAACGAAATCCGATTCAACGTTGGGTCCAGACCATATATATATGGAGTCAATAAAATAACAGGAGTAATTACAGTATGGGCCAGATTCAGCAAGACTTGCGCTAGAGTATTTTGATATGCGCCACGTAACTGTGAAGATGCGCCGTCGTATCTATGTGGCCGTACCCACCAAACTAAATGCGACAGAAAACGGGCTTTCCCCGACAGGCTTAACTTTCCGACGCCAGAGTCTCATCAGCGCATAATTTCGCTTGGCGCATCAGTCGCGCCTATTGATTTCCCCTGCAAATATGCAAATGAGGGAGATTTCCCGATTCGCGAACGGATTAGCACCATACGCTGGCTACATGCGCCGCGTGTATCTCGTCCGTCCGGCGCAAAGTTATTTCTACAAATAGCTGCTTTATCTTTACTCCAGATGGCCTCAGGTCAGCAGGAGAGCAGCTACAGCAGCAGCGTTACCGACGAAACTAGCAAGCTGAACAACCACACGTGCAAGGACAACACCTCTGTGTGCCAACATGCCAGGGGCAGTCGCGGTCCTAGCACTAGTACTGGGTCCCCCGGTACGGAGGAGGCGGGCACGTGAGAGGATATACCGCACGCGCATTAGCCTCTTTGGCATGGGGGATGAGGAGGTGTATCGCCTCTTCAGATTCAGCCCTGATGCAATACTTGAACTAACCACAACCCTGCAGGATGACATCACCAGCAAGACACACCGCTCACAAGCAGTGCAGCCACTGGTGAAGGTACTGGCAACAGTTATTTCCTTGCAAGTGGATCATTCCTGCGTACAAGTGGAGTAGTGGCTGGGATGTCACAATCCTCCATGAACAGATGTGTGCATCAGGTTGTCCCTGCAATCCTCAGACGCATGTCCCACCACTTCATCAGACCCACCACTGAGGAGTTGCGGCTGAAGGCAATGACAGATTTCTACAGCATTGCCAGATTCCCACGCACTGTGGGGGCCATTGATTGCACACATGTGGCACTCCAGCCCCCCAGTGCCACAGAGCACATATACCGCAATCAGAAGCATTGGCACTCCATCAACGTACAGGTGATAGCCGATGCCCAGCGCCTCATATGGCACGTCCGTGCCAAACACCCCGGGTCCAGCCATGACAGCTTCATGTACCGTCAGAGTCCCATCCCAGCAGAATTCAAGCAGAACATGTATGGGGACAGCTGGCTGGTTGGTGAGTGACATGGGTGGCAGGCATGACTATCCCCTCCCATGATGCACACATCACAAGTGGCACATGCATGACTAACATCCTCCTGTCTTTTCCCTTCCAGGTGACTCTGCATATGCACTGGGACCCCATCTAATGACTCCTTTCCGGAACCCCCAAACCAGAGGAGAGAGAAGATACAATGCGGCACATATCAAAACCCGTGCAGTGGTGGAGCAAACATTTGGGCTCCTGAAGTCCCGTTTCCGCTGCCTGGATAAGTCCGGGGGGACCCTATTGTATTCCCCTACATTCGTGTGTCAGATCATCGGTGCATTTTGCATTCTGCACAACTTTGCTATGAGAAAAGGCCTGCAGATTGACATACGTGATGACCTGACCCCCGACCCACACAGTCCCCACCTGCCAGAGGAGAACCAGTCTGCTGATGGAAGAGCAGTCAGGAGGGTCCTCGCCGTAGGCATCTTTGGACACTAAACCAAAACATTAATCACACAGACAATGCATGCATGCACACCACTGATGTCCCTAGATCACACACACCACATGCACATCGCATTGGATTAGCCCAAGTCCAGCATGTAGGACTTGGGAGCAGCAACGCCAGCGTCAAGGCCCCAATGATGTCGCTGTCCATTCATACACCTTTCACACGTCATTCATACAGCCGTGGGGATAACTTCTCCACCATGGCCGAGGGTGACACCCCTTACTGGCAGGAGTGCCACCCCCTCACATTCACACACCATTCACACTGTCCCCTGCACTCCTGACCGTGTGCAGTTAAAAATAAAATATAAACTCATAACCTGAGTAATAAAATAAAATATAAACTTATAACCTGAGTAATAAACTAAAATATAAACTCATAACCTGAGTAATAAACTAAAATATAAACTCATAACCTGAGTAATAAAATAAATAAAAAAAAAACGAAAAAAAAAACCCTCATCTGGGATGACGGGGGCTCCTCCTTGTGGGCACTCTCGGGCTCCTCAGCTGCCTGGAGGGAGTGGGTGGGGGTGGGGGGGGCATCTGGAGGAGGCTGATCCCCGGGTGGGCCACTCCTGGCAGCTGTTGGCTGCATGCCCTCCAAGGCCACGGCAATCCGGCTCAGAAAATGATTGGTCTGGGCCTGCATTCTCATCTGGCGGGTGATATTATGCTGCCGCTGCCTCCCCTCTTCCCGGATGGCAGCTGTGTTGGTGTGGACGGCTGCTGTGAGGTGCCGTACATCAGCCTGCACCTCCCCCAGGCTGGTGACAACGTCCTGCACACCACTGGGCAGCTGCGATACGGAGCACAGACTGTCAGCGAGCCGGTCCAAGTGGCCAGCAATCTCCCCCATCTGTTGTGTTTGCCGGGCATGGTCCATCGTCACCTGGTCCTGGACCAGATCAGACACCCCCCTGGTCTTACAGGTCGCCTTCCTGGGGCCAGGAGAAGGTTGTCCCCGTGGGGATGGAGTCGCCCTTGAGGGGCTACCGAGGATGGGTGAGGGGATGACAGAGGGGCCTGCAGAAGGGCAGGACTCAGATAACACCAAAAAAAAACTCCTGCTGAGGAACAGGCTCCTCCTCAACCATCTCCACAGAAGTGGTGTGGGCACTCTCCTCCACCTCGGTGTCTTCAGCACCCAGGGGCTCGTCCTCAGGATCCCGTTGGGGGGTTGGGGTGGAATGGCCGGCAACAGATGATGGTTCAGCTCTGTCATCTGTGGATGACACAAAGCAGACACATGTTGGTGGTCCCACACACTTGGCACATGTACCCTCCCCCCCCACATGCAACACACCAAATAGGGGATAAAAAACACTTACCTGTCCTGGAGCCTTCCTCCACAGAATTATAGCCTGGTACCCCCTCCAATTGCTCCCTCTCCAGGCAGCGGGCGACCACCTCCTCCTCTGTGGTCAGGCTGACCGGACATGGGGGTCCACCACCTGTGCCCCGCTCATGGGTCCGAATGGTGGCCACCTTGCGCCGCAGGTCATTTATTTTTTTCTGGATATCACCAGCAGTCCGGGTGGAGTACCCCAACACATTCACCCTGCCAGCAATGGTGTCCAGGATGGCCTGCTTCCTCTCCCGGCTGGTCTTCCGACTTTTCTTTCCATGCAGAAAATCATTATAAGTCTCCATAGCAGAGATGACCACAGAGACCTCCTGGGCATTGAAATTGAGGTTCCTCCTCTCTTTGGGGGGAGCGGGAGCAGCCATTAAAGAGCAAAAGTAACTTCCCTGGGGTGGGGGGAAACGGAAATACTTTTGCGCCGGAATGGCGCTTCCGCTTGCGCTTTTATACGCGCAACGGAACACATTGCGCTGACGTTTCCCGTGAAGTGGTGCCGACGGAAGTTGTGAGCATGCGCACAGGGGGCCAAGTGAAGCCTCACTCACTGCGCATGCTCCGTGGATGATGCGCTGAACGTAAGCCTCTGCGCTGAGCTCCGCCCATCATTTACATATGATCACACCCACTTCCACTTGCGTCGGGTTGCGCCAACGCATCTTCGTTACTCCGTCGCAAAGTAACGCCCATGCGCTTGGTGAATGTTGTACTTCACTTGCTAGTTTGCGTCAGAGCAGCGTATATGCGTTGCGCTACGCTGGCGAAAAGATGCGCGCATCTACCTGAATCTGGCCCTATATGTTTAATTCAAGTAAAAAACAGTACATACATTAATGTCATGAACATGAGCCAATTCATACAGAATACAGAAATACAGTAAAATGATATTATAAGTAACTGTCCATATAAAAAAACACAAACAAGCATCAAGTGTAAACCCGACCCATGGGCGGGGGTTTGCTCGCTCTTCAGGGGTAGATGGCTAAAATGAAAGGATAAAGTATGTAGTAGGATATAAAGGGCACAGGGTAAGGGGGGGGGGCTTGATATGTAAAACCCCATACTCACCGATGTACATAGCCAACGACCAGCGCATGTGAGGCTCCCGATACGTCAGCATTGAGTATCCTGCCAGGGAGCAGAGGAGGCGGGGCCAAACTAAGTCCCAACCGGGGCCAAACGGAAGGAGGACACCACATGGATGGAATTTGTGCATCTCCAAGAGTCTCAATAGGTCCATAAGGAATTTTGGCTGCGATTCAGATACATTGGCGTATCTTTGTGCGGGCGCGGCGTATCTTCTTTACGCTACGCCGCCACAACTTAGAGAGGCAAGTGCAGTATTCACAAAGCAGTTGCTCTGTAAGTTGCGGCGGCGTAGCGTAAATTAGCTGGCGTAAGCCCGCCTAATTCAAAGTAGGAAGGAGGTGGGCGTCATCTATTTAAATTAAGCTTGGCCCCATGCAAATTAATGGCTGGTCAAACTGGGCATGCGTGCGCATGCCCAGAATCACGTTGCATATACCTATGACGTGAACGTAAGCTACACACTGCCCTATTCACGTAGTACTACGTAAACGGCGTACACGATGTAAAATTTGACGGAGTCATTCCCTGGCCCATACCTTTGCATTAGCTGCGCCTGCTATATGAGGGTTAACTTTACGCCGGACGTAAGCCTTATGCCGCGTACACACGGTCGTTTTTTGCGATGAAAAAAAACGACGTTTTTTAAAACGTCATTTAAATTGATCGTGTGTGGGCAAAACGTCGTTTTTTGTCTTCAAAAAAACGACCAAAAAAAAATTCCAACATGCTTGAATTTTTTGTGTCGTTTTTCAAAACGTCGTTTTTTGTTTCACAAAAAGTCACCGTGTGTAGCAAAAACGTCTTTTAAAACGACGTTTTTCAACCCGCGCATGCCCAGAAGCTAGTTATGAAGCGAGCTTCAATGGAAAAGAGTGGTGAACGTAACCTCGCTTTTTGTGAAAAAACGATGGTGTGTATGCAAAATTGTCTTTGAAAAGTGACGTTTCAAAAACGTCGTTTTTTACTTCACAGAAAACGTTGTTTTTTTTCATCGCAAAAAACGACCGTGTGTACGCGGCATTAGGCAAATCGCGTATATGAAGTGGCCGGGCGCATCTATGTTCGTGAATCGGCATATCTTACTCATCTGCATATTTATAATGGAAACACCGAATGCATCCAGCGTAACTATGCGCCCACAATATGCCGGCGTAGGCAAGTTACGTCGGACGGCTGAAGCCATGTTTTTCGACGTATCTCGCTTTGTGAATCGGCGCAAAGATGCGACGGCGCACATTTTAAATTACGGCAGCGTATCTGGAGATACGCCGGCGTAAATTGTTTCTGAATCTGGGCCATTGGCTCTAAAATATGTATATTGGATAGTTAATAGTAAGGTAGGTAAGCGTACAAAAACACATGTATATCTATATGTAGATGAAGGACCCGAGCCAAGAGTGGTGAGAGCATAGAAACTGAAGGGGAATGTGGTGAAAGATGCCAGGAACTGGCTGGTGTAATGAAAGAAAAAAAATCAGATGAGAAAGCAGAAAGAGAATGAGAGTGAGGCCCCGTACACACGGCAGAGAACCTCGACGAGCGGAACACATCGTTCCGCCCGTCGAGGTTCTCTGCCGGCCGTCAGATTCGGCGACCCGCCCGTTGGGAAAGGCAACCAGCCATTCATCCCGACGGGCCTTCGAGCAAATAGAGAACCTGCTCTCTATTTGCTCGACGGGTTTCCCGACGGGCGGGGCTCGCCGAGAGCGTACACACGGCCGAGGTTCTCGGCAGAATGCGGCTCCCAGCGAGGTTCTCGCTGGTTTCTGCCGAGAACCTCGGCCGTGTGTACGGGGCTTGAGAGTGGGATGGAGTGCAGGTGTGTGGTGAAGATGGTAATGAAAAAACAGGCTACAGGTAAATGCTGCAAGTAAGTCATATGCAGACATGAATGGCCAGATTCAGGTAGAGTTACTCCGGCGTATCAGTAGATACGCCGTCGTAACTCAGAATCTGCGCCGTCGTATCTTTAAGCGTATTCTCAAAGTGAGATACGCTTAAATGTTGCTAAGATACGACCGGCGTAAGTCTCTTACGCCGTCGTATCTTAGATTCCTATTTACACTGGCCGCTAGGGGCATTTACGCTGATTTACGCCTAGAATATGTAAATCAGCGAGATACGCCTATTCACGAACGTACGCCCGGCCATCGCAGTACAGATACGCCATTTACGTAAGGCGTTTTCAGGCGTAAAGATAAAGCTACAACAAGATGGCGCATCCAATGTTAAGTATGGACGTCGGAACCGCATCAAATTTTTCAAATTTTCCATCGTTTGCGTAACTTGTCCGTGAATGGGGCTGGATGTAAATTACGTTCACGTCGAAACCAATGAGTCTTAGCGGCGTAATTTATAGCATGCACACTGGGATACGTCACAGACGGCCCATGCGCAGTTCGAAAAAAACGTCAATTACGTGGGGTCACGGCTCATTTCCATAAAAAACGCCCACCTCTTACACATTTGAATTAGGCGAGCTTACGCCGGCCAATTTACGCTACACCACCGCAACTTACGGAGCAAGTGCTTTGTGAATACAGCACTTGCCTGTAAAAGTTACGCTCTCCATCCTGAATCTAGCCCGTAATGTGTACATAGGTAATTGAAATAGCAAGGTAGGTAAGCATACAAAAACGCATGTATATCTATATATGGATGAAAGACCTGAGCCAGGGGTGTGGTCTGAGTGATGGCTGAGTGAGGACGCACAGAGCAGGAGCTCCGTCCACCCCACCGGGCTTATCAGAAATCTGATAGCAATTTCAGGCTTTAACTGCCAGAGCTTGTCGGCAGATCAGCTGCTTCACGTTCCATCTCGCTCGGCATGAGTGCGGTCAAACAGTGTGGTAAACAGCGTATGACACGCACATCCCGCAAGGCAGAGGCTAAGGAGCATAGCGGATCACAGTCAGTTATCCGGGGCTATTTTTCAAAGACACAGGAACTAAAATTCCCCTCGGTCGTTCAAGCGGAACTGTTGAGAGTGGAGAGCGTGGAGGGAGGAAGTTTTGAGAAGTGCCACAGCGTGTGTGGAGAGAGCGCGGCACCAGAGAGCTCAGCGAACCAAGGTGTTTGTATTGTGGGAGGAGGTCTGGAGCAGAGCCACAGCGAGCGAGGTGAGAGCACTGTAATAGAAGGTCCGGTCGACCAGTATAGAACGTGTAGAACGGTGTGTGCTTTGGGTGCTAGTCTGGAACAGTATTATATCAAGCAAGCTGAGAGTATAGTACTAGAGAATCCAGTGGACCAATCAGGAGTGGTGTGCGCTGAGGAAGGACACCTGGAACAGAGCCATAGTGTCAGTGGAGGAAGTGTGGCACTAGTGATCCCAGCAAACCAGTGCGAGATGGAGCAGGACTTGAGGGCCTTGATAAAAGCCCTACCCACAAGAGTGGACTTAGAGGCATTACCTACTAAAAATGACATTGAAGCCCTCATTGCTAAAATTGAAGAGGCGCATCATGCTGACATACAACAAGTGTATGTGGAGATACAGGAAGTAACTGATCGAGTGGAGGCAGGAGAGTCAAAAGTTTTGATACTGGAGGAGAGAATTGATAAATTAGAAAAAGAAAGAGAAGTGCATACAGAAATGGCTCTGGAGATGCAGCTGCAGATAGAAGAGTTGGGTGACCGTAACCGTCGCTGTAATCTAAGACTTCGGGGGGTACCTGAAACCAGCGACCAGGAAAATCTGCAGGAAAAGGTAATGGACATTTTTAAACTGATTTTAGAGGGCAAAGTTCTGCCAAATTTAGACCTGGACAGAGTTCATAGGGCCCTCGGTCCTAAATCGGCTGACCCCCAGAGACCCCGAGACATTATATGTTGCTTGCATAGATATGCGCATAAAGAGGCCCTGCTTAGAAAAGCGTGGAATATGGGGTCGGTTGATATTGGGGGGGCATCAGTGAAAATTTTACCTGACCTCTCCCGAGCCACACTACAGCGCAGAGCGATGCTACGACCTGTTTTGGAATGTGTGCGGAAGGAGGGGGGTACATATCGTTGGAGGTACCCCATTGCAGTAGATATAAGGAAGGATGCGGCCACGTACATCTTACAAACATATAATGACCTTCCTGGGTTTTTTTCTTTCTTGAAGGTAGAACCTTTTACAGTTCCAAACTGGAGACTCCCCATTAAAAATTTGAGGAACACTAGGAACACGCAAATTCCCGGAAACTCCTAAATAAAGTTATAAAAAAGGCAACTATAAATGTGCTGATTTCCCTGTAGGAAAATGAACATTCAAAGAAGTAGAAGAGGAAGTCTGATACAGTGTTTTATACTTTGAACTTTTTTGAAAATGTAATCTTTTTTTTTTGTCCTCTTTTTTTTTATGGGGGTAAACCCCACTTTTTATTTTTTTTTTTTTTATTTTTTTTTTTAGGACTATATGAATTGTAAAAACCCCTACCCCTCCCCCCTCAGTAATGCCTTAGAAGAGGAGGTATATTTGTTTTTAATTATTAATGAGTTTAGGCGCTCCAATTCAGGGCATTGAGGTTTTTTTCCTCTTTTTTTTTTTTTTTTGTCTTTTTGAATTAAATAATGGTATATGAGGACTTTATATTGGTTAACCTTCCCCCTCCTTCCCCTCTTGCCTCCTTTCCCCCCCCCTTTTTTTTTTTTTTTTTTGCTTTGCTCCTTAAAGGAGAAGAGATGCATGAGATGAAAATGTGTTATGTTTATGTTTAAGATATGATTATATATAATATATTCTGTCTGCTGAAACCGTCCCCAAAAGTTGGGTGATTATTAAATCTGACAATAGGTATTAAGAGGGGGAGGGGTAATAGGAATAGGGTGGGGTTAGGTGGGGGTGAATGAAGAGCACTATGGGATAGATCATGGGCACATTAAGGAATCACTAGGTTCAAAAGGGGATGGGAAGGGGATGGGAAGGGAGCAAAGGGGGGGAAAAGGGAGGGGGGATGGGAATGGGAGTCTAACCCTATGGGGAGACCTCCCTCAGATTGGGAGGGGGGGAGTGTAGGGGGGGGGTAAGGGGTGATATAATATATGAGAGATGGAAGGGAAATGGGAGGATAGGGGGAATATGGCATCACTGTACACTGATAATAGACACTGGACACAAATAGGCTGTAGGGGGTTAATAGGGAACCCCCCCCACATTTAGCAAATGGTAAGGCAGACCTTCATATGGGAAAATAATTATAAAGAGAGGTAATGGGGCCATTGGAGGTGATTAAGCAATATGAGAGGTGGATGGAGAGGGGGAGGGGAAGGGGGATGGAGAGCAGAAAGAGGGAGAGGATAAGAGAGGAATGATATAGGGGAGATTAGAGAGAGGGGAAGGGAAGGGACTTTTTTTTAATTATTTGTTTTATGGGGACAGTGGGCCCCCCCTTTTTTTTTTTTTTTTCTCAGGGACAAATAAAATAATGCTATTAAATTATTTATATATAAACAGGTGGGTTATGGATGGAACGTCCGGCCTGGCTTAGCTACATTTATCCACAACCCCCCAATAGGCCAACACTCAATTATTGATTGGGAATTGAGTGTATAAAGCAAGAAGCTTTACAGGCTTGTACGGCCAAGCAGGGGTTGGTCGAAGAGTCATTAGATTAGGGGAAGGGAGGGGGGTTGGTTGGGAAGGGGGGGATTGGGTATTTTAAGGTTTAGTTTTTGTATATATATAATAATTTTTTTTTTTTTTTTTTTTTGGGTCAGGGGTTTTTTTTTTTTTTTTTTTTCTTTTTCTTCTCTCTTTCTTTCTCTCTCTCCTTCTCTCTTCCCTCTCCTTTCTTGCCCTCCAATCTTATTGGTTATTTTTTATCCTTCCTCCTCAGATTGTGTAGTCCTATCGATCCTCCATTCTGACTTTGACCAGCGGGGTAAGGCAGGAAAGAAATAATGGATACTTTGCAGATTATGTCCTTTAATGTTAAGGGGCTAAACATCCCTGAAAAGCGTCGAATGTTAGTACAGGATCTTAAAAGACATCAGGTTGATATAGCCTTTATTCAAGAAACTCACTTTAAAGAAAAAAATGTGTCACTACTTAGGAGTGGAGACTATTCAATAGTGTACCATGCAACTAATCCCGAGGCAAAGACTAAAGGGGTATCTATTATGATATCTAACAAAGTAGCCTGGGAATATGGGGAGGTTCTGACGGACGCAGCAGGCAGATATCTGTTCACTAAAGGGAAAATTAATGGGGTTACAATGACACTTGCAACTTATTATGCCCCAAATGTTCAACAAGATATATTCTTTAAAAAAATGCTGGGTATACTTATGGAGTTTTCAGAGGGGCAGTTAATCCTGGGGGGAGATGCGAATATCCCATTAATACCGAGTGAAGACACCTCAGGTGGAACATCATCAGTTTCACCCAAAGTAAGAAAGGGGATTTCAAAGGCAATGATAGAGGCAAAGGTAGTAGATATATGGAGAATATTACACCCGAAGGAAAAAGATTTTTCCTATTTTTCTAACCCTCACAGGTCTTACTCACGAATTGATATTTTTTTAATTCCACATAAACAACTACATTTTGTTAAAGAAACCTCAATTGGCATAATTACCTGGTCTGATCATGCACCAATTTTTTTTAAAATATAAACCAGCAGAAGGGAAATATTCAACATCTATAACCTGGAAACTTAACGAGAGTCTCCTTCAGGACCCTACAGTCCTGGAGGATGTTCAGAAAGAAATCGTATTTTTTTTTCAAACAAATGATAATATAGAAAGTTCTACAGGGACAATTTGGGAAACACACAAAGCTGTAGTACGAGGAATTCTGATTAAGCATGGTTCAAGGATTAAGAAAACTAGGGAGGCTAAATTAATTGAATTATTAGAAAAGATACGTATGTTAGAGGCAAAACATAAACATGTCCAGACAACTGCAGTAGAACATGAACTATTTAAGTTAAGGACTCAGGTAACAGGCCTATTACAATATAAAGCAAAAATGGCACTACAGATTGGCCGTAAATGCAGTTACGAATCAGGGAATAAATGCGGAAGACAATTAGCTAGAGCATTACAAGAAATCCAGGCAAAGACATACATACCCTCAATTAAGAAAAAGGATGGATCAGAGGTTCAAACACCAGGACAGATTGCGGAAACTTTTGGTGATTTTTACTCCTCACTCTATAATCTAGATTTGGAGGTACCAGACCAAGCAGAAATGGAGGAATACCTAACACTAAGCGGAATGCCATGTCTGCCTATAGCGGTCAGTGAGGAGTTGGAATCACCAATAACAGTAGAAGAAGTGAGAAGAGCAATACACTTATTGGAAAATGGGAAAGCACCAGGACCGGATGGCTTTACAGCCCAGTATTATAAATCACTCTGCCCAGAATTGATATCTTTTATGGTCAAAATGTTTAATGAAATGGGGGATAAATCACTCTTCCATACAGAAACAACTAAAGCCACAATAGCAGTGATTCCAAAGGAGGGTAAAGATTTGAAACAATGTGGAAGTTATAGGCCGATATCTCTGCTGAATGTGGACCTTAAAATATTCAGCAAGATACTGGCCCTTAGACTGCAACATCATCTTCCCTCCCTGATCCACCAAGACCAGGTAGGCTTTATCCCAACAAGAGAGGCAAGAGATGACACTATTAGAGTTATAAACTTGATGCATATAGCAGATTCGTCTAAAACCCCTAGTGTGTTCCTTGGGACTGATGCGGAAAAGGCCTTTGATCGGGTGGGGTGGGAGTTCATGTTTTCAGTTTTACGATACATAAAACTAGGAGAGAAGATGGTTGGAAGGATTGCAAGCATGTATAAGAGCCCTATGGCGCAAGTAAAAGTAAATGGAATAACCTCGTCTCTATTTAAGATAACAAATGGGACAAGACAAGGTTGTCCACTATCTCCCCTGATATTTGCCCTGACACTGGAACCTTTTTTATGTAAAATACGCCTTAACAAAGATATCAAAGGAATTGAAATGGGGGGAACACAACACAAAATAGCAGCATATGCTGACGATTTGCTATTCTCAATAACAAATCCGACAGTGTCACTACCGATTCTGATTAAAGAAATGGAAATATATGGCAGACTTTCATATTTCAAAATAAACTGTAGTAAATCAGAGGCCTTGATGATAGCTATACCAAAGGAAATATCAAACGGAATAGGTCTTAGCTATAAGTTTAAATGGGCAGCTCAAAGCTTGAAATATCTGGGGACAAGGATCGCAGTGACCTCAAAGAAAATGTACGAACTGAACTTTGTACCGTTATTGAGTAAAATACGTGAATTATTGGAAAGATGGAATAAAGGAATGTTTTCTTGGTTCGGAAGGAGTAACATAATTAAAATGAATATATTGCCTAAAATATTGTATCTCCTTCAGGCAATTCCGATTACATTACCAAGGATTTTTTTTAATAGTTTACAAACAGCATTTACAAGGTTTATATGGGCTGGTAAGCTATCAAGAATAAAGAGGTCACTGCTGTCCTTGCCGAAACGATATGGAGGCTTGGCTGTACCAGATATTTTTAAATATTACCAAGCAGTTCATTTGGGTCGAGTACTCGATTGGTGTAGACACAAGAATATAAAGATTTGGCCAAACCTAGAGCAAGCACAGTGTAAGGAATTACTAAGTAGAGCCCCCTGGTGTTATAAAGAAGTAACAACTGATATTAAAAAACACCCAATAATAGGAACCACTCTACGGATCTGTCACAACCTATTCTCTAAGGAATTAATATCTACGCATAATTCACCCTTGACACCCATACTAGGTAATCCGCGATTTGTACCTGGCATACAGAAAGGACCCTTTATGGCATTGATTGAGAGAGGGATATATCAAATTTCCCATTTCAGAAGTCGGGGTAACTGGCCAACAATAAAGGACTTGATGAACAAAAATGGACCCTATCAGTTAGAGTTCTGGCAAGCAGCCCAATTAATATACTTTTTAAATACTCAGGTGATGCCACTGTACCGAGAACGGGAAATGACACCATTTGAGAAACAGTGCATGAAAAAAGAACCAAGCACACATACAATATCTAAAATGTATGCAATATTGAGCAGTCCATCAGAAAATTTCCAGTTGCCCTTTATTCAGAAATGGGAAATAGACTTGGGGAGGTCTTTCGAGGAAAACCAAAAAACTAAAATGATACAAGCAATATTTAAGACAGCAACTTGCACTAAAATGCAGGAAAGTAATTATAAAATAATTGCACAATGGTACAGAACTCCAGATAAGTTACATAGATATTTCCCTAATATAAAAAATGAATGTTGGAGATGCAAGGCAGAGAAGGGAACAATGGTACACATCTTCTGGACCTGCTCCAGAATTAGGGGGTACTGGGGGGATGTCCGGAGGACTATTCAAAAAATTTGCAAAAAGGTTATACCGGAAGACCCAGCTCTCTTCCTCCTGCATCTGTCAGATACTCCCTGGGGAATAAACGGGAACTCATTAATGCATCATCTGTTGAATGCTGCTAAAGCATGTATACCGCTTAAATGGAAACAAACACAACCCCCTACTTTGAGCATGTGGATTAGGAAGGTG
Source organism: Rana kukunoris (assembly GCA_029574335.1). Lineage (NCBI taxonomy): Eukaryota > Metazoa > Chordata > Amphibia > Anura > Ranidae > Rana > Rana kukunoris. The sequence goes on from CM056054.1 coordinate 109,416,032, forward strand.
GAAGAAGTGAACAGAATGGAGGATTTGACTTGGACAAGCAGGAAAAAAAGAGAAATATACTGTAAAATTTGGACACCATGGAATGATTTGATCCAGTCTGAGGAGAGTGAAGGACTATTGGAGGGGGAGTAGGGGATGGGGGGAGAGTGGAGAGAGGGGAGGGAAATGTAAAACATTTATTTATTTATTTATTTATTATTTTTTTATATAATTTTTTTTTTTTTTTATTTAAATTTTTTTTTTTTTTTTTTGGTGGGGTTGCTTTGATTTGATTTTGGATAACGGCTAGGATTGGGTAGGGTAAACATGGGAAGGAACATGTGGATAAGGAACCATTAGTACTAAGGTAGAAGGGTGAATGGGGAGTGGGTTAAGATACTCTGGAAGGACATGGGAGAGCGTCCCCCCCATGACCAGATACTAAGAAACTGGAGGTTTTTTTTTTTTTGGAGCAAGATAAGAGGTTGTTTCCAGGGAGCTCCTTTCTCTCGCCATGAACCGAAATGGGGACCCAATGGCCCAAGCTCTTGGCTCGGTAGGGTGGGAGCGGTGGGTGGGGGGGAGAATGGGTCCAAATAGTGGGAATGTTGTTGTTTGGTTTCTTTTCCTTTTTTATTTCTTTTTCTCTCTTTCTTAAATTTTTTGTGGATGGGATAAATAGTAAAGAGAGACTGTATTGCACTAAGATAACTGAATGTATTTTGTTTTTTCTTTAGCTAAACATGAATGTTATCTCCCATGTTTTGTATAGATGTTGGAAAATTATTTGAGAAATAAAGAAATTGAAGAAAGACCTGAGCCAAAAGTAGTATGAAATTGGTGAGAAAATGCCAGAAACTGGCTGTATGATGAAGGAAACATCAGGTAAGAAAGCAGAAAAGAAAAGAGAGTAAGAGAAAAATGGAGTGCGAATGTATGGTGAAGACTATAGTGAAAAACAAGCTGCAGGTGAATGCTCCAAATGAGTCCAAATGAGTCATATGCAAACATATAATGAGCCAAGAAAGTCTGGAGGGAATGGGTTCCAGTAGGAGACCTGCATTGGTGAGTCTGAAAGAAAGCAGAAAGTGAAATCCATGCTGTGCCACACCTCCAATAAATACCCCTGGTAAAGCTTGAGAGGCTTCTCCCCTAATTCCATGTGTGGATGACTGAAAAGTGAGTGCAGGGGAGCGTCCACTGTCAAAAGCCTCTTGCCCAAGTCCACCCACAGCCCACCCACAGCCTGAAAAGAAGCATGCAGTAAAGCATGGAGGGAAGCATGGAGGAAACGCTGCAGGGAAGAAAAGAAAGTGATGACCTGGCTTCAGTCTGGTCTGACAGAAGGCGCAGGCTGTTGTAGTACCACAGACTGGGGACATATATGTCATCTGCTGCTGTTCCTGATCTCTGGGATTTTGGGACCAGATTGAGCTTCCAATTATATGGATTCCTCAAGATACCAATTTTATTTTCCACACACTTGATGTCTGCCTTGGGGTCCAAAGGCTTCGCAAATTCTACCAGTTTTTCTATCATTGTCTTTCTCTTTATTTTGTTACCCAAAATAAATGGATATTTTATTTACCTAAAATACTTGTGTTTTTCTTAAAAAGGACAGTTTGTTTGTGAGTAGGCAGGTACATTTCATAAATACAATGTCAAATTAACAACTGACACCAACCAACCTCATTGAGGTAAAAAATATACAAGGTAATAATGTTATTGTGGTAACTTGACCTAAAAAAAAAAGAAAATATGGATATCATGAGAAAATATATAGATTAGAAATCTTGATTAAAATGAAATGAAAAATAATTAAACAAATAAAACCATTATTATGGAGATATGACTTTAAAATCAAATACGAAGATTCATGAGATTACAAGAAACAATAAAGAAATACGTTTCCCAGAACTCTGTGTGAATATCAGCTGCAAAACAACTTCATTATTGTAGCATTATAAACAAGAAAAGAATGCCCTGCATTAAAAGATCCCAGAATTTGCAGTGCGACGAGTATGCTATCTCCATTACGAACGTTTTTCCCGTCTTGTACTTGATTCTGAGCATGCATGTATTTTTCTCCATCAGAGTTCCATACAGACAAAAGGAATATTTTTGCAATATTTTTTACTTTTTGCTATAATAAATATAAAAAAATTTTTTTTTTTCCTCAGTTTAGGCCGATACGTATTCTACCTATTTTTGGTAAAAAAAAAAAAACGCGATAAGCGTTTATCGGTTGGTTTGCACAAAATGTACAGCGTTTATGTGTGACCTCATAGTTTTTCTAACTGTAGGGGGGTGTGGCTGTACGTGTGATGTCATTGATTGTGATTCCCTATGGAACACACAATCAATGCGGGCACCACAGTGAAGAACAGGGAAGCTGTGTTTACACACAGCTCTCCCCGTTCTTTAGCTCCGGGGACCGATCGCGGGACTCCAGCGGCGATCGGGTCCACAAGTCCCGCGGTCCCGGTCACGGAGCTTCAGACCGGGTCATGTGCACGTGCCCGCGACCCCACGGCTGGGCTTAAAGGGCAATGTACAGGTACGTTGATGTGCCCAGTCGTGCCATTCTGCCGACGTATATCGGAGTGAAGGGGTCCTTAAGTGGTTAAACTTGCTCTTTAAATTACTGGCTTCTGGTTATACAGATAAAAAAGATAGATAGAGCAGGCAGGCTAGTCAGTTTAGTTACATTTACAGTGTGTAGAGGATATATATACATCCCAGGAGTTGTACATATATTTATACACTGAATAGCTTAGCTAGATCAGCTATTCCTATTTGTCAGGCAGTGTTCTAACATGTGTATTGCCCGTGTGCTGTTTAGTTTACACCTAAATGTACTTGGAGTTTACTGCACTTGTGCTGTTTAGTTTGCACCTAAACGTACTCGGTGTTACTGCACTTGTGCTGTTTAGTTGCACCTAAACTCCTTAGTGTTACTGCACTTGGGCTGTTTATTAGCACCTAAACGTAGTTGGTGTTACTGCACTTGTGCTGTTTATTTGCACCTAAACGTACTTGGTGTTACTGCACTTGTGCTGTTTAGTTGCACCTAAACGTCCTTAGTGTTACTGCACTTGTGCTGTTTATTAGCACCTAAACGTAGTTGGTGTTACTGCACTTGTGGTGTTTAGTTTTCACCTAAACGTACTTGGTGTTACTGCACTTGTGCTGTTTTTTTGCACCTAAACGTAGTTGGTGTTACTGCACTTGTGCTGTTTAGTTGCACCTAAACATCCTTTGTGTTACTGCACTTGTGCTGTTTAGTTTTCACCTAAATATACTCGGTGTTACTGCACTTGTGCTGTTTATTAGCACCTAAACGTAGTTAGTGTTACTGCACTTGTGCTGTTTAGTTGCACCTAAACATCCTTTGTGTTACTGCACTTGTGCAGTTTATTAGCACCTAAACGTAGTTGGTGTTACTGCACTTGTGCTGTTTAGTTGCACCTAAACGTCCTTTGCGTTACTGCACTTGTGCTGTTTATTAGCACCTAAACGTAGTTGGTGTTACTGCACTTGTGCTGTTTATTTGCACCTAAACGTAGTTGGTGTTACTGTACTTGTGCTGTTTAGTTGCACCTAAACATCCTTTGTGTTACTGCACTTGTGCTGTTTAGTTTTCACCTCAACGTACTCGGTGTTACTGCACTTTGGCAGTTTATTTGCACCTAAACGTAGTTGGTGTTACTGCACTTGTGCTGTTTAGTTGCACCTAAACATCCTTAGTGTTACTGCACTTGTGCTGTTTATTTGCACCTAAACATAGTTGGTGTTACTGCACTTGGGCTGTTTTTTTGCACCTAAACGTAGTTGGTGTTACTGCACTTTGGCTGTTTATTTGCACCTAAACGTAGTTGGTGTTACTGCACTTGTGCTGTTTAGTTGCACCTAAACATCCTTAGTGTTACAGCACTTGTGCTGTTTATTTGCACCTAAACGTAGTTGGTGTTACTGCACTTGTGCTGTTTAGTTGCACCTAAACATACTTTTTGTTACCGCACTTGTGCTGTTTATTTGCACCTACACGTAGTTGGTGTTACTGCACTTGTGCTGTTTAGTTGCACCTAAACGTCCTTTGTGTTACTGCACTTGTGCTGTTTACTAGCACCTAAACGTACTTTTTGTTACTGCACTTGTGCTGTTTATTAGCACCTAAACGTACTTTTTGTTACTGCACTTGTGCTGATTATTTGCACCTAAACGTAGTTGGTGTTACTGCATTTATGCTGTTTATTTGCACCTAAACGTAGTTGGTGTTACTGCACTTGTGCTGTTTATTTGCACCTAAACGTAGTTGGTGTTACTGCACTTGTGCTGTTTAGTTGCACCTAAACATCCCTTGTGTTAGTGCACTTGTGCTGTTTATTAGCACCTAAACATACTTTTTGTTACTGCACTTGTGCTGTTTATTTGCACCTAAACGTAGTTGGTGTTACTGCACTTGTGCTGTTTAGTTGCACCTAAACGTCCTTTGTGTTACTGCACTTGTGCTGTTTATTAGCACCTAAACATACTTTTTTTTACTGCACTTGTGCTGTTTATTTGCACCTAAACGTAGTTGGTGTTACTGCACTTGTACTGTTTATTTGCACTTAAACGTAGTTGGTGTTACTGCACTTGTGCTGTTTATTTGCACTTAAACGTAGTTGGTGTTACTGCACTTATGCTGCATAGTTTTCACTTAAACCTACTTGGAGTTTAGTGCACTTGTCCACTCCAGTTTGTACCTAAAGGTACGAGGTGTGTGTACTGATTTTGTCCTGTGTAGGCCATTATAATGTCTGGAAGGACAACAAAGAGAGGCAGAGAGTCATGAGGGCAAGCAGGCTCTGCATCTAGAGGCAACGCTGGTGGTGGACACGGTGCATCCTCTTCAACCCGTGGCCATTTGACACGCTCGATCTTCTTTTCGGGAGCTGGCCGTGTTGAGCCTCAACATGCAGACAAATTGGTAGAGTGGATGACCAAGCCGTCCTCATCCTCCTCATCCTCTCTCACCCAGGCTGAGCTTACTTTGTCTGGCAAAGCAGCTGCCAAGGCATCCTCTTCCCTCTGCACAATGGCATCACACAATCCTTCCCTAGTCCCACCATGTCCTCCTGAGGAGTCCCCCGAACTGTTTCAACACAGTGTTGGGTACAGGCTGCATGAAGATGCACAGAGTTTTGAAGGCTCAGATGATGTAACACAGAAAGAGGAAGGCCGTAATGTGAGCCCAGAGAGAGGGGGTGCCCGAGAGGGACAGCAATCTGGCAGTCATGTTCCCCCAGTTGGAGCATACTGCCAGGATTTCGACAGTGATCAGGAGGGAGGGGATGATGAGGTCGCTGACTCTACGTGGGTGCCTGATAGGAGAGAGGAGGAGGAAGAGGAGGAGGAGGAGCAGGAGAATAGGCACAGGGGACAGCTTAAGGGCAGCACACCAACTGCTTTACATCGCAGAGCTACGCCTGTAAAGGGTGCTGCTGTGTCTCAACGTTACTGCAAAAGTTCTTTGGTGTGGGCCTTTTTTGAGACATGTGCATCAGATCGCACCGTTGCTATTTGCAACACATGTCTCAAGCGTATCTTGCGTGGCCAAAACATCAACCGCTTGGGCACCACATGCTTGACCAGACATATGTCGACCTGCCATGCAAGTACCCAAATGACACTTTTTCTCACGGAAGGCGATTCTGGCTCTCTACCGCCATGTGGAAGGCAATGTCCATGCTTTGCTGGAAAGGGCGGTCAGTGGTAAGGTGCATATTACTGCTGACTCATGGTCCATCAGGCATGGACAGGGACGTTACCTCTCTTTCACGGCGCATTGGGTGACTCTGCTGTCAGCTGGGAAGGATGCAGGGCAAGGTACAGTAGTGTTGGAGGTTGTTCCGCCACCACGCCTCCAAAACACTACTACTGGTTGTGACACACCTCTCTCCTCCACTCCTTCCTCTTCCTCTGTGGCCTCTTTCTGTGCTGATGTTTTCTCGGAACCAGCCGTGCTCCGTAGGCGTACCAGGGGCTACGCAGGAATGCAGGCAAAGAGTTTCCATGGGGTGCTAGAGCTGGTGTGCTTGGGAGAGAGGAGCCACACTGGGGCAGAGCTTCTGTCAGCTCTACAGGGGCAGGATCAGAGGTGGTTGGAACACACGCTACGTGAAATAATGGACAGGGCCCTTGAGGCAGAACAGAGGGAGGAAGAGGAGGACTTCCTTACCTCTCAAGGCCCCCTTTATCCAGACAGTGGTCCTGCTTGCCCGGCTAACACGCAGGAAGAGGACGAGGAGGAGAAGGAGGAGGAGGATGATTGTATCAGCAGCATGGAGGTGGAGCCTAGCATTAGCAGTCTTCAAGGGATCACTTACAGTCCCAAGGAACCCATGGACTTTTATATGGCTGGGATGAGGTGGCTGTGGATCCTGTCGTCCTCAGTGACCCAGAGGACTGTGCCCCGGATGCCTCTGCAAACCTACGCTGCATGGCCTCCCTGTTCCTGCAAAGCCTGCGTAATGATCCTCATGTTTGTGGTATCAAGGAGAGGGATCATTACTGGCTGGCAACTCTCCTTGATCCGCGTTACAAGAGTAAGGTTGCGGACCTTATCTTGCCATCGCAGAGGGAGCAGAAGATGAAACTTCTTCAGGAGGCCTTGCAGAAGGGTCTGTGCAATTGTAACGTTACGCCGGATACGATTTGAGAATTAGGATCTCAACTGCGGAGACTTCTCAGTTTTGGACCCAGGTTTCACTCTCTTTTGTGCAGAGAGTTTGGGATCCTAGCATCACAGTCTCAGTCAAGAAATATGGTGCATATTCCTTCATAGGCGCCAGTGAAACTCAAAACAAATATAAATATAAAGTCCAGGTAGAACTGATATTATAGTTCAGGCTCACTAGAGTAATACCCTGGAGAGTGAGGTTGCACGAATACTGGATACAAATACAAACTCTAATAGCAGGGTAAATAGTATCAGCGCCACATGCCTCAAGAGTAATGGACTGGTCACAGTGCAGCAGTGTTGAGGGAATGGCGTGAAAGCAGCGTTCCGCTAATATATAAAAACTACAGACCAGGCTCTAGTTAAATGCAGAAGTAGCCGAGCATGCGTGGCATGTAATAAAACTTAACGGCAAAGTCCTCAAAGTAATAGGCAGTATACTGTATATGCACACAGTAACATTTGAGAAGGAGGTACATAGGCATGAAAGACTTCCGTTTATACTTGGTGACTTTAGAATATAGAAATCATGGCAGGATCCATATTAGAAGTACCAAACATAGAGAGGCTATGGCTGCAGTAATTCCTGGTATAGTTAGCATACATAACTTAGCAGGCAGGGCAGTTCACAGAACAGTAATGCATAACAACATCAGGGTACTTGCGATACTGAAGTGAACGATACAGGCATAAGGTCAGGCTCCAAGGGTCCAGACAGGTAAGGCTGGTGAAGCAGGCAGTGGAGTCTCCTGGTCCAGATCAGGAAGCTGAAGTTTAGAGCAGGTGCGTATGGATGCCCAACCGACAGAGGTGTTGTGTCAGCAAAAATAAAGGAACACTTCCTGGTCAGTGCTGGGAGCTTAAATAGGCCGCCCAGCAACTTAACAGGAAGTGACAGGCTAATCAGAAAGAAGGAAGTAACTATAGTTGAACTTTGAAGTGAGAGGCTCTTCAGGAAGGAGGTTTGGAAAGGAAGTAACGGATGAGAGTTAACTGGGGAAGAACTAAGTATAATTGTACTTAGTGAAAAGTCACTCGAGAGACGTTACAGCAATGCGATCCCAGAACCTGGGGGATTACCAAATCCTGGTCCTGGACAACGTGTTGCTGAGGCTTCGGTGTGTCACAGAAGGAGCGGTGGAGAAGGTGGCCATTTGACCGATGCCTTTAGACAATTTTTTTAGTCCGCAGCCCCAAGGTATGACCGGTTCCAGCAACCATCGTCAGCGTCTGGTTTACATGATGCGGGAATACCTAGGGGCAAGATCAGACTTTGACACCTTCCCCACTGAAAATCCTCTGGCTTACTGGGTCTTGAGGATGGATCACTGGCCAGAGCTTGCACAGTACGCAATTGAGCTACTGGCTTGCCCTGCATCCAGCGTTCTTTCAGAACGCACATTTAGTGCTGCTATAGGCTTTGTGACCGATCACAGGGTGCGCCTCTCCACCGACTCCGTCGATCGACTGACCTTCATAAAAATGAATCAGGCTTGGATCAACACCAGCTACCAAGCACCTGATGCTGATGTAACTGAATATTTTTTTTGAAATGTCAGATCCCTTGGAGACTGCCTGTTATGTATGAAGGCGTACCTGGTCGTCAGACTCTAGTCGCAGAAGGCGGACCCTCGTACAACTCTGGCTCTGGAGTCGCTGGATTGGGGACAGCGGACTCGGGAGCGCAGCGGAGTAAGAGTGCCTGGATGATGGTAGGGATCGGCACTGATGATGGTAGGGATCGTCATAAAGCTGGGCCATGGCTTCGAAGAAGGCTTGCAGGGATTGGGTCTGAACGTGGTTCTCTGGCAACAGCCGGTGGGCCCAAGTCTGAGGCTCGTTTTGGAGGAGGGAGATCACATACCCCACCTTGGTGGCTTCCAAAGAAAAAGTCAGAGGTTGCAAGGCAAAGTATAGTTCGCAGGCGTTGCAAAAGTCCCGGAACTTCGCGAGCATCACCACTGAGGGAGCGGAGGCCGTTGGAGAAGATCTGGCAGAGGTTGTAGGAGTTGCATCGCTCGAGCCGGGCAGGTTTTGGACTTGTCCTTCTAGTCTCATGTACCCTTCTTGAGAGTTCTTAACCGCTTGGGTTAGGGCTGCCAGGTGTGTGCAAATTTCTTCCACTGCGGGGGCGACTCCTGCAGGGTCTGACATGATGGCTGTCTGATACTGTTATGTATGAGGGTGTACCTGGTCGTCAGACCCTAGTCGCAGGAGGCGGCCCCTCGTACAACTCTGGCTCGGGAGTCGCTGGATTGGGGACAGCGGACTCGGGAGCACAGCGGAGTAAGAGTGCCTGGATGATGGTAGGGCTCGGCACTGCACTGGTCCTTCCGGATTGCTGAAGCAGGGAGGAGAGTCGGCACACTGATGCAGGAACTAGCGACTCTGGAGTTGGTGCGGATAGCTAGCGACTCTGGAACTGATGCAGAACCAAAATAAGGCAGCGTGGACTGGACGGAAGCTGGGTCGGGCAGGCCGGGTTAAACACGTAAGCAGACAGAGGGTTCAGCAGACAGGCATAGTCGGTATTCAGGCAAGGCGGTCTGGCAGCGGTAATAGCAATAGGCAAGGTCAAGGCGGGCCGAGGTCGGGCTGGAGATGTTCGGATAGTCAGACGGAGCCGGGTCGATACAGTAACAGGTTCAATCAGGATACGGGTAAGATCACACATAAGCTGCAGATCAGACAGCAAGAGGCTGCTGCAGCTGCCTGACTTTTAAAGGCACATTGGCGCCAAAACTCGCGCTAATGTGCACGCGCACCACAGGCGCACGCGCGCGCACCGGTGCGCTGGGAGTCAGCGGCAGATCCCTGACACTGCCTATGCTGATGCTGAGTGACTGTCCTGTTATGCTGCTGACTGAATATCCTTTTCCTCCTCACTGATCTTGCTGATAGCTAGTAAGAACATTGTTGGTTCTGGGCACCGCCACCAGTGCCTAAGGCCCAATTTTTCTGCCCCTGTTTAACAGGGGCGTAGAATCCTTTTTGATGCAATACTTTGCATGCGGCTCTTTGCTGTGCTCCAATTACATTATCTGTGAGGGGTTGCAGCGTTGTGGCACCGCCACCAGTGCCTAAGGCCCAATTTTTCTGCCCCTGTTTAACAGGGGTAGAGTTGAGCGGACACCTGGATGTTCGGGTTCGGACCCGAACAGGAACTTTGAAAAAAAAGTTTGGGTTCGGGACCCGAACTTGTCCCAAACTTTGCCCTGAACCCCATTGAAGTCAATGGGGACCCAGACTTTTGACTACTAAAATGTCTCTAAAAAACTAAGGGAAAGGGCTGGAGGGCTGCAAATGGCAGCAACATGTCTGGAAGAGCATGGCAAGTATTCTGAACATAAATGTGGATAGGGAAATAACTTAAAATAACATAAAAAAAATAAAAATAAAATCATTTTGACCTAGGAGGACCGGGTCCATATGGAGTAGGAGGTTGAGGTGGCGGTGGATGTGGTGGTGTAGGTGGAAGCGGCGGTGGAGGAGGACGAGGTAGCCAACACAGCAGGTTTTGGTTTTTAATTGATTTATTTTTTAAATTAGGGTAAACCCCAAAAGAGTGAGAAAGATCTAGGTTTGCTACCTCATCCCTTTAAACCTGAACATAGAGTAATTACACAGGTTCTGGGGCTAATTTACTGTCGATAAGGCACCAAGTGAGTTTAATTAGCAGCACCTTAATCAGCCAGAGAACCTGTGTAATTAATATGTTTTTGCTTTTAAAGAGATGAGATGGCAACCCTAAGATCAGAAAAAAAACAATGGCTGGGTAAGGCCGGCCCGGTGTCTATTCTGCACAAGGTACGGACAAGTCCTCTGGGATTCATGCCTGGTTCATTTTAATGAACGTGAGCTTGTCCACATTGGCTCTGGACAGTCGGCTGCGCCCACTGCCGTGCTAAATACACGTTCAGACAATACACTGGCCGCAGGGCAGGCCAGCACCTCCAAAGCGTAAAGAGCAAGCTCAGGCCATGTGCCCAATTTGGAGACCCAAAAGTTTAAGGGGGCATAGCCGTCATTCAGTACGTGTAGGCGTGTGCACACATACTGCTCCACCATGTTGCTGAAATGCTGCCTCATGCTAAAACGCTCCATTTCAGATGGTGGTGCTGTTTGTTGTGGCATGCTGACAAAGCTTTTCCACATTTCGGCCATGCTAACCCTGCCTTCTAAAGGTGCTGGCGGTGCCCCTGCTGCGTTGGCGACCTCTTCCTTCTCCTCTACCTTCACCTTGTACTTCCACTGTGCCCCCGCTGCCAGGTGGGAATTGCACCAACAGCGAGTCTACCAGTGTGCGCTTGTACTCGCGCATTTTGCGATCACGCTCCAGTGAGGGAATTAAGGATGGTACATTGTCCTTGTAATGGGGATCCAGCAGCGTGGCTACCCAGTAATCAGCACCTGTTAAAATGTGCGAAACACGCCGGTCGTTGCGGAGACACTGCAGCATGTAATCGCTCATGTGTGCCAGGCTGCCCAGAGGTGTATCATCTGTGTCCTCTGTATCCCCCCAGCCATGCACCAGTGATGGCCATGAGCTAGTCTGGGTGCCACCCTACTGTGAACATGGTTCCTCCTTCTCCTCCATGTCCTCCTCCTCCTCATCCTCCACCGCATCATCCTCCAGAACTGTGCCCTTGCTGGACAATTGTGTACCTGTTCTTTGTTGGTGTAGGAACCCACCCTCGGAGCCACTTGTGAATGACTGCCCTGAAAGCCTTGGAAATGATCCCGATTCCTCCTCCTCCTCCTTCTCCTATGCCACATCCTCTTCCATCATCGCCCGTAGAGTTTTTTCGAAGGGAGGCATAGAACTGGGATAGTCACGCTGAGAGCAGCGTCATCGGCACTGGCCATGTTGGTGGAGTACTCGAAACAGCGCAACAAGGCACACAGGTCTCGCATGGAGGCCCAGTTATTAGTGGTGAAGTGGTTCTGTTCCGCAGAGCGACTCACGCGTGCATGCTGCAGCTGAAACTCCACTATCGCCTGCTGCTGCTCACACAGTCTGGCCAGCATGTGCAAGGTAGAGTTCCACCTTGTGGGCACATCACATATGAGGCGGTGAGCGGGAAGGCCGAAGTTACGCTGCAGCGCTGCCAGGCGAGCAGCAGCAGGGTGAGAATGCCGAAAGTGCGCACAGACGGGCCGCACTTTCTGCAGCAGCTGTGGCATATCGAGGTCAGTTTTCAGGAACCTCTGCACCACCAAATTCAGCACATGCACCAGGCAAGAGATGTGTGTTAAACTGGCTAGGCCCAGAGCTGCTACGAGATTTTGCCCGTTATCGCACACCACCAGGCCCAGCTTGAGGCTCACTGACGCCAACCACTCATCTGTCTGTTGTTCCATGTCCCTCAACAACTCCTGCGTGCTGTGGGGTTTTTCCCCCCAAACAGGAACGTTTTAAAACTGCCTGCTGGCGTTTACCCATGGCTGTGCTGAAGTTGGTGGTGAATTTATTACGCTGACTGGATGAGGAGGCGGTAGAGGATGAGGAAGTGGAGAAGGAGGAGTTAGCAACAGGAGGCAAACTGAAGCGCCCTGCAATCCTCGGTGGTGGAAGGACATGCGCCAAACTGCTATCCGCCTCAGGCCCAGCCGCCACTGCATTTACCCAGTGCACTGTTAGGGAGATACAGTATAACGTCCCTGACTGTGCTTTCTGGTCCACGTATCCGTAGTTAGGTGGACCTTGGCACAGATGGTGTTGCGCAGTGCACACCTGATTTTGTCCCCCACTTGGTTGTGCAGGGAAGGGATGGCTCGCCTGGAAAAGTAGTGGCGGCTGGGCACGATGTACGGTGGGACAACCAATGACATCAGGCTTTTAAAACTCTGCGTCTCCACCAGACATAATGACAGCATTTCAAAGGCCAGTAATTTTGAAATGCTGGCATTCAGGGCCAGGGATCGCAGGTGGGTAGGGGGGTACTTCCTCTTCTGCTCCAGTGTTTGGGAGATAGAGAGCTGAACGCTTCCATGGGACATTGTGGAGATGTTTGGTGACCCAGGTGGTAGTGTTGCTTGCCGGTCCTCTAATTGAGGGGTGGCAGGTGGCACTGTCACTACAGAGGTGGATGAAGAGGCCGAGAGGCCCGAGACTGATGCAAAAGAGGAAGCAGGAGGAGCCAGAGACCTTTCTTGGTTTTTGAGGTGTCTACTCCACTGCAGCTCGTGCTTTGCACTTAGATGCCTGGTCATGCAGGTTGTGCTCAGGTTGAGAATGTTTATGCCTCGCTTCAGGCTCTGATTGCACAACGTGCAAACCACTTGTGCCTTGTCATCAGCACATTGTGTGAAGAACTGCCACGCTAGGGAACTCCTTGGACCTGGTTTTGGTGTGCTCGGTCCCTTGCTGCGTTGGGCAGTAGCAGGTGTACTGTCTAGGGGACGGACGCTCTGCTTTGGCATCCTGCCCCCTCTTCTGCTGTGCTGGTGGCTCTGTGCGACCACCGCCTCTTCCTCCGAACTACATGGGTCACCTGCATGAGGTTGATTCCATGTCGGGTCGAGGACCACATCGTCCTCCACATCATCTTCCACCCAGTCTTCACCACTGCCCTCCTTGTCGGTCTACACAATTGCAAAAGCACCAGTTGGCAACTGTGTTTCATCATCATCCAGGACGTGCTGTGATGGTCCCCCCATGTACTCATCTTGAAATATAAGTGGTTGGGCATCGGTGCACTCAATCTCTTCCACTTCTGGGGCTGGGCTAGGTGGATGGCCCTGGGAACACATGCTAACAGACTCATCAAAAAGCAGAAGAGACTGCTGCATGATTTGGGGCTCAGACTGCTTGGCTGATTTGCAAGGGGGTGAGGTGAAAGACTGATGGTGGACATCGGCTGCAGGCACCAACTCTGAACTTTAAGCACAAGACTGGTTGGGAGACAATGTGAAGGAACTGGAGGCACTGTCAGCAACCCAATCTACTACCGCCTGTTCTGCTCCTGGCCTCAACATTCGTAGAGCTGGATTAGGCCCAACCAAATACTGATGCAGGCTCTGTCGCCTACTCACACCTGAGAAAGGTGTTTCACTTGTGTGTGTAGCTGGCACAGATTGACCATGTCCTCTCCCTGTAACAGGAGCTCCACCAGCAGCACCACGACCGCGGCCACGTCCCTTATTTGACGTTCTCCTCATATTTCTCAAATGTAGGATCTTGCCCCAAATGGGTGTTTTTTAAATACAACAATAGTGTAATATGGTGTAATATGCAGAGATTCACCTATATAATTCTTTCCCTATAGCAAGAAGCAGGAACCTAGCCCTAAACAATGTAGTGCATAGACAGTATATCACAAGGGACAGGTGGAGTGCTGCTGAAATATGCAGAGATTCATCTATATAATTCTTTCCCTATAGCAAGAAGCGGGAACCTAGCCCTAATCAATGTACTGGACACACACAGTATATCACAGGTGACAGGTGCAGTGCTGGTGAAATATGCAGAGAGTCACCTATATATTTCTGTCCCTACAGCAAATAGCAGTAACCTGTCCCTAATCAATGTACTGGACACATACAGTATATGACAGGTGACAGGTGCTGTGCTGGTGAAATATGCAGAGAGTCACCTATATATTTATGTCCCAATAGCAAATAGCAGGAACCTGTCCCTAATCAATGTACTGGACACACACAGTATATCACAGGTGACAGGTGCAGTGCTGGTGAAATATGCAGAGAGTCACCTATATATTTCTGTCCCTATAGCAAATGGCAGGAACCTAGCCCTAATCAATGTACTGGACACACACACACACACACACAGTATATCACAGGTGACAGGTGCAGTGCTGGTGAAATATGCAGAGAGTCACCTATATATTTCTGTCCCCATAGCAAAAAGCAGGAACCTGTCCCTAATCAATGTACTGGACACACACAGTATATCACAGGTGACAGGTGCAGTGCTGGTGAAATATTCAGAGAGTCACCTATATATTTCTGTCCCTATAGCAAATAGCTGGAACCTGTCCCTAATCAATGTACTGGACACACACAGTATATCACAGGTGACAGGTGCAGTGCTGGTGAAATATGCAGAGTCACCTATATATTTCTGTTCCTATAGCGAATAGCAGGATCCTGTCCCTAATCAATGTACTGGACACACACAGTATATCACAGGTGACAAGTGCAGTGCTGGTGAAATATACAGAGAGTCACCTATATAATTCTATCCCTATAGCAACAAGCAGGAACCTAGCCTTAAATTATAAGATGCAGGTCTCACAGAAATAAACAATGCTGGTGTAGATTTCTCAAGCAGGATAATCCTATCTTACACTCTCCCTCAATCAGCAGCAAACCTGTCCCTACCCTAGCTACAGCAGACTGACGAGCCTTAAACGATGTAATGCACAGTCCCTAAACGATAAGATTCAGATCTCACAGAAAGAAACAGTGCTGCATGGTGTAGATTTCTCAAGCAGGATAATCCTATCTAACTCTGTCCCTCAATCAGCAGCAGCCTGTCCCTACCCTAGCTAAAGCAGACTGACGAGCTGTGCTGTGTGCCTCTATCTGATATAGAGGCTGGTCACATGCTGGGTCACATGCTGCACTTGCCAATCACAGCCATGCCATTAGTAGGCATGGCTGTGATGGCTTCCTAGTCACAGTAGTAAAACAAATGGCGATTGGCTGCCGTGCAGCGCGCCGTAACATACCCGAACTCCGAACTCAAACTTTTTCCAATTATTCGGTTTGGTTTACAGTTCGGGTTCGCTCAACCCTAAACAGGGGCGTATAATAACAATTTTTGATGCAATACTTTGCATGTGGCTCTTTGCTGCGCTCCAATTACATTATCTGTGTGGGGTTGCAGTGTTGTGTTGTGCCTAAGGCCCAATTTTTCTGAGCCTGTTTAACAGGGCCGTATAATAACAATTTTTGATGCAATTATTTGCATGTGGCTCTTTGTTGCGCTCCAATTACAGTATCTGTGAGGGGTTGCAGTGTTGTGGTAACACCACCAGTGCCTAAGGCCCAATTTTTCTGCCCCTGTTTAACAAGGGCATATAATAATATTTTAGATGCAATATTTTGCAGCAGGGGTTATTTCTGCGCTCCAACTAGAGTATCTGTGAGGGGTTGCAGTGTTGTGCCTAATTTTTCTTACCCTGTTCTAGTATTTTTCTTTGTTTGATTATTTTCTAATTTGAGTTTATTCTAGCTTTCTCCTACGTTATCATAGTGTCATGTTTATTTTCCTGTACTAAATACTCATCATTCTCAATGTAAACACCACAAATCTAGATTGGTTCTTTTAGGCAGCATTGATATAATAATAAGCCACACATTGTTGAGTATCCAAAAATATTTATTGTTTCCACGACAAAAGGTGTAATTTTTTATTTTTTCAAAAAATATCTTAATAAAAATTCTTTATTTTTTTTATTTTATTTTTTATTGTCAAGAAAATATACTTTTGCTTTGAAATATTTGTCTACATCATTTTATTTTTGTTCTTTTTTTTTTAGAGATATCTTTTTTTTCTTATATATCTTTTTTTTTGGTTTATTTTTTTGACAAAAACTAAATTAACAAATATCTGGTTAAAACGCATGAACAATGACCAACTTTTTAGCAGTTGTTGTTGTTCATGCGTTTTAGCCAGAAAAATAGAGATTACACTTTGAAAAAAATAACAAAAAAAACATACAGAGAATTTTTTTTTAAACCCTCCCCAGAACATCCATTACATTCTTTATTTTTTGCTCCACCGCTTGTGTTTTCTTTTTTATCTGCCGTACGCAGATATTTATGTCCTCAATTTGAGACCTGCAGGACAACACCTCCCCAATTAAGACCTGGGCGCTGTAGGTGTTCAGTCGGTCCCCAACAGCACTAATACCTCCTGAAATTTGGAAACAAACCATGTATTACAATTATGCAGGCCTACATCTATTACCTGAAGCTGTGCTGTATGACACTGACCTGATGTGGTGGCATTTTCCACGTCCTACACATCCGTCGGGGGTGGGGCTTGGCTCTGTGTGGGGTTTGTCTGCTCCACTCCTACAGCTTGATTGCGCCCTATGAGATTGTAAAAAAGGGATACATGAATCAAAAAGATTACAGGTCTGAAAGAGGAATATCAATCATTCTTTTTGTAACGTGTGGTACAATTGTCGGTTTTTACAATCCTTCTAAGCTTAACACAGGATTGTATCCATTACCAAAGCTGCTACATTTCTTTATCTTTGACCAAGTTTCCTACACGGAAAAACACCAAGTATCCACTGGATCACCTCTGTGTGACACCCTAGGTTTTTCTTGTGGCCAACACTCAGTGCTGATCCTGACCTCCCTGGGGCCCTAAGCAAAATGACATGAAACATTTAAAATGAGAAGCGGAGGGGCGCTGACGACAGTGACATGTCACATTAAAAAAAGTAGCGCAGCGGGGGGGGGGGGGGGTGTTCTGCTGTCGAAAATTACATCTTACATTAAATTGAGAAGCAGGGGGTCCTGACTTCTTACCTCTTCTCCCATGCAGCCAGCAAGTTGAGAAGCACCGATGATCTGGCACACAAAGTTTGGGGAATACAACAGGGTACCCTGGACTTATCCAGGCATCGGAAATGGGACTTCAGGAGGCCAAAGGTGTGTTCCACCACTGCACAGGTACGTGCGTGTGCTTCATTGTATATTTCCTCTCCTGGGGTTTGGGGATTCCAGAATGGAGTCATGAGATGGGGTCCCAGTGCATATGCAGAGTCACCTGGAAGGGAAAAGACAGGAGGATGTTAGTCGTGCGTGTGCCCCTCGTGATGTGTGCATCATGTGGTCGGACAGTCATGCCTGACACCTATGTCACTCACCAACCAGCCAGATGTCCCCATACACATTCTGTTCGAATTCCATTGGGATGGGGCTCTGACGGTATATGTAGCTGTCGTGGCTGGACCCAGGGTGTTTGGCACGGACGTGCCATATGAGGCATTGGGCATCGGCTATCACCTGTACGTTGATGGAATGCCAATGCTTCCGATTGCGGTATAGGTGCTCTGTCTCATGGGGGGGCCGTAGGGCCACATGTGTGCAATCAATGGCCCCCACGGTGCGTAGGAATCCTGCCAAAATCACGCATTGCCTTAACCCGCAGGTCCTCCTGGGTGGGTCTGATTGTTTGGTTGGCCATGCGGCTCAGGATTGCGGTGATAACCTGGTGCACACATCTGCTAATGGAGGATTGTGCCATCCCAGCCACCACTCCACTTGTTCTTTGAAAAGAGCCACTGGCAAGGAAATGGAGTGTTGCCAGTACCTTGACCAGTGGCTCCACTGCATGTAGGCGGTGTGTTGGGCTGGTGATGTGATCTTTCAGGGTTGTGGTTAATTCCAGGATGGCAGCAGGGGTGAACCTGAAGATGCAATACACCTCCGAATCACACATGCCAAAGACGTTT
The DNA here is from genome assembly GCA_029574335.1 of Rana kukunoris. Taxonomy (NCBI): domain Eukaryota; kingdom Metazoa; phylum Chordata; class Amphibia; order Anura; family Ranidae; genus Rana; species Rana kukunoris. Next base: position 109,434,173 of record CM056054.1, read on the forward strand.
ATGCGCGGTCGGTAGATCCTCTCCCGTGCCCTCCTCCTCCGTGCCCTCATCCTTCTATGTGCATCTAAAGCCAGTAGTATAGCTATGACCATGGATGCCCCTGGCATGTTGGCATACAGATTGTTGTCCTGCAAGTGTGGCTGCTCAGCTCATCCCTAACGGTGTTGCTTTAGCTGACCTGCACACGTCTGGTGCAAAGTTACAGCTGCTTTTATAAGGGGCAACTTTAGACCAGACATACAGCTAACGTACTTTTGTGGATCGCCGTATCTCCATCATTTGCATATTTGCATAGCAAAACAATGCAGTGTGTAGCGTATTTTTGTGCACACGATGCGCCGCTGTAGAAAAATTACGTCTGTCGGAAAAATCAAGTTTTTTTAGGCGTATCTCGTTTTGGGGATGCAGCGCATATATACGCCGGCGCATATTTACACTTATGCCGCGCATCTCGGCGTAAGTGCTTTGTGGATCTGGCCCACAGCCTTTAATGTCTAAATCACTGTCAACAAAAGTGAGTACACCCCTAAGTGAAAATGAGCAAATTGGGCCCAGTTAGTAATTTCCCTCCGTGGCGTGGTGTCATGTGACTCGCTAGTGTTACAAGGTCTCAGGTGTAAATAGGGAGCAGGTGTGTTAAATTTGGTAATATCACTCTGACTCTCTCATACTGGTCACTGGAAGTTCAACATGGCACCTCATTGCAAATAACTCTTTGAGGATCTGAAAAAAATTGCTCTATCTGAAGATTGCTAACACCGTGAAACTGCAGCACGGTCGCCAAGACCATACAGCGGTTTAACAGGACTGGGAAAAGATCTATGAGTGCTGCAGCATTGCTGCAGGGGTTGAAGAGGTGAGGGGTCAGCCTGTCAGTGCTCATACCATACGCTGCACACTGCATCAAATTTTTCTACATGACTGTCATCCTAGAAGAAAGCCTGTTCTTAAGATGATGTACAAGAAAGCCTGCAAACAGTTTGCTGAAGACAAGCAGACTAAGGACATGGATTACTGGAACCATGTCCTATGGTCTGATGAGACCAAGATAAACTTATTTGGTTGAGAAGTGTCAAGCGTGTGTAGTGGCAACCAGGTGAGGAGTACAAAGACAAGTGTCTTGCCTACAGTCATTCATGGTGGTGGGAGTGTCATGGTTTGGGGCTGCATGTGTGCTGCCTGCACTGGGGAACTACAGTTCATTGAGGGAACCATGAATGTCAACATGTACTGTGACATACGGAAGCAGAGCATGATATCCTCCCTTCGGTGACTGGGCAGCAGGGCAGTATTCCAACATGATAATGACCCCAGACACATCTCCAAGACAACCACTGCCTTACTAAAGAAGCTGAGGGTAAAGTCGATGGACTGGCCAAACATGTCTCCAGACCTAAACCCTATTGAGCATCTGTGGGGCATCCTCAAACGGAAAGTGGAGGACCGCAAGGTCTCTAACATTCACCAGCACTGTGATGTCGTCATGGAGGAGTGGAAGAGGACTTCACTGGCAACCTGTGAAGCTCTGGCGAACTCCATGCCCATGCGGTTTAGACATTAATGGTTGTGTATTGAGTTATTTGGAGGGGACAGCAAATTTACACTGTTATACAAGCTGTACACTCACTACTTTACATTGTAGCTGTTGTCCCATGAAAAGATATAATGAAATACTTACAGTACAAAAATGTGAGAGGTGTACTCACTTTTGTGAGATACTGTTTATAAATACATATATATTTTTTTAGCAGACACACTAGGGAATAAAATGCAGATTGTTGCAATTTTTTATGTCACATTGTATTTCTGCAGCAGTTTTTCAAACATTTTTTTTGGGAAAAAATACACTTATATTTTTATATATATATATATATATATATATATATATATATATATATATATATATATATATATATATACCCTATTTCTTTGTAAAATATGATAGATAAGTAAATAGATATCTAACAGGTTACACTTTAAATTGCTCATGGTCAGTGAATGGCGACAAGTTTTAGTACTTACCGGACATTTTTACAGGTTACCTTTTAGGCCCTGTACACACGATCAGACATGTCCGAGGAAACATGTCCGACGGACCTTTTTCATCGGATAAGGCTGAAGTGGTCTGTTGGTCTGATGTGCATACACACAATCGGACCAAAATCCCCTAGGACCAGAACGCGGTGACGTAGAACACAACGACGTGATGAAAAAACAAAGCATTTCAAGCATGCGTCGACTTGATTCTGAGCATGTGCGGGATTTTGGTCTGATGATTTTGTGTACTAACCATCGAACATGTCCGACGGACAGGTTTCCAGCGGACAGGTTTCTAAGCATGTTTGGAAACTTTTGTCCGCTGGAAAACGGTCCGATAGGCCGTACACACGATCGAACATGTCCGCTGAAACTGGTCTGCGGACCAGTTTCAGCAGACATGTTCGATCGTATGTACGCGGCCTCTAAGGTTACAGAGGAGGTCTAGTGCTAGAATTATTGCTCTCACTCTAATGTTTGCAGTGATGCTTCACATGTGTGTTGCAAACACTGTTTACATATGCGTGCGCAACCTACGTATGCGTTCGCTTCTGCACGGAGGGATGGGGGGATAAAAATTAATTTATTTTTTATTTTTTTTATACTGTCCCTTTTATTGTTTTTTTTTTGGGTCACTTTTATTCCTATTACAAGTAGTGTAAACAATAGAAATAAGAATAACTCATCTTTTTATGGGGAGATATGGGGTCAATAAGACCCCAAATCTCTCCTTTACTTTTAACCGATTCAGCCCCGGACCATTTCGCTGGCCAAAGACCAGGCCACTTTTTGCGATTCGCCACTACGTCACTTTAAATGACAATTGCGTGGTCGTGTGACGTGGCTCCCAAACAAAATTGGTATTTGATCACCTGAGGATACCCGTCATCAGTGAGAAGCTCTTCAGTCAGACAGGCAGACGGATTAGGACAGGAGCTCAGCACGGCGCACGTCTCCTAGGAGTAGGAACGTGTACGCTATAGCTCCAGGCAGGCGTAGCTAGGCAGGCAGGCAGGGTCCCCCTCATCCAGCCGCTCAGCCCGCCCCAGCCAGCCTCAAGCCTCAAGCCCAGTGCTGACCACAGCTTCCCAACCTTCCTCCAGCCTCCTTCCTCCTCTGCAGCGTCACCTGGTAAGGTAAGACCCGCATTGTCTCCCTGGGATCGAGGGCGGCCGTCCTTTTCAGAATAAGCCGCGGCTCTCGTTCCTGGGAATCAGACGACCGGCACACCCCCCCCCCCAGACCCAGATAGTATAGCATCGTCCCCCCGCCATCTCCCTCACCCCCTCGGCCATCCGGAAACACACACGGACCCGGGGAACCACCGCCACGGGATCGCGGCCGCATTTTCGGCTGCCGCATCCCAGGAAAGTCCGCGGCTTCAGCCGCGGCCTAGCGGGACTTCCCAGTCACCAATAGTGATAGCCCCCCCCCTGTTAAATACACAAAATACCTGCAGCCCCCCCGAGGACCATCCATATAGTATCCCTAGGGACCATCCCCCCCAGCTGCCCGTACCCCAGCCCCCGGTTCGGGCCTACACCCCGGTCGACGGCCATCTTGGTACTCCTCACTCCCACACCACAAACAAACACCTTCTCCATCCCCCTGTACGCATCCCCCCCCCTCCACATTTATAAAATAAAATAAATTGATCCCGGGTCTCTTTACCGATCGCCAGCAGGGATCAGGAAGGAATTTTTTCCTCAGTCGTTGCAGATTGGCACAGCTCGCCTGGGGTTTTTCGCCTTCCTCTGGACCAATTTCAAATCCAGGGAGTGAAGAATTAAAAAAGTGACAGTTTCACTGAGACATTCTCCCCCCAGCGTCACCGATACCCCCCCCCCCCCCTCCTTGCACATCAGCACCATTTCCGTTTTTTCTGCTACCATGGGTTATATGAAATACTCTGCAGAAACCATTTGGAAATTAAAACCGCTCGCCTCTATACTCCCAACTGTCACTATAAAAGCTCTAAAGAGTGAGCAACTGTTGAGAATCGACAATCAACAGTAAAAACCTGTATACAGGGTAACCAGTCCAGACGCATATCATGCGCCCTGATTAACACCAGATCGGCAGTAAAACACCGGCACGAAATCCATGATTTCATCCTTCAACATGATCTAGACTGCCTTTTCATCACAGAAAGCTGGCTCACAGCCGATTGCAACACCATTCTGGGAGAATTGGTGCCTGCAAATTATCGCATCCAAACGCAGAACAGAGTGGGGCAAAGAGGGGGAGGTCTGACGGTGAACCACAAGATTCACCTCTCGATCACCAAACCAGTCCTCCAATACTCACTTCCATTCATGGAAACCCTCACTCTCCAGCTGCAAACAAACCCCCAAGATACGGTCCATATGCTACTGTGCTATAGACCACCAGGCCCAAAAACGCACCTTGTCACGTCATTAACAGAATTCATCTCCTCTTACACCCTAAGCATTTAAAAACCTTTTGGTGCTGGGGGATTTCAACCTCTGGGCCAACTCATCGTTGGACCCAGTCGCTGACGCTTGCATCGACCATCTAGAAGGATTAGGTCTGCAACAATTAATTTGAGGGTCCCCTCATGCCTCAGGCCATACCCTCGATCTCATTTTCAAACAGGATTTGGAAGTTGAGATCGGGGAAAATGAGCCACTACCGTGGACCGATCACCATGCCATTAAATTTAAAATCACCAACCACCTCAGGCCAAATAAAACAAGAAAACCGGTGATAACTCACTGGACTAGGTCCCAGAAGAAGCTCCACTCGGAACTCTTCAAAACGACACTAGGAAATAAAATAAATACTATACAACAACTAACAGCTGTAGAAACCCTTGACGCCATCAACAAGGCGCTACTTCAGTCCGCTGACTGGGTGGCACCAAAACGTAAAACTTGCTTTCGGAAAAACAACGCCGGCTGGTTTAACGACCAGCTGACGCTGCTAAAGCAAGAGCGTAGAAGAGCAGAAGCTGCCTGGAAAAGGAGCTCCTCTGATAGAAACTACACCGTTTATAAGACAATAACAAAGAAATATCATAAAGAAATCTTTATGGTGAAAAAAAATCATTTCGCCAACATCATCACCAAGGCCCTAAACCGCCCACGCAAACTCTTCAAGCTGGTTTCACAATCGATGAATCCAGCCTGTTTAGAGCCCCCCAATGCTGATTCACAAGAACGAACTATCCGATTATTTCATTAAAAAAATTGAAAGAATCCGGGTAAGCATTGAGCAAACTGGAATCTGCATGTATCCCCACCCGGATCCCAACCCCGATAACATTTTACACACGCCTTCAGTACAGAATTTCACCTTAAAACCCATTTCCATCGCTGCCACTAAAAATATCATTCGGTCTCTGCGTGACAGCACAGCACCCAATGACATTATTTCCACTAAACTGCTGAAAGAAAGTGCCGATATACTGGCACCAGCTATCACGCAGCTTATAAACCAATCATTCAAGGAGGGCATGGTGCCCCCCTTGTTGAAACAAGGCACCATAAAACCGATCCTGAAAAAACCCACCCTGGACCCGAAAGACCCAAACAATAGGAGGCCCATAACGGGTCTAAATGTTTTCTCCAAAATAATGGAGAAGGAAGTTGTACAACAGTTACAACAACATTTAGAAGCCCAAAAATTACTCAATACGTTTTAATCAGGCTTCCGGCCTGGGCACGGAACTGAAACAGCTCTGGTAAAAATATGGGATGACGTCCTAGAGGCCGCAGATGAAGGAGAATCTTCTCTCCTGATCCTGTTGGACCTAAGTGCGGCCTTTGATACGGTAGATCACGGACTACTACTCGCTAGGCTAGCTGAAGTGGCCAAAGTCACGGAAGAGGATCTACCCTGGTTCTCTTCCTTCTTGGAAAACAGATCACAAACAGTGAAATTGGGATCTTTCACTTCAGAAATGCGTATGGTATCATGTGGAGCCCCTCAGGGATCTCCCTTGTCACCGGTACTGTTCAATATCTATCTCCGCCCTCTCTTTGAGATCATCAGCAACCAGAAGCTACTTTACCATTCCTACGCAGACGACACACAACTGTATCTCCGCGTTAGCAAAGGAAAGGATCATTCGCTGGGATTAGAGAGATCCCTCACTCTTATAGATAGCTGGATGACATCCAGCTATCTAAAACTCAATGGTTCGAAAACAGAGCTTCTCCTGTTTCACGCAAACAGGAAAAGTCTCCCCACTTCGACTTGGACCCCCCGCCCATCCTGGGAAAAATTATTGCCCCGAGCACCAAAGTCAAAAGTCTTGGAGTCATTTTTGACTCCCATATGACAATGGATGCACAAATAGGGGCGGTAGTCAGCGGATGCCATTATTTGTTGCGCCAGTTACGCCGACTAACCCCTTTTATTCCTAAAAAGGACATTGCAGTCGTGGTGGGAACAATCGTCAATTCCAGACTCGACTATGCAAACGCCCTTTATTTAGGACTTCCCAAATACCAAATCACGCGTCTGCAAGTCGTTCAAAATACGGCCGCCAGATTAGTGACTGGTAAAAAAACATGGGAGACAATCTCCCCTTCGCTTAGATCCCTTCACTGGCTACCAGTGAAAGACAGAATCACTTTTAAGGCACTCTGCCTTACACACAAGTGTATTCAAGGAAACGCTCCCCAATATCTATGCGAAAAAATAAAAGCCCACAAACCCAATCGCACTCTGCGATCCACAAATCAAAACCTACTCTACATCCCAAAGGCAAGATGCAAATCCAAAGGAGATCGGAGATTTGCTGTCCAAGGACCACAACTGTGGAACGCACTACCAACCACCATCCGACTGGAATCAGATCACTTGGCCTTCAGGAGAATGATCAAAACTCATCTCTTCTGAAGGCAGAGCCTTCCTTTATCTAAGGAATGGAAACAGCGCCCAGAGGCGATTCAGTTCGCAAGTGTTGCGCTCTATAAGTTTTTCACTCACTCACTCACTCTGCGGTTTTTATTTTTTGCTCTATAAACAAAAATAGAGAGTCAATTTTGAAAAAAAAAAATGTTTTTTCCTTTTTGCTATAATAAATATCCCCAAAAATGATATTATTTTTTTTCCCTCAGTTTAGGCTGATACGTATTCTTCTATATGATTTTGGTAAAAAAATTGCAATAAGCGTTTATTGATTGGTTTGCGCAAAAGTTATAGCAAAAATAGGGGTAGTTTTATGGCATTTTTATTAATATTTTTTTTTTACTAGTAATGGCGGCGATCAGCAATTTTTATTGTGACAGCGACATTATGGTGGACGCATCGGACACTTTTGACACCATTTTGGGACCATTGTCATTTTTACAGCGATCAGTGCTATAAAAATGCACTGATTACTGTAAAAATGACACTGGCAGTGAAGGGGTTAACCACTAGGTGGCATTAATGTGGATAAGTGTGACCTAGGGAGTGATTCTTACTGTTAGGGGGCGTGACTACAAGTGACACATCACTGATCACCGATCACGATCATGAAAGCGGTAAGATCAGTGACATGTCATGTTATTTACAAAGGCATCCCCCTGTTCTGCCTTTGCCAACCGCAATCGTGGGCCACCCCCGAGTTCCCGGGACCCGTGAGCACACTCACGAGGCAAGCCGCGGGTGCATACAGGTACGAACATTTGCCTGTCCATGCCATGTTTTCTTCCACCCTGGACGGGAAGTAACGTCATGATGACCAGTCCTCCAAGGCCATAGAGGCAAATAAAGACAATCTAGTCCCCTCTGGCTGCTTCTGAAAGCGTTCCAGCGGCTCACTAGCCGCTTAGAATGCTTTCAAGTAAAACCAGCTGCTGACTGAAAAAACAACAGACCACAACGTATACAGTTGTACCCAGAATTTATGATTTCTTGCTTATTTTTCAGAGAATATTTATTTCACTCATGGTTAGTGTTTGGCTGAAACCATTTATTATCAATCAACTGTATTTACTCTTCTTAAATCATAATGACAGCAAAAACTACCTAAATAACATGCACACAAGTTGACACAAAGGGGTTGGAATGTTTATTAAAGGCCATCCTCACCTGTGATCTGTTTGCTTGTAATTAGTGTGTGTGTATAAAAGGTCAATGAGTTTCTGGACTCATGACAGACCCTTGCATCTTTCATCCAGTGCTACACTGATGTTTCTGGATTTTGAGTCATGGGGAAAGCAAAATAATTGTCAAAGGATCAGCGAGAAAAAGTAGTTGAACTGTATAAAACAGGAAAGGGATATAGAAAATATACCCAAGGAATTAAGAATGCCAATCAGCAGCATTCAAACTCTAATCAAGAAGTGGAAAATGAGGGGTTCTATTGAAACCAAACCACGGTCAGGTAGACCAACTAAAATTTCAGCCACAACTTCCAGGAAAATTGTTTGGGATGCAAAGAATAACCCACAAATAACAAGATGCACAAAAAGACACTTGAAGAAAGATGGGCTGCATGGCCGAGTCGAAAGGAGAAAGCAATTACTACACAAAAACCACAAAGTATCACGCTTACAATACGCCAAACAGCACAGAGACGAGCCTCAAACCTTCTGGCACAAGTCTTTTGGAGTGATGAGACCAAAATTTTTCTTTTTGGTCACAACCATAACCGCTACATTTGGAGAGGAGTCAACAAGGCCTATGATGAAAGGTACACCATACTACACCACCCTACTGTGTTTTGGGGGTGGGTGAGGCTCAGAAAATTTGGTCAAAATGTATGGCAAATGCAGTATGTTATCCAAAAATACTGGAGGAACAGCCAGGAAGCTGCGTATGGGTAGTACTTGGACATTCCAACATGACAATAAACCAAAACACAAGGCCAAGTCGACTTGTCATTGGCTACAGCAGAATAAAGTGAAGGTTCTGGAGTGGCCATCTCAGTCTCCTGACCTCAAAATCATTGAGCCACTCTGGGGAGATCTCAAATGTGCAGTTCATGCAAGACAGCCCAAGAATTTACAGGAACTGGAGTTTTTTTGCCAAGAGGAATGGATAGCTTTACCATCTGAGAAGAAAAAGAGCCTTATCCACAAATACCACAAAATAATTCAAGCTGTCATTGTTGGTAAAGGGGAAAATACACAATATTAAGATATTAAGAACTACGGTATGTAAACTTTTTATCAGGGTAATTTGGGTAGTTTCTGTTGTCATTATGATTTAAAAAGAGTAAACACAGTTGATTAATAATAAATGGCTTCAGCCAAACACTAACCATGAGTGAAAGAAAAGTTTTTGTGTTATCATTTATATTCTCTGAAAAATGGCCAAGAAATCATAAATTATGCCACAGTATGTAAACTTATAAGCACAACTGTATATACGTATTGCAGCCAGCATTCCCACATGCTGCATATATGTGTCCACAAATAGCTGAGGTTTCTGTACTGGGAATGTACTCACTGCGTGCTCCCAGCACAGTGACCAAGCTCTCATAGACAGCTCAAAGGCTCTAGTCATGATCAGGAGCTGGTGGGATGGGTGTCCGATCATATGACCTCTGTGAGAGCCAGACAGAAATATGATGTCAAGTCACAACATGATTATAGCTATTGGTTTCATTGTGTAAATGTGATGGTGTGTTGTATGCATATGGGCTATGCACATTCAGTTATGCCCAAAAGTCTACAAACTAATATTGTCAGATCTCTTTTTTATACATTAGTGTAATCATTTTATATCTTCATACTAATTGTGTAGCCCTGATGAAGGGGACAATGTATGGTCCCTGAAACACGATGGCTGTAGCACCTGTTATAAATTTGAAATAAAAACAAGTGCCTTGGTGTGGCACTTCAATCTTTACATTCAATTATTACATTTAAAGTTCAAGGTGACTGTTTCGGTTCCTTGGTTCACAAGAGAATGCTACCTATCACTTATATGCCACCAGTAAATTTTTAGCAAATATATTAATATCACCCAAGCATATCTACTTAAAGCGTTACTAAACCCAGGACCCTGCCTTTACTGATTGGCCCTATGCTGATCACATGCACCCTCCCAAGAAAAAAAAAAACATCTCTAGCAACACACACCAAACTGAGCATGTGCAGCCTGACTCTATAGAGTGTGTTATCAGGAAATTATGAGGAGACATTGGAAGGAGGGGAGGGTCAGAAAAGACAGGATAGAACTTTTTTACACAATGCAGAGGATTAGCCCCTTAGGTTTCACAGTGAGTGTTTTACAGCATACACAGACTGATTTTACTGATGTGGGTTTAGTAAAATGTTAAAGTTTGTTTCCAGCACCATCAATCTACTACTTCAAGCATGCAGGTCAAAGTTACAATGTATCTACAAAGGGTCTCGCTCAGCCTCCTTATACTCGCCTTGCCTGTACTCCCTCACTGCTCCTTTTTCCAAGCACAATTACAGCAGAGGAGGACCAAGAAAGGGCGAAGCACTTGCTGTGATGGAGGAAGGAGCAGTAGGAGCATTTTCAGGGTAGGTCACTTTTAGCACACCTGTATGGGCAAGGAAACAGCGTCTTTTTTAAAGTACAGCTGAGCTTTGGGCACAAAACAGCTAAACGTATTCCTCCTTAGCCAGAAAGTATATGAATCCATCAAATGCCTTTATAAAACCCCAATAGAAAAATAGTGGTGATATAAACACTGTGCTTAGAGCAGAGCTGTGGATGGGACCCAGCACGTCCACCCCCTACAGAATATCTTAAGAAAACTATAGGAGGGGCAGGTATAAGAACAGTCATCTTGCACAAGGGGAGAGTGACAGCGGTTTGTCCTACCACAGGAAGCACCTATCCAGGTCATTCAGGTCATGCTCTGACACACTATTTAGGTCATGCTCTGACACAGTTTGGCACAGAGATTATAATTAGGATCTAGACACCAATTGAAATCCCCGCCCAAGATGGCACACCCTGTCTTAAAGTTCATGAACTCATCCACTATTTCTGACAAATATTGTGCCGACTTTTTATTTGGACCGTAAACATTTGCGAGTGAAGTCATGGCCCCGTTTAGGTTCCCCCTTAGAAAAAGGAAGCGCCCCTCTGGGTCTGCTTTCATTTTTTCCAAGGTGAACTGGACACTCCTAGCAAAGCCTATGGCCACGTCTTTGGCGCGACAAATAGGGGAATCCGCGTAGAACCATAAAGGAAACTCGTCTGAGACGATTCTTCTCTTTGCATCCCTACTCAGGTGAGTTTCCTGTAGAAGGATCACATCTGCTTTTAAAAAAACGAATTCCCGTAAAATATTTGCCTTTTTGATAGGCGCATTCATTCCCCGGACATTATATGATATGATATTAATTTTTGGCATCCGAAACTATGGGATAAAATTCTATCACTGAGGCCTTGTTGGTCTCCCTACTTTTTCCCGCCCATGATCCGACACCCACCACCCTCCTCCCCCGATCCTCCCTCCCTCATCCCCCCAAATCTCATCCCCACCCACCACCCCTCCCTATCCCTCCTCCCCCCTATCATGGGGGTTGATGGCCTCCCTTTGACCTATAGATCCGCAGCCCTCCTCCATCTGGCCCTGCGGTTCTTTCCCCTTGAGGTTGGACTCTTAGTAAGCTTTGTTTGGGAGCATGTGTCCTCCCAAAGTAGGAGGTCTCTTGTGCCCGCATCTTTCCCCATTCTTTCGTTAATATATAATTTCCATACCCCCAAGCCCCCCCTCCCCACACTTCCCCCGGTCCCCCCTCTAGTGTCTCCCGAACCCCCTATTTTTTTCCCTTTTCCCCTCTTTATTTTTGTCTCTTCTCCTTTTCTTTTCCTTTTTTTCCCCCTTTTCCTTCCTTCCCTTCTTCCTCCTTTTCTCTTTTTTCCTTCCCCCTTTCTCTTCTTTTCTTTTTTATCTCTTTTCCATTTCTATCTCTTCCTTGGAATCAATTGCCAGGACTGCTGTTCTAGAATCGGGCTCTTAGGATCTTTTTCCCACCAGCCTGGGATCTCTATCTCTGGAACATTCAGCCTTTTACAGAAGTTTGCGAAACCTTCAGGGAATCGCAGAGTAGCAGAGCGACCCTCTTTTTTCCCAACTAGACACGCTGGAAAGCCGAAAAATACTGAATGTCCTGCCGCTTTAATTGCTCCAATAGAGGTTTCAGAAGTCTTTTCCTAGTTAAAGTCTCGCTGCTAGATCCGGGAAGATCTGTAACGTAGATTCTTCGAACTTTACAGGACTGTCATGGACCATGAAATACGGAAGGGTTTCTACGTGAAATCCTAATTCATGTATTACAGGAGATTTTATTCTGAACCCCAGGGTACCTAATTAAACGGCTTGGCTGACATACTCCTAAACACACCGCAGCTACCAACCAATTTTTGGGCTATTCACTGATTGGAATCCAGGCTTCAACGCTATGGGATTATTCCCCCTTCTTCATAGATTTAGCTGCTTGAACATACTAATTTAAGTAGCTAATCAGCCCTTTCTACTAATACTCTGCGGTGTACACACTTGGAGGAAGCCACGTCGCTCTAGCTCTATCCGGATCGTTTTACAATCATTTGGATCTCTTTAGGTTCCATACAGTATTCACCTATACTGTCAATTTTTAACGATACCCATTATTGGGAACGAAAAATCATAGCTCCTGAGGAAGCATTAAATGCGAAACATGTAGAGTCTATGTTTATTTGTACTTGTATCTACAGTAGTCATCAACCAACATTGATTTCTACGCCGGACCTTTCCTGGTTACAACGACTATTTCCTTTTGTTCACTATTTTTATTCTGTGATCAATCATATGTGATTTTTAAATGTATTTTTATAAACTTGTATTGTAACTTTGATTGCAACACCAAAATTCTTTTGGTATTGTATCAATAAAAATTCATTCTATGCTTATGACTGGTGCCTATAAAGTCCATTGTCTTTCCTAAACCACAAATCTTTTGAACCCCAGCCAGGTCAACAGACTCATAAGAGATACTCATTGTCCATTGTGTGATAACCCTATTTAAAGCCTTTCTATTATCAGGTGTAAATGACTTCTGCCCTGTCTCTGGTCTCCAGACAGTTCCATTGTTCTGTGGCTGGCTATTGTGTACATTGATTGACCCCCTGGGGCTTTTTGTCTGAATACACATCACAGGCTTCTATTGAAACCGTTGTGACCAATCTCTGCTGTGTCATTTTCAAGTCCTCATTTGCATGGAAGGTGGACCTGAGGAGGAACTGATGGGACTGTAAAAAGGACCAATAAGAAAGCGGTTGTTGGGGGTGGGATGTTCCAAATCCTGTATAAAAGTGTGCTGTGTACTTTCAATAAAGTGTGTCCTGTTACATTCAGCATTAAGCCATGGCTCATGTGTGGATTATTCAGCGATTCCAGGGATATTCCTACTCATGGAATATTGGGTGATTTCTTTTATTAGAGAAGAAGGGAATGCTTGACGGGGATATGTTCTACCACCGTCACAAGGACCTTTGGATTTTAAAACTAATCGGATCTGTTATTTGTCTTGAAAGTTGTGAAATCACAAAATCACGTCTCTCGGCAGTTCCTCTGCGACTCCAGCTGGTTTTCTTATCCGATGAATTCTTTCTAGTTTTATCTTTTCCGTTGTTGTTTTCCCTAGCATCTGACCAAATATTTTATCATTTTTTTCCTGTAGGTCTTCCACTTGTTCTTCCGGTAGTCCTCTGATCTTTAAGTTTTTCCTTCTGTTATGATTTTCCTGGTCTTCCAGCTTATATTTCATGTATCATTGTTCTTTCTGTATCTCTTTCATCTGGTCTTTTAGTTCCTTTACTTCGGTTGCCAGGGAGTCTATTTTTTCTTCTGTTTCTTCCACCCTCCTCAGAATGTGATTCATATCTTTGTGTATTAGTTCCATTTCCCCTTTAAGAGACGATTCCATCTTATGCATTACAGCCTCCATTCTGGCGAACATTTTTGCAATATCCCCTTTAGTGGGGAGTTGATCTTCTAATGTTCCCCTCTCCTCATAGGTCTCCTCATCCTCCTCTGCTGTTATAGAGGGCCTCGTCGAGTCTGAGATTTCTTATTGTCTTCTGACCCCCGATTTCTGCATATTCTCTGAGGTTTTTTACCTTGTTGATACTATTTTTTCCGGGCTATCTTTAGCCGTATTTCTGATCATATATCTTTTAATTGTACTCGGACTGGCACTTATTTTTGGCGGGTTTGCTGTAGTACCCCTTCGTAGGCCTTCTCCTCATCCTTAAGTTGAGTCTTTAACTCAAGCACCCACTCCTATGGGGCCGCTTTGATTGGTCCGTAAGAGGTAACTGTACTGTAATTTTACGCGTTTACCCTTTTCGGCTTTCCAACTTGGAATCGGGTACTAACCTCCTTCCAACATAAAAAAGGGGTAGTGTAGATAGATAGTACCAAATTTCCTAGACTTTGTGGTTGTTAATGTAGATATCAGAGCTTAACCTCCCTGGGAATGCAGACGTGGCCCTGACACAGAAAGTTAATGCAGTTATCCAAACTTGGCCACCTTCACATAAAAATGGTTGCTTTGATAGGTAATACAAAAAAGTCCCGGACTTAATAACTCGTATTGAAGGTATCAGAAACTGCGGACCAGTTTCAGCGGACATGTTCGATCGTGTGTACGCGGCCTTAGAGGTGCACCTAGCCGATAATTTTCTCGATAACTTTCACCTACAGAAAATGATCTGCAAAAATGATCTGCAATAATAAAGTGCCGAATTCTGGGTGTGGTCAAATTTTCTTAAGTGTGGGAGGGGTTAAAGGGGCATGATTGAATAAAACCTGAGCCTACTTGTTGTATTGACAGCACACATATGCCATATTGTTAATTTACTCCAAAAATATGCTTTAACTATTATTCCATAAGCAGGGGTCTAAAACCTTTCTTTTACATAATCCTCCCTGCACACAGCTTACTTTAAAGAAGAACTTCAGGGGCCAGATTCAGAGAGCCTTTACGTTGGCGTATCTATAGATACGCCGCGTAAAGTCTATTCTGCGCCGGCGTATCTTTTTTCTGTATTCAGAAAACAAGATACGCCAGATTTCTGCTAATATACGAGCAGCGTAAGTCACATACACCGTATATTAGTTGCATATTTACGCCGGCCGCTAGGTGGCGATTCCGTCGTTTTACGCGTAAAATATGTAAATTAGCTATTTACGCCGATTCACGAACGTATTTGCAGCTGGGCGTCGTATTTTACGTTGTTTGCGTCGTTTGCGTAAGCGTTAGTTTGGCGTAAAGTTACCCCTGCTATAGCAGGCGCAGCCAGTGTTAAGTATGGACGTCGGGACAGCGTCTAATTGTCCGTCGGTTACGCCACTTGCATAAATCGTTTGGGAATGGGGCTCGACGTAAGTTACGTTCACGTTGTTTACATTGACAACTAGCGACGTGATTTTGCGCATGCGCACTGGGATACGTGGGTCATGAGTCATTTACATGAATCACGCCCCCAAATGACTGATTTCGGCGCCCTTACGCCGGCCACTTTACGCTACGCCTCCGCAAATTACGGAGCAAGTGCTTTCTGAATAAGGCACTTGCCCATAAAATTTGCGGAGGCGTAGCGTAAAGAGCATACGCTACGCCGTGGGATAGATACTCTAATGTATCTGAATCTGGCCCCAGGAGTATATAATGTACTGAGAGTGCAGTTGTCAGAAGTATTTCATATAAAGCTCAGTATACAGAATTCAGTGGTTTAGAATATGAAATGTACAACAAACTGTCAATAGTGAAGGGCTCAGGAGTGCATAATGTACAGGGTGTAGGGGTCAGGAGTAGGGTTGTCCCGATACCACTTTTTTAGGACCTAGTACAAGTACCGATACTTTTTTTCATGTATTCGTCGATACCGAATACTGATACTTTTTTTAAAATGTGTCCCCAAATGCAGCCATGTCCCCCCACAAATGCAGCCATGTCCCCCACAGATGCAGCCATGTCCCCCATATATGCAGCCATGTCCCCTATATATGCAGCCATGTCCCCCACAGATGCAGCCATGTCCCCCATATATGCATCCATGTCCCTCACAGATGCAGCCATGTCCCCCACAGATGCAGCCATGTCCCCCATATATGCAGCCATGTCCCCCCACATATGCAGTCATGTCCCCCACATATGCAGCCATGTCCCCCACAGATGCAACCATGTCCCCCACAGATGCAGCCATGTCCCCATATATGCAGCCATGTCCCCCACATATGCAGCCATGTCCCCCACAGATGCAGCCATGTCATCCACAGATGCAGCCATGTCCCCCACATATGCAGCCATGTCCCCAAAAAGAAAGCCAAGCCCTCCCTTCCCCCGCCGCCGCCGCCCCTGCTGTCTAGTTGATCAGTGCGGGGAACAATACAGCTTTCATTTGAATAGTGGTTTAGAATATGAAATGTACAACAAACTGTCAATAGGGTGTAGGGGTCAGGAGTAGGGTTGTCCCGATACCACTTTTTTAGGACCTAGTATAAGTACCGATATTTTTTTTCATGTACTCGCCGATACCGATTACCGATACTTTTTTTTAAATGTGTCCCCAAATGCAGCCATGTCCCCCCACAAATGCAGCCATGTCCCCCCACAAATGCAGCCATGTCCCCCACAGATGCAGCCATGTCCCCCACAGATGCAGCTATGTCCCCCATATATGCAGCCATGTCCCCCATATATGCAGCCATGTCCCCCATATATGCAGCCATGTCCCCCATATATGCATCCATGTCCCCCACAGATGCAGCCATGTCCCCCACAGATGCAGCCATGTCCCCCATATATGCAGCCATGTCTCCCCACATATGCAGCCATGTCCCCCTACATATGCAGCCATGTCCCCCACACATGCAGCCATGTCCCCCACAGATGCAACCATGTCCCCCACAGATGCAGCCATGTCCCCATATATGCAGCCATGTCCCCTACATATGCAGCCATGTCCCCTACAGATGCAGCCATGTCCCCCACATATGCAGCCATGTCCCCCACATATGCAGCCATGTCCCCAAAGAGAAAACCAAGCCCTCCCTTCCCCCGCCGCCGCCGCCCCTGCTGTCTAGTTGATCAGCGCGGGGAACAATACAGCTTTCATTTGAATAGCTGTATGTTCCCCCGCTGTGCCGCATCATATACAGCCCCTCCTCCTTGTCCGGCACTTTGATAGACAGATCACCTGTCCCAGGATTGGATGGGTGATCTGTTTATCAAAGTGCCGGACAAGGGGGAGGGGCTGTATTAGACGCGGCGTGGCGGGGGAACATACAGCTATTCAAATGAAAGCTGTATTGTTCCCCGCGCTGATCAACTAGACAGCAGCGGCCGTGGTGGCGGCGGGGGGGAAGGGCTTTGCTTTCTCTCTGAGGACTGCTCTTCTCCGCTCTCCTCCCCCTCGCCGCCCGCTCTCTCTCTAAAAAAAAAAAAAAGTATCGGGTCTGGCATCGGGAGCATTTGCGCGAGTACAAGTACTCGTGCAAATGCTCAGTATCGGTCCCGATACCGATACTAGTATCGGCATCAGGAAAACCCTAGTCAGGGGTGAGTAACACACTGAGTGCTGGGGTCACGAGTGTTCAGCACACAGAGTGCAGAGTGAGGAGCAGCCTCAAAAGTCCATTTTCTCTTTTTCTTTCGTTTTCTACACAGGGTGCAGGGGTCAGAAGTGCATGATGCAGATGGCACAGAGGTCAGGAGTGCATAACACAGAGAGTAAAGAGGTCAGTAGTGCACAACACAGAGAGTAAGACCCCTTTCCCACTGAGGAGTTTTTCAGGTTTGGAGCTAAAAATAGCGCCTAAATACCGCCTGAAAAACTCAAAGTCCTGCCAGCACCATCTTTGGAGCGGTGAGAGGAGCGGTGTGTTTACCGCTCTTCCACCACTCCTTCCCATTGAAAACAATAGGACACCACAGTAATACCGCCGGCAATGTGTCTCTGCAGAGGCCCATTGCCCGCGGTATTAACCCTTTTTCACCCTCAAGCAGGGGTTAAAACTGCACCGCTAGCAGCCGAATACCGCCGCAATTCCACAGCAATTGCGATGGTATAGCGCCATTAAAAATAGTGGCATTGTCTTTCCACCGCACCTCCCGTCTGGGTGTGAAAGGGGCTTAAAGAGGGAGTGCATAATGCACAAAGTGCAGGTCTCAGGAGCGTGTAATGCAGATGGAAGATCAGATCAAGGCAGTGATGGGTTCTATTGCTAAGGCAGATAAAATAGATAATAGGAGGCAGTCCTGTTGGGTTCTCTGGTGAATAGGAAGTGTTTGAGAGATAGTATTGTTTACCCTGATCAATGCAGCTGGGGAGGTATGAGAAAACCTTTACCCAATTAGTAAATTTAGGGATGAATCCAAATAGTTGTCGGATTTGTAGCAAATAGGGCCATTCAGCACTGTCAAAGGCCCTATGGGTTTCCAATTAAATCACAGTTCTCCCATAATGTGCAGATTGGGGAACTGTAAATCTGTAAAGAGTCTATGAAAACAATGCTTGATAAAATCTTCAGGTCACTTTGCATCAGTGAGCTAATGTGTTTAATTTATATTGCCAGTATCTTAGCTAAAATTTTAGTGCCAATGGTATTATAATAGATTGGATGATACAAGTCATGCCAAGTGTAATCTTTTCCTGGTTTTAGAATAAGGACTATGAGTGCTTCCCTCATAGAGTCTGAAAGGGTACTAAGGCTAATGCCGCATACACACTACAGTTTTTCTTGTTCTAGAAAAAAAATTATGTGATTCCTGTGGAGCCTTTGGGCTGCTTTTTGCTGATTTCATGTTAGTAAAAGTTTAGTGATAGACGATTTACGCTTTTCAGTCTTTGTGCTTTTCAGTCTGTTACAGCGTGACGAATGTGCTATCTCCATTACAAACACTTGTTTTACCAGAACGAGTGCTCCTGTCTCATAGCTTTCTTCTGAGCATGCATGTTTTTTTCCTGTCGTTAACCACTTGACCATATTGCTGCCCAATGACCAGAGCACTTTTTGTGATTCGGCACTGCGTCGCTTTAACTGAGAATTGCGCAGTCGTGCGACATGGCTCCCAAACAAAATTGGCGTCCTTTTTTTCACACAAAAAGAGCCTTCTTTTGGTGGTATTTGATCACCTCTGCGTTTTTTTTTTTTTGCGCTATAAACAAAAATAGAGCGACAATTTTGAAAAAAATGCAATATTTTTTACATTGTGCTATAATAAATATCCCCAAAAATATATATAATTTTTTTTTTCTCAGTTTAGGCCGATACGTATTCTTCTACATATTTTTCGCAAAAAAAAAATCGCAAATAGCGTTTGATTGGTTTGCGCAGACGTTATAGCGTTTACAAAATAGGGGGTAGTTTTATGGCATTTTTATTAATATATTTTTTTTTACTAGTAATGGCGGCGATCAGCGTTTTTTTTCAGTACTGCGACATTATGGCGGACACTTCGGACACTTTTTTGGGACCATTGGCATTTTTATAGCAATCAGTGCTAAAAAATGCATTGGATTACTATAAAAATGCCTTTGGCAGTGAAGGGGTTAACATTAGGGGGCGGGGAAGGGGTTAAGTGTGTTCCTGGGTGTGTTCTAATTGTATGGGGGCGGCGGACTTAATAGGGGAAATCACTGATCTTCTGTTCATACATTGTATGAACAGAAGATGAGCGTTTCCCCCGCTGACAGGACCGAGAGCTGTGTGTTTACACACACAGCTCCCGGTCCTCGCTCTGTACCGAGCGCGCGCCCCCTAGTGGCCGAAAAATTAGCTGACGTAGAGCTACGGGCTCTCGCCCAGAAAAGTCGACCTGCCGCCGTTAAATGACGGCGGCTGGTCGGCAAGCAGTTAAAGCCTACACACGATCTTTTTTCACGATGTGAAAATGACAATGTGAAAAACGACGCAAAAATTTAGAGCATGTTCTAAATTTTTAATGCCCATTTACCACGTCGCAAAAAATGCTCTGGAGCACACGATCATTTTTAATGACATAAAAAAAAATAGATTTTTCACGTCATGAAAAAAGGTCGTGTGTACGTGGCATAAGGCCTCATTCAAATATGTTATACATTTTCTCATATTTGTGGACTAAATTTGTCTTTGTTTAAATTTTAATTGTTTTTACGGTATTATATATGAAAATCACACAATATGTATCTTTCTGGACAAAATAAGAAATTATGTGTCCAGGACGTGTTTAGCAACAGGAATTTGAGAGCAATGCATAATAATTTATTAAAACTGATATCTTGAATGATAATAGTAACATTAAATGTCAATACTGATCTTTTATGAAGAATGCTAAGCAAACATTTACACTAGAAGCAGCACATATCAGGATGACTAGGCACAACTCAACTAAGAAATCTGCTAAGTATCAACCCTCTTTATAAAAATAAAAAATAAAACGCATTAATGGTATTCCTGTGCCTTTAATACTCAATAGCGCATGGCAAATGTGCATATTTATGAATATTTGACTTTCCTTAGCAGTGTTCGTTGCTTTGTTTCAAAAATTGAGTGCTTAGTTGTAGACTGGGAAAGAGCATGGCATGCTCATGCTCAAAAACTATTACTAAGCTTTTGTTGGAATTTACCAGGGGTCCCCAACTCCCGGGCTGCGGACCAGTGGTGGTCTGGTCTGCGCCCTGTTTGAAGCCGGAGAGAGAAGAGAGACTACATCACCTCCAGCATTAATGTTCTTGGGTCTGCCTCCATACATTCAAAATTCTAAATGGATCAACTGCAGAACCCTGTCCTGTACTGCACGTGCCGGTTTCCCCGCTCCTGTACTTAAATGCTAGGCTCCTCGCTGCACAAAACCCATACAAAATGACAAGCTGCATCTGCTGATTGTGGTGGCAAGCTAGAGTGACAAGCTGCATCTGGTGGCAGGCTACAGTAGCAGGTGACACGCTGCAACTAGGGCAGGCTACAGTGGCAAGTGCAGCAACAAGCTGTATCTGTTGGTAGGCTACAGTGGCAAGTGACACACTGCAGCTGGTGGCTGCAGTGGCAAGCGACGCGCTGCATCCGGTGGCAAGCTACAGTGGCAAATGACAAGCTGCATATAGTAACAGGCTACAATGGCAGGTGACACACTGAAAGTGGTGGCAGGCTACAGTGCCAAGTAATAAGCTGCATTTGGTGACTGCGGTGGCAAGTGACAGGCTGCCTCTGGTAGCAGGCATTAATGACAAGTGGCACACTGTATCTGGTGGCTGCAGTGGCAAGTGTCATGCTGCATCTGGTGGCAGGCTACAGTGGCAAGTGACAAGCTGCATTTGGTGGCAATTGACAAGCTGCATATGGGGCAGGCTACAGTGACAAATCACAAGCTGCATTTGGTGGCTGCAGTGGCAAGTGACACACTGCATCTTGTGGCAATCTATAGTCACACACTGCATCTGGTGGCAGGCTACGGTGATAAGCTGCGTTTGATGGCAGGCTACAGTGACAAGTGACACGCTACATCAGGTAGCAGGCTACAGTGAGCATTAAGGTGAGTTGAACTATTTCAATATGTATTACAATTTAATAATAAAAATAATGTGTTTAAATCATCCTAACACCATATATACCATGGTGTCAAGATTATTGAAGCGCTAACACCCTAAGCCCATCCAACCCACCCCTTCGTCCTTGAAAAAAATATTTTCTAAGAAACTGGTTCCTGATGCCGAAAAGGTTGGGAAGCACTGGAATATACAATATGTTTTAGTTTGAAATCAACTGAATTTGAAAATTATGAATATTGCATCCTTTATCTTTTTGTATACATTGTTGTGGATAGAGTGGATCCTGCTTGATGTTCATATTCAAAATTGAGTATTTGAGCAATAAAGTGCAGCTCACCCAGATGTATATATACTGTGTGTGTATATATATTGTGACAGGAAGTCAGGTAAATCTGTGGGTGTTGTCACAGACGGGAGATACATTATTGCCTTGTTTAGACAATTCACCAATTACTATTAGGCGTCGGCTGCAGAAATAGCCAGAAAGGTTTAGGGCGTTGGAAAACTTCAGCTGTTCAGAATGAGGTAATTAAGGCCTCTATAAATCATCCAAAAAGGATGACTACTGATTGCTGCTTCCTAAGGCCCTTGAGTGAAGGAGAGCAGTGACTTCTGAAGAGGTGAGGTGCTTGTTGATATTTCTGTGTGGTAAATATCAAAGAGACTTTTTTTGTTTTCTGCTGTATGACCAGCAGTGTCTGCCCAGCAGTAGGCTGTGCCAGACTCCATAGGTAGGTTCCTGTGTTGTGAAGGTAGACGCCCCAAGTGGCCAGGGTTTATTTTATATTTTGTTTATGCTGTTTTGATGCTTGCACTTGTATCCAGCAATATGGAAAAATAAACCATATCCTTTGTTTTCAACCATCCTCAACTGCCTTTCTGTATAGTTCAGCGTGTAGTGAACCCATCCAGGGGGTCACACACACCCGCTACCGAGCTAATCCCTCACAATATATATATATATATATATATATATATATATATATATATATATATATATATATATATATATATACATACACACACACACTATATTGTCAAAAGTTTTGGGGTGCTTGCCTTTACATGCACATAAACTTTAATGGCTTGAGTTGGTCCCGCCCTTTGCAGCTATAACAGTTTCAACTCTTCTGGGAAGGCTGTCCACAAGGTTTAGGAGTGTGTCTATGGAAATGTTTGACCATTCTTCCAGAAGTGCATTTGTGAGGTCAGGCACTGATGTTGGACAAGAAGGCCTGGCTCACAGTCTCGGCTCAAGTTCATCCCAAAGGTGTCGGTTTGAGGTCAGGACTCTGTACAGGCCAGTCAAGTTCCTTCACCCCAAACTTGCTCATCCATGTCTTCATGGACCAGGTTTGTGCACTGGTCGTGTTGGAACAGGAAGGGGCCATCCCCTAACTGTTACCACAAAGTTGGGTGTATGAAATTGTCCAAAATGTCTTGGTATGCTGACGCCAAAAGTTCCCTTCACTGGAGCTAAGGGGCTAAACTTAACCCCTGAAAAACAACCCTACACCATAACCCCCCCTCCATAAAAAAGACATGGATAAACGAGTTTGGGGTGGAGGAACTTGACTGGTCTGCACAGAATCCTGAACTCAACCGATACACCTTTGGAATGAATTATGCCGCGTACACACGATCACTTTTTGTGATGAAAAAAAACGACGTTTTTCAAACTTCATTTTCCAAAATGACGTTGCATACACACCATCGTTTTTCCAAAATGCTCTAGCAAAGCGTGGTGACGTACACCACGTTCGACGGCACTCTGTTCCATTGAAGCTCCGTCTCATAACTTGCTTCTGTGCATGCGCGGGTTTAAAAACGTCATTTTCAACATCGTTTTGCCCACACACCATCACTTTTTATGACGCAAAAAACGACGTTTTGAAAAACGACACAAAAAATTCAAGCATGTTCGAATTTTTTTTGGTCGTTTTTTTGAAGACATAAAACAACGTTTTGCCCACACACAGTGATTTTAAATGACGTTAGAGCACTAACCTTACAAATGCACTTGTGGAAAAATGGTCAAACATTCCCAAAGCCACACTCCTAAACTTTGTTGACAGCCTTCTCAGAAGAGTTGAAGATGTTATAGCTGCAAAGGGTGGGCCAATCCAATTCTTTTGGTAGTATAGTGTATATATATATATATATATATATATATATATATATATATATAAATACACTGTGACAAGCTGGGGATTTTGTAGCTCATTGGTAGTGCCAAACGGCAAGTTTACTCCACATCAGAAATACAGTATCTCACAAAAGTACATCCCTTACATTTTTGTGAATAATTTATTATATCTGACATGGAGTTTTATAGATAGGCAACTCCTATCCTCATATTGATTAGCGGTTCCAAATTAATAACTACTGCAGTAGGGAACAGTCACAAAAGATACACTTCCGCATCTTTCCAAATAACTGTGTTACCACCAGTGGTGTATTTAGGTTTTGTACTAAACTCGTGCACCCCCTAATTTAAATATGACCATCACTTTCTGTCATAACCACACCCCTTCATGTTTAAGACCCGCCCCATCACCTGTAAACCACACCCCTTCCTCTTTAGGCTCCACCAATGCAGCAGCTGGTGTGACTAGACCTTAAAGCGGAGGTTCACCCAAAAATCAACTTTCTGACATTAGCTCCAGCATACTGCTGACATCTGCAGTATGCTGTTTTTTTTTGTACTTTTATCATTTTATGAGCCGTTGTTATCCGGCTCCGAGCGTGGATTGCTTCCGGGTATAGGCGTTCCTAAGCCAAGAGGAGTTAATTGATGGGCTGCTTAAGCGCGTCATGCCTTCTGAAAATACCCAAAGTGACACTCGGGTGTTTACGGCGCCTGCACAGTCAGCTCTACACGGCAGGCGCAGGCGCCGTAAACACCCGAGTGTCACTTTGGGTATTTTCGGAAGGCGTGATGCGCCTTAGCAGCCGTCAATCAACTCCTCTTGGCTTCGGGACGCCCATTCCCTGCAGGATTCCCCCCTTGGAGTCAGATAACAACGGCTCATAAAACGATAAGCATACTGTAGATGTTAGCAGTATGCTGGAGCTAATGTCAGAAAGTAGATTTTTGGGTGAACCTCCGCTTTAAGCTCCTCCGCTTTTGTTTGCTTCAAGCAGATTTTCCATACCTTTGTAAGTCTTTTGGAATGCACAGGTAAATGCAGGTCAGAAGGAGGTCAAGTGCACCTGTCAATGAATTCTGAATGATCACTGAAGCATCTTAAAGGGGAGGTTCCCCTAAAAATAAACTTTTAACATTGCCTGTGTCTTCTTAATAATAATTAGAATCGGCTGGTACTTTTTTTTTTAAACCCCCGTACATACCATTTTCGGCATGTACTCTCACCGCCGCTTCCGGGTCTGGCAGCCGGGGACAGGCATCCGATCGACGCATACAGCGCGTCACGAGATGCCGAAAGAAGCCGAACGTTGGTGCGGCTCTATACGGCGCATGCGCACCAACGTTCGGCTTCTTTCGGCATCCCGTGACGCGCTGTATGCGTCGATCGGATGCCTGTCCCCGGCTGCCAGATGCCTGTCAATGAAGCAGGCCCTCCCATCCCCGGCCGCCAGACCCGGAAGCGGCGGTGAGAGTACATGCCGAAAATGGTATGTACGGGGGTTTAAAAAAAAAGTACCAGCCGATTCTAATTATTATTAAGAAGACACAGGCAATGTTAAAAGTTTATTTTTAGGGGAACCTCCCCTTTAAACTGATGTCAGAACAAATGCCAGTGATAACAAAGGCACTTCCTTCTCTTATTCACCTGCTAAAATATCCCTAAATGACATCACATTGGACCAGCAGATAGGGTTTGGCTAAATCTATATTTGTGGATTATTGGACATACAATGCTAATCTGACCACACAGGTACTGCTACAGTATTGGCCGCTGCCAGTTGTATTGAGTATGACCATCGGTCTGTCCAAATGTCAGGCCAGTCACCGGCCAGTATCATACCAGCAGCAGTATGGCCACTTTATGGGGGTGCCAGACCGATTTGCCTCCTGGACCCTGCCCCCGGCCCAGTACGCCTTATAAGACTGACCGGGACTCTTTTTGTGCGGGAGAGGGAAGAGGCTGTACTTGGGGGGGGGGGGGGGGTAGATTTTTTGCCGCCCCTCTGAAAAGTGTTACCAACCTAGGCCAAGATACAGCGTTGGTTATGACCTAAGTCCACAGGGACTAATGCCGTGTACACACGATCACTTTTTGTGATGAAAAAAAAACCACGTTTTAAAAAACGTCATTTAAAATGATCGTGTGTGGGCAAAACGTTGTTTTATGTCTTCAAAAAAACGACCAAAAAAAAATTCCAACATGCTTGAATTTTTTGTGTCGTTTTTCGAAATGTCGTTTTTTGTGTCATAAAAAGTGACCGTGTGTGGGCAAAACGTCGTTTAAAACAACGTTTTTAAACCCGCGCATGCTTAGACGCAAGTTATGAGATGGGAGCTTCAATGGAACAGAGTGCCGTCGAAAGTGTCTTACGTAACCGCGCTTTGCAAGAGCATTGTGGAAAAACGATGGTGTGTATGCAACAACGTTTTTGAAAATGAAGTTTGAAAAACGTCGTTTTGTTTCGTCAGATAAAATGACGTTTTTTTTCATCACAAAAAGTGATCGTGTGTACGCGGCATTAGAATCATGCAGAGTAAACAGCTAGAGAAACACCTATCTATGTGAGCAGGATGGATCAAGAGTGACAACAATTAACACTAGACAGAAAGGGACATTTTGATGTTAAGTTGTGGGATGAATTTGGGGTCAGGCACTACAACTAGTAAAGTCAAAACTGAGAAACTGAGTTAAAATAGAATACTTTATACGTTGTCAGAGAGGGAAGATCGGATGAGCACTATGGCTGCCCGTCTGATCATAGAAGCTAGAGAATGTGAAGTATGAGATTACAATACATGAGATGCAAAGGATATAAGAACAAAATAAGGAAAGCAGAATTTAAAGGGTCACTGAAGGAAAACATTTTTTTTTGCTGAAATGACTGTTTACAGGGTATAGAGACATAAAAGTTAACTGATTCCTTTTAAAAATGATTAAAAATAGATAAAAATCAATCATATAATGTGCCTGCAGGTTAGTTTCACTTTTAAACTGGCTTCATGTTTCTGTGAAGAAGAGAGAGACACAGAACAAATACAAACAAATCCAGGGCAGTGATTTG